>ML675649.1:29119895-29148150 GCA_007922155.1 Mesoclemmys tuberculata
TAATCCAAATCAATTGCTCAAATTAAACTATCCCATCATAACATCCTTGGGTCCTGTGTATTGCCCCATGAAAATTAGATATAAGTATATTCTCTATCATTTTATAAAATGGTGCTTATTTATTGGCACACACATTTGTTTCATGTCTGTCCAAAATTTTTTCACAGATCCTCTCCTATTTCCAAAATCTGGTTCCATTTATTTTTAATCTGAGTCTCTGACATTAAGATTCAAGATATTTGCTTAGCCTGAAAGGAACATTCAAAAGGACAGACCAAGATGACTATATTCTGGACTCTGCCTCTCAGAATAACTGGTCTATATCTATACATGATATCTGAAATATTGGGAAAGAGTTGCTGTTTGGCATAATGTACTATTTAAGTAAATCAAAACCACTATCTGAAAGATATCAGTCCATGATTTCCATTCTTAGAAATGGCTTCTCTCCAGGAATAAGATAAAGCCATGGTTAAATGGTATTGGGATGGGAGGAGCTCGCAGAAAAAATCAGGGTTAAAAGAGATGGGGATGAGAGGAAATAATGTTCTCTGTCTTTATTCTGACATATTATAGTGCATTATTCCATAACATTGTCTGCCTTAGAATTCATAGAGACTGGGGGAGAGAGTTGAAAACTGAAAACCTTTTAAATGAAAATGACAAAGAGACAATCAGATAGTTCTAACTATCCGAGTTTTCCAAAAAATTACATTGGTAAATTGTAGTATTGATTAATAGTGCCCCCCGCACTGGCTGACTGCCTGCTTAAAGCACTGGATTGAAACCTTCACGAATAGTGATGACTTAGGTATTTTCATCTACCTTTTGAAAACTAATTTCCATTCTGATTATATGAACGCTAGCTTTTTCAGACATTTAAAACCTTGTCTCTAGCTGTTAATTAATTATATTGTAGATAACAAAGACTGAGAGTTAGAGATTATGTTAATCACCTTTATAAATTCACCAGCTTTGCTCTGGGTGTGTTCTCATCTAAAGGGCAGTGTAGAATACAGAGAAAATGCATAGAACTGTTTCTAACACAATAGCATGTGTAAGTTAGCACCCAGGGCATTTGTATCTTGCCAACTGGTACTTCATGAGTTCTAAAATATAACATGGCATAGTACCCTGACAGTAGGACAGAAGCAATATTTTCACGTGTGATTTCTTTCTCATGCAGGTCTTCCTTCCCATACACATGTTTTTTAATAAAAAATAAGGTACACAACCTAAATAAAGCCCCATTCTTCATGTCTGATTTTAAGATCCACTATATTATTACAGGGCAATAATAAAGTGAAACATCTTGCTCTGTGTTCCTCTTGTTTCTCTTCTACAACGCAAATTAATTTAAAGTTGTTAGATTATCAGCACTAGCACTTTGAATACTTTACTTATTCAGAGGGGAAGAGATTCTATCTCATTTGTACCAAAGTCAGTAGAGTTACTCTGGATTTACAGTGGTTTAACAGAGATGAGAATTTGATTAATTGTAGACACGTGCACAAGGGAGGGCAAGCAGGGGCAGAGGTCCCCCAATAATCAGCAGGGACACAAAACTCCTCAGCCCCGGGGCCATGGTGGGAAGAGTGAGCTTCTCCAGCCCCAGGGGCTGTGGGGTCAGATCGAGCTTCGCCGGCTCCAGGGCTACAGCAAGGGCACAGAACGTGCCCCTCCAAAAGCCATCAAATTTTTATTTCTGGGCATGTCCCTAGTTCATTGTGAGTAAGTAATGTTTTTCAACAGCTGAGATCATTTACAGGTTTTGAAAGTTAGGTTTCTTGAAATGTGGTGAGGTAATAAAAGTTAGAGTTTCTCCACAATCAGACAGAAAAGGGAAGATAAGAAAATGGAGGTAGTGGTATAAGAGATTTTGGCTCATCAAGTCTGCCTCAAAGGTGATCAGCACAGGATTTGTGAAGGCGATAGCAAAAGTGGTGTAATGTCACATTTTATTTCCCAGTCGAGGGGGCTGGTGGAATACAGTTTGGCCTTGCTTCAACATACGGCACCATCAGGGATACTCTACATCAAGCCCAGCTATCCATGGGGCTGTTTTGGCAGCAAGGGATTGTCCATGTGCAGCAATGCTGCAAACCCCTATTTTTGCACAGTTGTGCTCCTACGTTACCTAGGGATTCCTCAATGCTAAGGAAATCCTCATTTGGCTGGGTTAGTAAGCCTTATGTCCCTTTATGTTCCCAGAGCAGTGCAATGAGGCCAAAGTAGGACTAAGGATCTGATCCATAGTAGTCCCTCTACATGGAATAGATAGGAATCCACATGAAATTTCCTGGCTTGAGAAATAGAAGCTGCTACTCACCCCACTCCATGTGAGAGTGAATGAAAAAAAGAGATGCTTTTTTGCCCCGTTGCTCTCTCCTCGCAGCCAAGAGGGAGTGGGGAGACAAAGACAGAGAGGGAGAGGAAGGCCCCACCTCTCAATTGTGCATGAATTTCAGGTTAAAAATATATCCAAATTCTCTTAATTCTGTGTTCTTATTTTGGAGGTCTTGGAGCTGGCTGTACTGCAGTGAGCAATGTTGAAAAGTTATTATACTAACTTACTGATAATAAAAGATTAAACCATATTCCAAGTAATAACGAGCAATCCCACTTTATAATAGGACATATGTTATGACAAAAATTAGTTTAATAAAAATCACAGTATCCAACACTCCTTCTAAACTGTCCATCAGATTTGCTTCAACATTTATTTTAGATACGGCAAAAGCATTTAAGCAGTAGATTATCTAGATACATTATATGATTTCACTAGCATTATAGTGAAATTTATTAACTTATATTTACATTTGATTAAATTATTTGTTCATTTACCAAGTGACTTAGTAGCCACAGCGAAAACTGGCACAATAAAGCTTACTGTATAACAGAATCTGACTCTAGATCTGTCTCATTCATCTGATACATTTGCAGTTATGTATGTTTACAAAATGGCTTTATGATTTACTTGGCATATTGGTGATGCCTATTAAGATGTTCCCAGACAGAAAACAATGCCTTGTGAGACAGGTGGCAGAGCGGAACTGTTAAGAAGACCAGCTCAGTACAGTAGTATTTCAACTCTTCTTGCAGTGGGTGTTGGTAAAAGAAATGCTTGTGGCTGTGAGAAACAAAAGGAGTTGAAGGGACTAGCCAATATGTTCAATCTGCTCCCTTATTATACACCAGAAGAAAGACTTAATACGTCTAGCAATTAAAGTAAAAGTCTCCTACTGCAATGGATTAACAAAGTAGGCAACTCAGTATTGCTGTAATACGCTCCCTTCTAGAATTTCTTTTAATTTCTAATCAGCTGCTTAGGAAGAATGGACCCCACCTGCCTCCAGATCACCTTGTAGCTGGGAAAGAATCCCCTGGCTAACACTGTCTTTTAGCTCGGTATCTGTATAATATTTTTTTTCCTATGGGGATATGCCTTGGGAACCATCCCCCAAATCACCTGTGTTAGATAGGCAACCATCTCAACTACCTATTTATTGACAGGCAGGTTTATCTTATATTTAGATCTCTTATTCAGAATCTTGATTTAAATCAGGCTTCTATAAAAACCTGTTTAAACTTCCTGAAGTTTTATATATTCATTAGTAAATTAATGCACATTTTAACATAGCTGGATATAGACATTTCTTTATAGTTGTGTAACAAAAAACGCTTCCTGCAATAATAATTTAAAGTAATGACAGGATTATCTATACACAAAATAATTAATCTTAAAGATGAATACTTATTTCTTCTCCCTGACATTAAAATCCACATTTAGTAGCTCTATACTGTAGTACAATGAATTAAACGTAACAGTGAAAATAGAATACTTATGTTTCAGTTTTAATATATAAAATCTTAAAAAATATAGTAGATAAATGAAAAAATAGTGAATTTTAATGCAGCTGAGTAGACGCTTATGGCCATTAAAGCTCACTGAGGCATATTGTGGATGGTGCAGAGCTGCATCTTCCCATGAGACAATCCAGAAGACACAATGCCCAATTTACAAGGGGGGAGATAGAGGGTGAGGGGGAACAACATGCCACTGTACCACAACTGTCTTCTTCTGCACAGTCTTTCATTATGTTATCACAAATTATTTCCTAACCAATATAAATCAATAGTTTTTCTACAACCCTGGATAAACATGTGAACCTAGGATAGATTATACATTAAAAACTATACTGCAAATAGAGTTGAGAGTATAATTCAAAAGAATGATTGCTATCATGAATTCAGCCTCTTTTTCTGCTAGTTGAATATTTACAAGTGGGTCATAGTTTTCTTAAACTGTATTTGTTATTTGAATTTGTTCAACAAATAATTTTTCACAATTTTTATTCTCTGGTTTATCATTAATATTTGAAATTCCATCTGTGTTGCTTATGGTATGCCTACAGTGCAGAGTGAAGTCAACTTACATAAAATCGACTTTCACCAGCCAATTTTTAGAAGTCACTGGAGTGTGTCCACAACACGCTCCTTGTGCCGGGCTTGTCTGTCCACACTCGCTATGCTTGTGTCAACATTCAAAGCTGTGCACTGTGGGTGGGCTGTCGAGGGAGAAAGATTGGCCACCAATTTTGAGCAGCCAGATGGCAGCTATACACTCAGAGCCAACCGCGGAAAGCTTCACCTTTGGGAAGCATTGAAAAACAGGTTCTGCAATGAGATGCAGTAATGTTTCCTCTATGTTTTGTGCCTTTGCTTACCATCCCCCTACCATTGATATCAGTACCCTCCAAAGTCCTCCCGAAACAAGCTATGAATTAATAAAGAGATGCATTGAAATGATGCAAACTTTTATTTACGAACATTCAAGTCAGCCGGGGCAGGGGGCAAGTGTTTATTCACAGTCTCAAGGGGTAGCGTGGTTGCTTGATAGACAGTTGTCAGCGGGGCTGCTGCGCCTCCACTAGGGTGGAATGCACAATGTACTGCAGCCTGGCCAGTCTCCTCAGAGACCACTTGGGGGTGGGCGAGGGCAGCAAAGCCATATGTAGAGAAGCCATCTGGTGGGGCTGCAGTGAGACTCTGTCCAGCTGCCTCTCCTCCTGTAGCTCCACAAGGCGCCTGAGCATGTCTGTGTGATCACACATGATTTGCAGCATCTCCCTGTTGTGTACTGCGATCATGCTCCTGCATTGCTCTTTGATTCTCCATGTCCATGTTCAATTTCTGGGACAAGGACAACCTCCATGCTTGAAGCTCTGTCTCAGCAGCCGCGGAGGCATTCAGGAGCTCGCCAAACATGTCGTCCCGTGACTTTTTTTCCTCTTTCTGATCTGCGATAGTCTTCCTGCAGCAGTTCTAGACAGGGGGGGCCAACACCGAGGTGTCTACAGAATGAAAAGAAATGCACAACGTTGTCGTTGTTAGCACACCCAGAAAGATGAAGCAACTGCAACAATGTAAAAAATACTTCCCTTCGTGTGCACAAGGCTAAGCCAGACCCGCATTCGATTCTGAGCATCTCAGAAGTGTTGGCTCGCTCAGCCGTTACAGAGATGGTAAGCCAGGGGCACCTTACTCTGCTATAGAGAGGATTAATTATCTCTAAAAAGCTCACTTCAAATGTCCTGTATGAGAGGGATGACCAGATGCCAGGGTTTAGGTAAGATGACCGTTTTGGGACAAGGTGGCCACACTGGATCTGAGGACACTGTGAGTTAATAGTCTTGTCAGATACCTTGGAAATTTAACTGACTCAGTAGGACAATACAAAGGGGACTAGAGAGGTACAGGGTATCAGACGTATAGCTCGGGTACTTTAAACATGCACCGTCTTCCCTAGGGGACCATGAGTGATAGTCTCCTGTGGGTAACGCAGAAGGAAAGGAAGATTTGCTGCACGCAGCAGGGTACCGGCCTGGCCCTTATGTTGCTATGCTGTGTTCCGCCATGATTCTGGCTCACTTGATTGCAGCGTGGCGTGGTAAAGTATCCTACCATGATGGAAGAAACAAGGCTGCCTTCCCCCAAAACTTTGTGCAAAGGGTAACAGATTATCTATGTGAAAGTTTCCTTGAGATATCAACGGCTGATTCTCGGGGCATACCTCTGCACATAAATAATCTGTTCCAGGAGTAACCCTCTAGTAAACTCCACTAAGACCCTAAAATCCCCTTCCCCCACATTAAAAAGAAGAAAAATAACCTCACCAGATGTGCCTTCCCTGGATCATTACTGCTGTCCTGTGTGTTGCTGGACTGCTTTGGGGTCAGGAATAGGTCCTGGCTGTCTGGGAGAACAGACACCCTGCTTTCCTGCACCCTGTTCTCCTCATCCTCCTCGTCGTCCATGAAGTCCTCATCATTCTCCCTGGATTGGGACACAGCGGAGGTATCGATGCTGTGTGGTGGCACCGTGGTGGGGTCACGGCTGAGAATTGCATGCAGCTCTTCATAGAAGTGGCATGTTTTGGGCGGGGAGCCAGAATGGCTGTTAGCTTCCCTAGCTTTTTGATATGCCTGCCATAGCTCCTTGATCTTCACGTGGCACTGCTGAATGTCCCTGTTTTGCCCCTTCTGCAACATGCCCTGTGATATTTTCCCCTAAGTGTCCAAATTTCTTTTGCTGGCTCTGAGCTGAGCCATAATGGACTCCTTGCCCCCAGACAGATGAGATCCAAGACCTCTGGTCAACTCCATGCTGGAGCACATTTGGGCCTTGCGGTCACTATGACTAGTTCAACTACAAAGCTTTCTCCACACTAGCTGCATAGGAAATGAAAATTCAAATTTTCCTGGGGCATCAGGGGAGGGGCCGTTTCCTGTTTCCATGGCCACGTAACAGCAGAGCATGAATGTCCAAAGCGGTCACAACAGGGCATTATGGGATACCTCCCGAAGGCCATTACCATTGAATTATGTTACGCTTTGTCTACACTGATGCAAAATCGACCCATGTAATTTGAATTATGAGCTATGCCACTTGCAGAGGTGGTTTTATTACGTCAACTTTTGCTGACGGAACTAATGTGCTAGTGTGGATGCAGGCTTTAGGAGAGCGATGTAAGTGATGTTACATCGACCTCTGTTGCCAGTGTAGACCAGGCCTTAGTTGTGATTGGTCAAATAAGTCACATGATATTGTTGAGTTCCTGATTTGATGCAGATGCAAGCACTTCTGGGATGTGCTATCTGTTAGCCCATGCATTCTAACAGGACAGGACTAGACAGGACTAAGGCACTCTTGTTCTTGAATTAGAGTGTCCACAACTGGAGTTAAAGAGAAACAGCTATTGTATTTTAAATTCATGCCCTAGCTTAATCCATGTTTATTTTCAAGCGCCGACAAACTCTTAAACTGAAATAAGATGTCTGCAGAGTGATTTACACCAGTTTAAACTAAATTGGTTTAAAAACCAATTTTAAGTTAAAGTGGTGAATCTTCTGTGTGTAGACAAAGCCTTAGCCTTTGGCAATTTCCCCTTCACTTTCTGTGACTCAACCCTGTCCCTCTCCCAGCTTTGCCTACTATGTCTCCCCACGCCTTCTCTTGTGCAGATCCTGCTTTTCCTTTTTAATATTATTTTATATAATTGTATGCCAATTTTGTAAAAATTACACTGACTCAGGGTACTTTTTTGTGTGCAGAGTAGTAAAATACAATTATATCGTAGCATGGATGGACAAGTAAATTTAGTTTCTGGACTGGTGTATTTGCCAATTAGTAAATACAATTATTAAAAAATTAACCATTCATATGTGGAAGGACAAGCAGTGATATATTTTTTTTGTCTAAACAAGTCTAAAAGAGCCAGGTACAGCTGGAAAGTGTTATTTAATGAAGCTGAATATAGTTTTCCCATGGTAGGTATGTACTATATTATTTACAGACATTACACTTCCATGACCTGACAATTATGTGCATGGCAGGTAGAATTATATGGCTGTAGATATCTTTGAAGTAATCCATCTTCTGCTATATACAATCCATGCAAGAAATTCTTAGGTAAAAATAAGAGATTAAGCCATGTAATTTGAATGCCGGTATCATTAATCATATATTAGGACTGAGTTAAGAGTGAACATAAAATCACCCTAGATAAAAGAAGGATCCTGTCCCGTGATAGGAGTTCAAGAAGACTGAAAAATAAAACAGTATTTTATTAACAAGTACACTGTGATATAGTCTCATGATTAATTTTAATCTGTATTTCTTTGCAGAAATGTGTGTACATCTTTCCATAAATCTGCAAATAAAGGTTTGTTCGTAGTTAGAAAACTCATGTTGCAAGACCTTGTGCCAATATTGAATGTATGACACTATACTCAAATAACTCTCTACAGATCAGCTAATGAAAATATTTAAAGAAAAGGTGTCAGTGTTTTTTCTCTGTAACTTGAATTCATAAATTAATTTTTCCTCAATCTTGTGTGTTTAGCAGGACTGGTCTGAAAAATTCTGTCAGAATTGTTTTTCAATTGAAAACTACGGTATTGACCAAATGAAATTTTTTTGACTTGTCTACTTTCTGCAAAATTTTTTGATTTCTAATCTAAGAACAGAATGTCCAAAAACTAAAATATTTTGATTTGGATATGCTGCCACAGTGTCTTATGGGATTTTCAGTTCTGCTGCCTCATGTTTCCGTTCTCCATGGGCTAGGCTCATCTCCAATGACGCATCATAGCCAGAGACAACCACGATGTAATGCTTCCTGCTATCTAAGAGGGAAGACTGTGGTGCATCATAGGAGATATAGTCCAACCAGGCAGCCCAGTCTATAGAGGAAAATGGTAGCATTAGGCCCTCCAACACTACCATTCCCACCTCAGCCGCATTTCTGAACCCAAATATTTTAGGTTCCAATAAAAAATTTTCAGTATTTTAATTTTTGAATGTTTCAAGTGTTCCACAAAATACTCCCATTTTCTGAACAAGTCCAGTGCTTAGTCACATTTCTAAATTGAAAACACTGGCAAAGAAATAAGATTTCTTTATATGATCTTGAATTTGGCAAATTGTAACAAATGTCTTTCTGGTAATTAATGATAAATAAACAAAATTTCTGAAAAACTTGAGTAATTTTGCACTCTCTCTCTTTTACAATAGTGGACCAATTCCACCGCTAGTGTAAATCAGTGTGCCCACACTGATATCAATGCAACTATGCTGATTTACAGCAGCTGAGGATCTGTTCCAGATTAGTGCAAAAGGAAACTGCAGAAATATCAGTTTTCCATCATTGTTACCAGTCTAATCTCTCATCATATCTAATGCCCACACCCTCCAAGGTCTCCACTCCAATCACTGCCTTTTTCTGACTCATTTCCGGTCTGCTGTAGTAACTCACCCTGCTGCCTCTCCCACACACTTACAAATTATCTGCTCTCTTCTTGCCCTTCATTGCATCTCTATAATGATTTTATCATTTTCAATTAGGGGCATTTGAAAACTGAAGGAAATTTTGCCATAATCCAAAGGATTATCATCCTTGTCTGGCAAATACGGCAGAGATTTTGCATATTATCTGAGAGATTTTTAAATCAAACTCATCCAAAAAATAAGTAAATTATTTGTACAATTAATAAGTAGTTCTAAATAAAATTGACCTTTTAATTTAACCTTGTTTTTAGGTTTTTAAATAAATGCTCCTCAATTTCTTCATTTTCTACTTGAGATCTTCCCTCAGAAGTAGTTCTGTGCTCTCCAAATCTTCCCTCTTGTTCCCTCTCTCCAGACATCTTCCAGTGCCCCTTAGACCCAGCATCTTCCCTTCACTCCCACAATCGTGCTGATATGCCCACAAAATTAAATGTTTGATATAATATTCTATTACTTGCAGCCTGAGTCTTATAGAACATCTTTGGAAATGATTCCAGTTACTCTGTATGTCAATGTAGCTGAGTGGCTGCCTTACAGCACAAGCTGGGAGTCTCAGGGCAGCCCTGCATGCAGCCCCTTACCTCAATTTCCGTCTTGGACCTGCCCCCAAAAAACTCCACAAAGGGTTTTTGCAGTCCAGTCACAACTGCCCTCCTTAGGGTCTAATTTATTAAGTTAAAGTTCAAAACGAAATACAAAAGTCTTCATTTGGATATAGTCCAAATCCCAGCCCTTCTTAGTTGGAGCAATTCTGCTGATTTCAGAGTCATTGAGGAAGGAGCCTCTTTCATTCTCTACAGTCTCACTAAGCCCCCTGAACTTCCCCCTTACTGAAACCCTTATACTAATTATTTGCCTGAATGTCTTAGCCCTAGCCTGTCCGGCCCAAGGGCAAGCTACTCTGTTACAGTAAACATTATTAACTGCTTAGCTGCTGATTAGCAGAAACATCCATCTAACATGCTTGAGAAGTGCCATTATTAGGTTTTAAGAACTAACACTGCTAATGTCCTCTAGAAATGAAGGGGACATTCAGCTACTGTTTAAGTCTGTAGACTGAGATTTTCAGGAATGCTGAGGAACTTTCACTGATTTCCTCCTTACTTTTGAAAAGGTGATGCCTACTCTTGTGGTTTTATCATAAGCCAAGCTTTTCTCTCCAACTATGAGGGCTAGAAAATTACTTTTTTTTAAACAAATGAAAGCTGAGATTCTCATGTAATCTCATGTCCACAAGAGCAGGCATTTAAAGGGAAAGAAAACACCAAATATTATGGGACTTGCAATAAAATTACAAAAGTTAACAACACTGCACTGGAAGATTGGGCCTAATTTAAAACACAAGTTGGTAACAAACAATAGAAGGTAAGGAGGAAGGGCAAGAGTAAGCAATAAGAACACTTGATTACATATTCTAGCTATTTGTTCAATTTAACAGTTCTGTATCTGTTTATTGTTAAAAAAATCTGGGCATGGATCTCCTACTGCTCATGTACTTGTGCAGGTATGTCTTTGCTAGCAAGGAGTCATACAGGGAAATTCCCTGGGAGTATTTGGTAGAACATAAAAGTTGTTCCATAAGTAACTACTTAACCATAAAAGTAATGTATAGTAAACATTTTACCAACATGAAGCAATCCCACACTTAGTCAAGCATTTGGTAATAGAGTGGGTGACAGATGTAGTATTAATTATATGTTGAGTAGTTCATTCTCCAGTTACATTCCTAGTGTTATCATCCTCAACTTTCCAGTCATCAGGCCATTCCCAAAGGTGATTAAGCATGAGACTACTGTTTGTCCTTGCTCCCTGTCTCACTACATTATCCCCACCATCTGGAATAAGTTCCCTGAACCTTTTCAAATCCCATTTTTTCTTCATAACCTATTATCCCCAATACAACAACGAAATGTTATTCCTGGAACTTCTAAGTTTTTCTGTTTCCAGTTATGTTCCTTTAGTGGTAACCATTATATAATTTGCTTCCACCTACCATTCCAACAGATGTTAACGCTATCAGAGTTTGTAACCAATGTTGGACAAATCATACATTATGTCACTAACCAGAAGTTTGAGCCTATTTGCCATTGCCAACAGTGCTTGAAAAACATTGCAAGGTTTGGGGTGTATGAAAGGGAAAGCCTGAATCAATCCCCCCATTACAGAGAGCAGTTTTGAGGGGCAAAACTAAATGAGACATGAGATAAACCCATGTCTACACTAGGGAACTTTACAAAAAATTTCCAACCCATGCTACCATCAGTTCCAGAAGGAGTCCTAGCATAGACAAGACTTCTTTGGCCAGACCTGTTTTATCACTATGTTGTTTAACTCTGGCTTAACCCTTAGCAAATAATTCTGCCCCTTCCGCCTCAACAATGCAAAGCATTCTTCATTAAAATCATTGTCTTTCCCTCCAATTCTATTTCTCCTGTGGGCAGGCAGAACCAAAGACTACTTCAAGAGCTTGTCCACTGGCTGCAAGAACAACAATCTTGTTCCTCATCTTCCAGTTCCTCAAATGTTTCTGGGCTATGGAGGTGGGAGACACACAACAACAAGTCATGTTGAAGCATACCAACACAGTCCAAAAAACTTGGAGAGCTATAATGACATCACCTTTTCCAGCCTCTCCTTATCATTCCTGCATGGACTGACAACACATCAGTTGACTCTAGGGAGTAGACCATATAGAAGGCCCAGTCAGTCATTTTTCTAATAGTTCCTAACATTCTGTTAGCTTTTTAGACTGCCACTTTACATTGAGCAGATGTTTTCAAAGAACTATCCATGATGAATCAAATATCTCTGTCTTGGGTGGTACTGAAATTAGGTTTACCAGCCTCTAATTGCCAGGATTTACCACCCTCTAATTGCCTCTGGAGCCTTTTTTAAAAATTGGCATTGCATTAGGTATTCTCCAGTCATCTCATAGAGGCAAACTTAAGTGATAGGTTATGTACCACAGTTAGTAGTTCTGCAATTTCACGTTTAAGTTCCTTTAACACTCTTGGGTGAATACCATTTAGTCCTGGTGACTTATTACTATTTAATATATCAATTTGTTCCAAAACCTCCTCTACTGACACCTCACTCTAGGACAGTTCCTCAGATTTTTCATCTAAAAAGAATGGCTCAGGTGTGGTAATCTCCCTCACATCCTCTCCAGTGAAGACCGATGCAAAGAATTCATTTAGCTTCTCCCCAATAGCCTTGTCTTCCTTAAGTGCTCCTTTAGCACTTTGATTCATCAGTCACCCCACTGTTTCTTTGGCAGACTTCCTGAATCTGATGTACTTCAAATTTTTTTTGCAAAATTTTTGTTAGTTTGTGTGTTCTAGTTCCTCTTCAAATTCTATTTTGGCCTGCCTAATTATACTTTTACACTTGACTTGTAAGATTTTATGTGCCTTTCTATTTTTGTCAAAAAATCTGATTTCCAATTTTTAAAGAATGTCTCTTTGCCTCTAACCACTCTTTTACTCTGTTGTTTAGCCATGGTGGCACTTTTTAGCCCTCTTACTGCATTTTTTAAATTTGAAATATACATTTATTTTGAACTTCTATTATGTGCGTTTTTAAATAGTTCCCATGCAGTCTGCAAGCATTTCTCTCTTGTGACTGTTGCTTTTAATTTTCCTTTAACTAGTGTCTTAATTTTTGTGTAGTTTCCCTTTTTGAAGTTAAACGCTACGGTGGTAGGTTCTTTGGTATTTTCCCTCAAGCATGATATTACATTTAATTACATTATGGTTGCTATTACTGAGCAGTTCAACTATTTTCATCTCTTGGGCCATATCCTGTGCTCCACTTAGACTACATCAAGAACTGCCTCTCTCCTTGTGGGTTCCATGTCTAGCTACTCCAAGTAGCAGTCATTAATGGTGTCTAGAAATTTTACCTCTGCATCCTGTTATGAGGTAACGTGTATCCAGTCAATATGGGGATGGTTGAAATGCCCCATTATTACTAGTTCTTATGTTGTTATACCTCTCTAATATCCCAGAGCACTTCACCATAACCATCCTTGTCACATGGTCAGTAGTACATTTCCACTGCTATACTCTTGTTCAGACATAGAATTTCTATCCATAGAGGTTTTATGGTACAGTTAGGTTCATGTATAGTGCCACCCCCAGACCAGCACAACTTACTCTGTCACTCCTATCTATTTAGTAACCTGGTATAACTAACTGTGTCCCATTGACTATTGTTGTTCCACCAAGTTTCTGTGATGCCTATTATATCAGTATTCTTATTCAATACCAGGCATTCAAGTTCACCTATTTAAATTTCTAGCATTTATATGCAAGCACTTATGAAATTTGCCAATATTTAGTAGTCTGCCTTGATAGGATGTACCCTCTTTCCCCGAAAATAAGACCTACCCCGAAAATAAGCCCTAGCATGATTTTTCAGGATTTTTGGAGTATGCTTGAAATATAAGCCCTACTCCAAAAATAAGCCCTAGTTACAGTTTACAAGTGGTTCACAAGTAAAGATCCCCATACACTTTGTTGTTCATGGAAAAAAATAAGACATCCCCTGAAAATAAGCCCTAACCCATCTTTCAGAGCAAAAAATAATATAAGACCCTGTCTTATTTTCGGAGAAACACGGTAACTGAATGATACACTTTCATTTGACTGTTTCTCTTTAGTCCTACCTGTATTATATCAATTTCTATCCTTTTCTCTTTACTAAAATATAGAGTATAACCTTAAATAAATCCTTCTCTAAGGCATAGCTGTGTCCAGAGTGTTCCTCTGCACCTGTTGGCTTTCCTCCAGCCCTTTGTTTAAAAACTCTTCTATGACCTTTTTAGTTTTCCATGCCAGCAATCTGCTTCTCTTTTGGTTTAGGTGGAATCCAAGCTTCCTATATAGGCTCCTCCTTTCCCCAGTTCCTAATGAACTTAAATCCCTCCTTCGAGTACCATTGATTCATCCATGTATTGAGACCTTGTAGTTCTGCTAAGCTAACGGGTCTGTGTGTGGAACTGGAAGCACTTCAGAGAATGCTACCATGGAGGTCCTGGACTTTCATCTTTCACCTAGCATTTGCTCCCCCTTCTTCATTGTGTCAAACACAATCTACTTGTCTTCACTTTCAAGGCTCTTCACAGCCTGTCCCCTTATGTATCTATCCTCTCTTATATGCTGTCAAGATGCCAACTCCCACCAATACTTTGCCAGTGATGCTAGCTTTCACTGTCCATTTGTTAAAATTACAATCAAGCACTGCCACTGTGCTTTCTTCTATGTTGACCCTCATGTATGGCAGGAGTTGCCTGTAAACACTGGCAAAGCCACCTCATTGTCCTCTTTCAAACTCTTTTCTGCTGTGATGCTTACTAGAAGCTTGACAATGGTTACGCAGCTGGTGTTTTGTGGCCACAGCTTATGCTTACCAGTATTGTCTCATTGCTTCCTTGTACTCCCCCACTGGTCTGTTGTGTCCACCTGTTGTCTCTTGTCTTATACTTAAATTGTAAAGTCTTTGGAACAGATTCCATCTTTTTGTTAATGGTTAAACAATCCCTAGCACAGGCATGCATGTTGGGGACCATCGGTGCTACCATAATACAAATAAATAAAAAATAAAATAATAATAATAAAAAAGTGAATGTGGAGAAAAGATAGGTAGGTGCGTGGCTCTTAGTTTTCAACTGCCTTCTCAACCTCTCAGTTGCCCCTATCAACTAGGGCTGCTACCTGCCCACTTTGCCATAGCGGAAAGGATTTAGGTGGGAACTACCCAACTTAGTCATGGCAGGTAACAGCTATTCTGATGCAGAAAAGGGAGAATTATGGAATGATCTATTTACATAGAAATATGCCAGGAAATAGAATGTAAAAGGCATGATAAAACTATATCTAGTGGCCTGCTGCTCAAGTTCCCAGATTCAAGAACTGTCAGTTTCATAACTACAAGGTTATCGGGGGAGGGAGGGGTGATCTGATTGACTGAGGGAACACCCAGACCTGTACTGTTATAGAGAGAGTAGGACTAGGTGGACATAGAACATCAGTCAGGAGCAGACCAATAATTGACATTTGCCAATTATTTCACGGGTTTTGTTCATCTAAGGCAGGGGTCTCAAACTCAATTGGTATGGCGGGCCACATTTACATTGAGTTGAGTTCAGGGGGGCCACGCATAACACACACTACTCTGCTCTACCTTTCATGCTCTACTCTCCGCCGAAAAAATCTCCCCACAGGGTAAAATTCGGCGGCACAGTAGAAGAGAGAGAGGCTCTCACAGGAACTTGCAGACTCCACTCTCCGCCGTTAAATCTCCCTGTGGGGCCACATTCGGCGGCCATTTCCTTTTTAAGACGGCCATTTCCTTTTTAAGAGCTTACGCAAGATGTCCCACAACTTGCCTGAGCTCCGCTCACAAAACAGACAGCACAAGCCTGCGGCCGGATTCGGACTGCGGGCCACATAACACAAGCCCGCGGGCCGCGAGTTTGAGACCCCTGATCTAAGGCTTTATCTCAGGAGCACATAAAGATAGCTAATCTTTGGTTCCAGATTTTTAATGCAGAACAAGCTAGTAAGACTGACAATTTCCTTGATCTAATCATCTATGAAACACAGAACCTTGCATGTGTTAGACACTTGGCTGGCTTGCTTACCTGGAGCTGTGTTATATGTCTGGGAAGGTGTTTAATTTGAATTGTATACTGCTGTTCTTACTGTTCATTTCATTTCTTACCTCAGCTTACTTTTGGAGGATATGGCTTTGGAGTTGCTAAGACTCCTTGTTCTTTGTTATTCCAATATCTGTGGCAGTAATTATTCTTGTGTGTTTGCTTGAGATCTGATGGACTCCATAGAAACCACAGAGTTTTATCCAGTATAGTTACTGACTTTATTCTTTGTGGGCACACTGTGGATTCATTTTTTGGGATACGATTGGAAATACAGTATGTTAACCCTGCCACATTGAGTCATCCGAACTTCAGCAGCTTTATGAAGGGTTCTCATATCTGCTGACAAGATCAAAAGAAGCACCCTGCCATTCTGTGACAATGCTGATGATACTTATATCTACATTACCTTTTATCAAAGTCCGAGTCCATAGACTCATTATATTCTCATTGTTTGATAGGGATATGACTGAAAACATACTTGCTGTGATTCAACCTGGATCAGAAGAAAGTGATGCTTGCTGGAAAAAAGGAAACAAGTAAAGGAATGGCCAGATATCATCTATTTATAGTCTTTACCTACCTTTCACTGAAATTGTTCACTATCTCCAATACTGCTGCTGGACTCTATAGCCAGCTAATTTGGAGAATATGGGCATTCTTCTCTAGTGCAATACCTCCCAATGGATATCTATGACTTTGTCAAATGCAGAAGCTATGTCTTCCTATAAGTTTTTATACAGAACCTAGCACAATGAATCCCAATCTGGATTGGGGTCTCTGGATGGTACCGTAATGCAAGTAATTGATAATAATTTGTCTCCTCTGGGCTTGACCTCCTGTGACACCTCTATAATGCTCTCTGTTTATAAGTACCCTGCAAGCTCTAGTCAGTGAAGAATGCAGATGCCCACCTTCTGGGTGGAACAGGCCAATTTGAACTCTCTACCAGTGTTTAAGATACCTATAACATTTGCACTGGCTTTCAGTTCTCTTCTGACTGCAAATTAAGGTGCTGGTGAAGACCTTTAAACCATGAATGACCTAGGATCCAGGTATCTGAAAGACTGTCTTTTACCCCATCATAGCAATCAGGATCAGTCAGGAAACTCTTAATGTCAATTCCTAAAACTGAACACTCCATGAACGATAGCTGGGATTTCCAAGTTGAAGGCTACAGTTGAAGAGGAATTGTGTACACTGCCCATCCATTAATGCTGCAGCATCCTCCAGGATGTAACTATTTTTATTTTGCTCTGAGATTGTTTTTGTGAATGCATTATTGTCAATCTGAAGTACTTTGCATTTGTCTTTATTGAATTTCATCCTATTTACTTCAGACCACTTCTACAGTTTGTCCAGATCATTTTGAATTTTAATCCTATTCTCCAAAACACTTGCAACCCATCCCAACTTGGTATCACCTTTATAAGTGTGCTCTTTACGTCATTATCTAAATCACTGATGAAAATATTGATCGGAATTGGACACAGAACTGATCCCTGTGGGTCCCCACTCGATATGCCTTTCCAGCTTGACTGTGAACCACTGATAACTACTCTCTGGAAATGGTTTTCCAACTACTTATGCACCTACCTCATAGTAACTCCATCTAGGTTGTATTTCCCTAGTTTGTTTATGGTCGTGCAAGATAGTATCAAAAGCCTTACTAAAGTCAAGATATTCCACATCTACTGCTTCCCCCATTCACAATGCTTATTGCCGATTACCTATTGCCTTATATTTAGAACCTTTATGAGCATGCTTAACTTTACTACTGTGAGTAGTTACTGTGGCAGCAAAGTTAGGCACATGTGTTTTTTGTGGGATTGGCACTTTAGACTGTAAACTCTTTGGGGCAGGGACTGTGTTTTTGTTCTAAGTGTGCACAGTACTATGGGGGCCTGGTCTATAGCTGGGGTTCCTAGGTGCTATTTCAATACAAATAATAATCAATGAATAATAATATATTTTACAATATGTACAACTGAGCACATTTTGCAATGCATGTTTCTCGGATTAATTTCTTTGTTCACTTAAATTTCTATCCTGCAACAAGCTCCATTCAGACAGACCCCTGAACCTGCACAGAAGGCAGTGGGTTAAACCTACACAGTTGCTCTTGCAAGACTGAGGCCCTCACTGATTAAGATATAAAGTTTAATCATTTTCAATAATGAGGCATCCGGTCATTACTATGAATTAGCTGTTGTGTTCAGATGAGTGAAGGAAGGGAGCAGGACTGGGTTCCAAAAGACATAAGAAAATGTTTTTCTACTGCACACGTTCAAACCAGCATATTCAAATAGTCATAACTTTATGAAATCAAAACTACTTTTTCAAATCATGCAGAGAACATATAGCAAGGAGGACGAAATTTATGGTAAGGCTCTTATACTGTAAGAATTCCTACCTTTAGGCACAAATAGTAATTCCACTACCTTCTATAGGGCTACTCACATGCTTAAAATTATGCGCACTGGCAAATGTTTACAAGATCTGGCCTCAGTTTGAACAACTGGTGGATGTTAATTGCCACCCTTCATTTGAGGAAAAATTTAAAGAGCAACTGAGTTACTTTATAGAACAGACAACTGAAACAATATGGGCTTTTGTCCAAAACAAAACCATATCGAAGGCTGGAGTAGGTTTTAGCCATGTGGCGCAAGAAAGGGGTCCCATGGTTTCTCAGGGGCAGGGGTTGATTGGACGGGACTTTTGTGTTTGTTACAGGGAAGCAGTGAGAAACTCCATAGAAACAGACACAGAAAAGGAGATAGCAGACCAAGTAACAGGAGCATGGCTCTGAGAAAAAACCTACAGAGAGAGAGTGTTTTGGGCTTAGTACTGGCTAGAAAGGGATGTGAGCAAAATAACTATATCTTGCTCTTTAATTCCTGCTGTATTTCAGGAAACAGGACTTTGTAAATAACAGATTACATCAAAGAACTACCTGGTTCCATCATCATTTTCTCCACTCAATTGAAGCAACTCGCAGGGGTCCAAATATTGCCTAAGTGCTCATGAAATAAAGTGGTAATAATATATATTTTTTTAAAAATGGTACAATGCTATGAACATTTTTTTAAAATCACCTTAATCACACAATGTGAAAATTGCAGCCTTAAAACAGAATTTTTCAGAAAGCTATCAAATGAAAAACAAAGTTGTAACAGAAACTGTTTTGAAATCTTAACTATTTTTGTTGCTACTGTTGACTGGCATAGTTTCAAATTCATTTAAAAAAATTTATATATAGTGGCACTTTTAAAAGGAAACTAACAGCTTTGAAGAGATCAAAAGAAAAAGCATGCAGAGCCTAAAGATAAAAACTTAGCAATTTTACTCATTTGGATTTATAGATTCAATTCTGGTTTACTTAAGGAAAAAGCTTTTCACTAGGAGGGTGATGAAGCACTGGAATGTACCTCAGGAGGTAGTGGAATCTCCATCTTTAGAGGTTTTGAAGCTGCAGCTTGACAAAGCCCTGGCTGGGATGATTTCACTGCGGTCAGTCCTGCTTTGAGCCGGGGGTTGGACTAGATGACCTCCTGAGGTCCCTTCTAACCCTAATATTCTATGATTCTATGCCTGCCAAGTCTCAGTCAATTGGAGGGAGACATTTTTGTCATTTTGGATTAGTTTTAAGGCCATGTAAAAAGTATCTTCCTTTTGTGACAAAGAATTTGGTTATGTGTTTCAATGAGACAATTAAAATCTTACTTAGCATAATTTTTTAAAAATCCCACATTAAAACTGATACACACTTCGAGACAGAACTCAGTATTCCTATCTTGCACCTGATCTCCGTGCAATACTTCACTTTCAAGATCAAGCCAACTCATATTTAGGTTAAACATGAAACAAAACTAAAGTAAATCTTTAAAAAAGTGACAATTAGTTTAATTATCTATGGGAGAGGCTCTCATTTTTGACTAATTTTAAAGGAGCTT
The DNA here is from genome assembly GCA_007922155.1 of Mesoclemmys tuberculata. NCBI lineage: Eukaryota > Metazoa > Chordata > Testudines > Chelidae > Mesoclemmys > Mesoclemmys tuberculata. The sequence continues at coordinate 29,139,855 of ML675649.1, forward strand.
TTAAGGCATCAGTCTTATTCTTGTGATAAAGGATTTTGCAGTATGTTTCAATAAAACAAACATTTAAAATCCTACTCAGAATTATTTTGAACACACTCTCTTTTTGCCTCATCTTGAAACCACATCTGGACATTACTAGAGAAGTAAGATTTTAACTAAGCTGCCAAATAAGTGTCCTGACATATATTATCCTATAAGATTAAGAATATGTACTGGCTTTCTGTCTCAGGACAGGTAGATTAGTTTTTCTTAGCTATTCACTTCACCTTCTTGGGGTGATACTTTGATGTAAAGATACTGATTTGCCTGTAGATTAAATTTAATTTTAAAGCTTGTTTTTCTTTAAGAAAGGCATTGTGCGTTTTCTCAGCATTGTGGGTTTTTTTCCCTAATCACTGAATCACTTATTTATGATATTCTTTGAAGGTCCCTTTGTTTTATATTTTTTTCAAGGTCACAGTATCATGCGACTGCGAAATTTTGTTAAGGTTACTGAATCATCACTCTACAGCATTTTTTCTTGCTTATTTGGTGACTTTCCCACTTTACCCCTAAAGTCCTTACTGGGGATACCTTCCCATGACTATTGGATCCTCAGACCTCACATGCTTGAGATGCACGTCTCAGATCCCATTCGGTGATGAGTACCCACCGACTCCCTGCATCCTTAGTCAGTGAGTTTTTCCCAGGCACACCGGAGGCCCATGTAGCAATGCTTTTCCTATGCTCACAAGCCCATCTCACTGATGCTTAGAAATCCTGTGTGGCCGCCAGACCCCCTTTGAAGGTGTTTATCCACCCGGGGGCCAGGCTGCTAATCAGCGGCATTTTGGCTGCCCCCTCTGGATCCCCGGCCTGTAGCAGATCCTTGGACCCTCCCCAAGCTTGTTGTTGCCACGACAGCCCAGTGAGTAGCCTTAGCTGCGGGAGACTCGGAGCAGCAACAGGCCGGGGGACAGCGGGCTTAGAGGCCGCTGGTGAAGGCCACGGGCAGGGCCTCCCTGCCTCGCTCACCCACCTCCTTCCGGGTGACGATCAGCTGGTAGAAATCCTTGCTAGGAGCCGGGGCCTGCGCGCGGGCCTCAAACAGGTCCTCCTGCAGCAGAGACGCCATTTTGAGACGCTGGCAGGCGGTGACTATGGCAACCAGGAAGGGGCGGGCATCACGAGAGGTCACTGGGAGCCCAGCCCCCTCTTAAAGGGACCGGGTCGATATTAACGCTCTAGCCCAGCGGGGTCTTCGCCTCAGCGGCGAGGAGGTTCCTGTACACCCCTTAGTTGCTAAAAACAGCCCCTCCAGCCCAGTTGACCTGAGGGGAAATACTTGCACGGACCCAGGGGTGACGACCCCGGCGGAAGGATACCGCTCACTAGGCCAAGAAACGCCTGGGAGCGCAGGGAAGCAGGACTAGCAAGCCGCCGGGCCGGGGGTTTCGCGGGGGGCGGCAAGCCGGGCAGGGGGAGCGCGTTTAGGCCGGGGGGGCGGGCAGGGGCTGCGGGCCCCGTCGGGGGTAAAGTAGTCCCTGGCCTCCCCCTGTGCCACTGGAAGGGGTTCGGCGGAGGCGGACGCCGCGCTGGTTGGTGCTGCGGCTCAGCTGATAATTGAAGGGAAGGGAAGCTGCTGCTGGGGTGGCACGGAGCGTCTGCGGAGGCCGCATCGGGACAAACTAGGTACATGGGGCCCCTTTCTCGGGCACTGAGGCGGGCGAGGGGGTGCTGGGCCCCTCAGCTGCCCCCACGTTCTCCTGGCCAGGCCTGTTGTGTCACCCTCGGTACGAGCTCGCTGCCCTTCCCCGTCTGTCCGGGGCAAGGGGGGAGGGGAGAGGCGCCATCCTAGGCATTGTTTGTGGGGGAGGGAGTATTGGGGCCCGGGGGGAGGCGTTGGGCTGGGGGTGCACGCCACGCGGGGCGAAGGGCCCGCAGAGCGCCCTGGGTTCAGTAATGGGCTGCTGGTGGCCCTGGTGAGGCCCTCCGTGAGGGAGGAGACGGGGAAGGGATGAGGGGGTGGAGGTGGTAGAAATGGATCTGACAAAATGGCCAGGCAGCAAGTGGAGTCTGACCTCAATGCACCCCCGCTGCCCCCGGAATGTTAACGGGCGAAGAGTTGCCCCCCACCCCCGGCTCACACAATGTCCCCGGAGCCCCACGGTGCGGGACTCTCCTCCCCACCGGCTACGAGTGGCTCTGTGGCCTGGGTAGTTGCTAACACAAAAGGCCAGTGCTGGGCTTGACGCTACTGCACCCGATCTATATTTGCCTCCCCCCGTTAGCCCCTTTCCCTTTCGCTGCGATAGGTATTTTTGAAGGAGCTATCGAGTCTCCTTCTTTTTGACAATAGCAACAATAAACCCCCTCTGAGTAAGAAAAGGCGAAATAATCAGCCGCCATCCGTGTTTCCCGAGCGGGGGGTGGGAGTTGATTCGAGTTACAATACTGACTACCCGGAGATGAGGGTTTTCACCCGCATCGCTTCAGAGCTGATTTTTTGGGGGTTGCTTTCCGTGAAGAAACCAGTTCCTTGGTCCTGCCATTTGTTTGCATAATGCTCACGCGTTTAATTTTCTCTTCCCCCGTCGCCCCCCTTACTACCAGCCCTGCGATACTGTATGAGTGAGCGTGGCTGCGTATTGGGGAGCCGTGAATATTTTTGTGCTGCTCACAGCACTCCTGCCGATCCCTTCCTAGCTGCTGCCCTGGCTGTCTAGGGCTGGTAAACAAACCGATGCCGGGGCTTATACTAAACCTGCAGGCCCATCTTCCTGCTGTTCAACTTTTTTATTGTTCCCCCTTCCCTCCCGCCTCCTAATGCACTGCCTCGTCGTGTTTCTCCGCAGTTTTAAGGAATTGGGAGTCTGAAAGTCTAGACTAGTGAACCGGAAAATAATAGGGGGAAGAGTGGAAAGTTGTGTCACGGGCTTTGGGGGGAAAAACATCGACGTATGGAACAAAGGTCCTGCCTGTAATGGAGCGAGAGGCCTGCAATGGGAGGCCTGATTGTGTCGCATTTACACAAGGGAAAGAAATGAGAGCTTGGCATTAGGCTAAATGCACTTCCTAAGTCTAGCATACAGTTTGGAAATGTTTTTAAAGTGCATTCAATTTGTTTTCAGGATGGTTTTGATATGTGTAGCCATCCACTAATCTTTCTCATTCAGGGTGAGTTTCAGTGTAAACAATCTTTCTCCACCCCTTTATCTTGTTCAGCAGCAGTATTGATAACACTGGATTTAAGGCCACATCATAAGAGTTTACTGTAATAGGGTGACTTTCTGAGTTTCTCTATTTGGGAGCATAAGCTTATGTTTATGCTCAAATACTGCTTTTCAGGGAGTTCTTTTTGCTGTCAAAACAAAGGCAACTTAAATAAGGAGTAGTTAATTGAAGCACAGCCACATCCTGTATCACCAGAGGAATTTTAAAAATTACATTTAAAAAAACAAAATGAGGGGATTTTCCTCGATATGACTGACTTGGTGGGTTTGCCCCTGCAAAGTACATATAGAAATATGGTGTATAAATCAGGCGTCAGCTAACAATCTTATTATTAAAATGTCATTTCCTGGATGTACCCTATTTTCTTTTTTAAAGTCCTGTCCCCAGGAGTTCTATGACTTGATAGCTTTTTAAAAATAGATGACCATGTAATGAATAATATAGTGCCTGAAATGGTTAAGTTAAACAAGTAAACTGTCACTTAACATTAAAAGGCTACAATACTGTCAGACCAGTACAATGAGCCTAAAAGCAAATAAGACAACTTACTGAGACAACTAATTACTAAGCAGTTTTCAAAATGTTCAAACAAAAATTGTGTGGTATGCTTTAACTTTTTTTTTACCACACTTACTAAATTTCTAAGACACTCAACCAACTTGAGAAATGAAATTGCATTGATAATTCTTTTCCTGAGAAGAGTAGACTCTAACATCCAGATGGCTAACATTCAGGGCCTGTGAACAAACAGCTGTCTAAGATACCACATTGACAGTTACATCACGGCAAAGACCCCAGGATTTTATAGATGAGCTAATGCTCCTTTCCAAGGAAAGAATGGAACCAATTAAGGACTATACTGGGGTGGCCAAACGGTGGCTTATGACCCACATACAGTTCTTTTAAAGTTAAAGTGTAGCCTCCATTCTCTGCTCACCAGACTGGGGTGGGGAGCTTGGAGCTTTTGCCATGTGTCAGGGTGCTGGACTTAGAAAATTCTGCTCTGGTGGGAGGAGGGTCTCAGAGGGTCAGTAAGTTTGGCCACCTCTGGACTAAGCTGTCTACTCCAGCTAGGGACGACAGGCGGGGGGGTGGGAGTGAGGAGGGGTCAGTGTTTTGTTTCTGTGAACAGATTTATCTCTTCAAAACTAGACCCTGGAAGCACATTAAGATTAGACTAAATGTAATGTAGCTTCAAAAACAAGGAAATGTCTAATTGTAGCTAAGATACAAAGCTATGGGCAACAAAACATGAATTGCAAAAGCCTCTAAACACTGTCAGGGGGTGATGTATTGCAACATCTAGACAGAAAAGTTAAAAAAATTTTTTTTTTTAAATTTTTCTTACTTGCCACTGTTTAGCTATCAGATCCTTAAAATATAATGTTTAGAGGCCTCTTTGCACTACCAAACAACCAGTAAGATAATCTGGCTACAGGTCAATTGTCTCCTTAAATCATATTATCTGTCTTAGTAAGGAACATGGTTGGTGTCTGTCTATGCTATATGTTGTGGTTCAGGATTCAATGATTGCTTGTATTTGTAGTGTAGATGGGGCCTAAATATAGCTTTGTTAGTTTTGCTAAACAATAGGATTAAAGATTCTAAAGATTAACTTCTAACCACCTAAGAAACCTATTAAATGATGTGTACTGCTTCTCATGGTTTATTTACATTGTAACCTACTGAAAGATGTATCCTTTCGTTTTAACTATTTACGATGCCATACCTATACACTGATTATGAAATCACTTCTATAAATCCAGTAAATATAAATGAGAGCAGTAGAGCCCTGTATCTCAAGAGGCATTTTTTTATGGTAGGGTTAGGCGCCTTCTTGATGTGAAGGCAATGTAATACAATGCACTGTCAAATTGACAGGAACTCAGGAGGCCTGGGTTCTGTTCCTTAGTTTTGCTTCTGCCAGTGGTGTACTGGATCCCCTGGGACAAGTCATGTCTCCTCTCTGCCTTAGCTTCCTCACTTGTGTACTGGGGCTAATATTTACCTTCTTTGTAAAGCACTTTGAAATCCATGAGTGATACCTAAGTATTTGTCAATTTTAGATTCCTTAGCAGTAGTAGAAATGAGCTGTGACTGTCGTATCCTGGATCTGCAGGGAGGCAGTGGCACTGTTATAACAAGATTTCATGGTTAGAGACTTTTGGCTTTGTCTGCATGTTTAGAAGTTAAACTTTACTATGAACTAGATCTTAAAACTTCATGTAGAGCAGAACATGTCAGTAAGTGAATCAGTTACATGTTTAAGGATTTTCATAGCAATACTTAGCTGATGGCTCTTGTAACTGGAAAAGTTGAAATTGACGTGCTGTGTCTTTAGGTATCCCTTTCTTGAATTTCTAGCTTCTTCAATTTACATGAAGTCCAATACTATGGGAGGAAAACAGCAAGAGTTCTGTGGCACCTTAAAAACTAACATTTATTTGGGCATAAGCTTTCGTGGGCAGAAACCCACTTCCCACGAAAGCTTATGCCTAAATAAATTTTAATCTTTAAGATGCCACAGAACTCTTGCTGTTTTGATAAAAACAGACTAACATAACTTTCCTACCATAGGGGTAGCCATCTTCACTTCTTACACTTGAGAATAAACATCTGTTTCTGATAAAACTCACACATAACATAGTCTGCCAAAGAAAATCATGAAACAAAAGCCAGTTATAAAACCTGAGATCAGCAATATTCTGTAAATAGAACATTTCTAGTAATGTTTCTTTATGCTCTCAGATATACTGCTGGTTTTAAGGTAACTTAAAGTTAACTACTGTCTTTAAGAGTAACACCTGAATGCCATTTAATCAGTTTTGTGCAGACAAAGAATATTTTTCCATTCTGCCATATAATAGCCCTTTCTTATCAGGTTGGAAGAACTTAGCTGCTTTGGCTATGCAAATATGCAATTACTGGATTTGTCCTTATTTCCTTATTATCTGGCAACTGTTCTACCACATGTAACTAAACAGCTTATGGATAGGGAGTCTAGTAGTAGTTTTTGCCATGTGCTTACCAAGGCCAGTGGCACTCATCTCATGCATGTCACCCACTACAAATATGGCTGAGTTCTGTAATGTGTATGAGGAGAAGGATTGATACTACTATTCTTAATTAGTAATGAGATGAAGATTATTGAAAAACTAGGCACGAAGTGGCTGACTTCATTTCAAGACACACTGAAAACATTTGAATGTAATATGAGACAATGTTGCAAATACTGTACTTAACTAATAGTCTCATCTTTTGAGCCATGCATAATTTTTCTCTTTTCCCTCCTCACCCCGAACAGAGATAATTGAGATAGTGGCTTGGAAAGCTAGTTTAACTATTGCCTGGGAGAGCTGTTGGTATTCAGTTGGAAACTCCATAATAGAATTTTTTTTCCCCAGAAAGCAAAGTTCTGAATTTGCCTGCCTCCACATGTTTTTAATAACTTATTTTATCAGGTGTTCAGTTCCTACAGTTTACAAAATGACACATTCTTTTAATGGCTAATAATATAGCAGCCATCTATTTCTTGGGTAAATGGGAGCAACACATCTGCAAGCAACAACATTTTACCAGAGCTAGAAGAGGGCCATATTTAGGAAAGGATGCTTGGACATTTGGTGGAGGAGGGGTGAAGGACTCTTGGTAGCCATGATGAGCAGAAAGGACTACTTCTCTAAGGTATCTCACTTAAAGACTCAATACACAAATTTATCTCCCTTAGGAGAAAGAAGGGCTGTCATCCCTCCTGGGATTTGAACCTGGGGTTTCAGAAAATATTGGTATTTGAAAATGGAGGCTGAATTATCCAGTCTATTACCTGAGTCCAGGTAATCTCTGATTCTGGATTCCCTATGAACTCTTTCAAAAAGGTTTCTGGAAAGCAGGATGTTCATTTAATCTAAAGATATGTATATTTACTGACAGTACAAATTACCATTTATTTCATAGCATCCATGTACTTATGAAAAGTAGGTAGTAGCTTTTCTTGAGTAGAGAGAGACCTGTCAAAGTTTCTGTAAAGGTGAAAATGGGTATTTAAATACCTTCTTAGTCACTGGGTGTGGAGGGGAGGGTTTTAGGAAACTCTCATAAGGTTGCCTGTTAATGACAGCACTAGACTCTTAGGAATAGGCGTATTGTTGATATTCCTTGAGACTGGTGATTGACTGCAGTTTAGTACAATTTTTTGTGTTGGAATGTGGAAAAAGGGGGGTGGCAGAGTTCAGATGGTTAAGTCCAAGCTGACTGCAGATTTATAGAGCTCTCACAAAACTTGGCGATGAAGTGACAAATGAAATTCAATGTTGGTAAGTACATTATTGTGTGAAGTAACACACATTGAAAAACATAATCCCAACTATACATACAAAACAATGGGGTCAAAATTCGCTGTTACCACTAAATAATTATACACAATGACTCCAGGATCGCTTTATCTGAAAACATCTGCTCAATGTGTAGTAGCAGTCAAAAATGTTAACAGTTAGAGACCATTAAAGTGATAGATAAGACAGAAAATATCACATTGCCACTACATATATACATGGTTCACCCACATTTTGAATATTGCATGCAGTTCTGGTCATCTCCATCTAAAAAAAAAGTAGTGGAAAAGGTACAAGAGGACAATAAATGACTAGGAGTAGGGAACAGCATCCATATGAGAAGAGATTAGAAGGAATTTTTTTTCTAAATTTCCTTGTAGTTTAGAAAAAAGACTGGGAGGGAGGGCTTGATAGACATCTGTACAATCATGAATAGTGTGGAGAAAGTGAATGGGGAAGTATTAGTTTATCGGTTGATGTAACACAAGAATCGGGTTATCCAATGGGATTAATAGGCAGCAGGTTGAAAATAAACAAAAGGAAGTTCGTCACATGATGTACAGACAACCTGTGAAACTAGTTGGCCTTTGCAACATCACCTGGCAAAAGTATAACCCAGTTCAAAACAAAATTAGGTAGACCTGACCTCCATGACCTTATCAGTGGCTCTTAGCCAAGATGGCCAGGAATGCAATCCTATGCTCCGGGTATCATAGACTCATAGACTCATAGGTCAGAAGGGACCAATATGA
>ML675649.1:29153150-29343367 GCA_007922155.1 Mesoclemmys tuberculata
AAAGACCAAGGCAAAGTACCTATTTAGATATTGAGCCATGCCCAGGTATGGTATCCCTAAACCTCTGACTACAAGAAACTGGGCTGGATGATGGGATGGATGCCTCAGTAATTACTCTTTTCTATTAATTCCTTCTGAAGCATCTGGCATTGGCCACTGTCAGAAGACAAGTTTCTGGGCTAGGCGGACCATTGATCTGACCCAGTATGGCTAGTCCTATGTTCATGTTGTTATCGTAGTTCATATCAATCATAGTTCCAGGTACTAAGATCTGCTAGGACATTGTGTACTTTTAGGAAGGTTGCTTGAATGTAAAACCCAGCACATGGACGGAGTAAAGACAAGTAAATGCAGAGAGAAAAACAGCTTGAAAGCAGGCATTCAAGGAGGGTGTGAAGTTAAATGTTTGTCCAGCTTTCTATCTTGAGTTTTTTTTTTTTAAAAGAAAAGGAGAGTTAATGTGAATCTTACTAATGTCACTATTGTGACACAAGCTTTTTGTAAATCTTGTCCTGCAATTCAAACTGATTTACATATGTTCCTGCCACTGGAACTCTCTAATTTTTAGCTATATTTTTGTGTTTAAGGAAAAGCCTACTGGTTTTATTGACTTTTGATCCTGAGTAGGCTTTCTTCATAATTTTTTTGAACAAGCATGTTTTTTGAACAAGAATAACTTTTTTAATTTGTCAGAAGTATAGCTGAAACATGATTAACACGTTGAAATGTTAATCAGATGGCAGTTTATCCATGTTGGCTTTCCAGTGTGGAGTACTCTTTCCTAGCATCAACCTATCCACCATACAGACGGTTAAAACTAAATTTATATTTTGGGAAAATACAGACTAGTATATCTGAAGGTGCGGGGCATATGTGAAACAAAACTCTTCTGAAGCAAGAAACTGGTAAAATACTAAGGTGTTAACAGTTTGAGGGAAATGGGCAGTACATTAGACAAATGCGTAATGCAGCATGGTGGGATTTCTAAAAATCCAGTTTAGGTCCTGGGCTGCAGATGCAGAGAAATACGAAGTCATGGAACGGGAGCTGATGACAATACCCCTCTGTACCATCTTGGTAGCAATGCACCTGGAATGCATCTGTGGATTCATCTTTGTCAGACAGATATCAACAAATGGGGGTGAGATGGGAAGATAAAAAAGACTTGGGAGTGGGTATTGATTTGAGCAGGGATTAGAAGATAAATGTGTACAAATGGCATAAACAGCAACTGGAGAGAAGGCGTGTATGGATATGACTGCCTTTCAGATATTTATAGATGAATGCCAGTGATAGAGAGGAATTATTTAGGGTGATACAGGAGGGTACAAATAAAAATAGCTGCAATTGAAGTGTGGGAAAAGCTTCTTGAAAATGAGGTCTATTAACCTGACATCCCTTTAAGCAAAGTGTTAGAAGCCACATCCCTTGAGCCGCTTAAAATGATGTTAGACAAAGCAGTGACACTCATACTGCAGGGAACAACGCTGCATAGGTGGTAGGGTAGATTAATAGGTTTCTTTGCTGTTCCAGTAAATAATAGGATGATGGAAATTAACCACATAATAACTAAAAAAGATAAACGTTGTGCTTGGTACTAATAGAAATCATTTAGAAAGTGAACTTTAATGTAACAGGAAATAAGGGTTACATCATGCCATTAAGTTTCAGGGTGAGTGCCAAGATACGGCAGTGAAAGGGTGGCTGGGAGTGGGAAACTGAATTTTGTATGGAAAAGCTTGGCAAACAAATAGAGGCACTTCCTTCCTGTGATGATTGTTCACGTGCCTTCCTTGGAACATGATGATCTTGTGGTATGGCTTTTGAGTTGGAGCCTGATAAAAGGCCTTAATACTACAGAATGTTGACAGTCTCTGGTCTAATAGTCAAAACTAGTCAATGGTAAATTTGTCATTAGACATAGATAGGCAGGCTTGACAGAATCTGATTTTTTTATAATCTTGGCAGATACCAATGTTTTAAGCATTTTATAAAGTTTTTATTTTTATCAATTTAAATGTTCACAGTGGTAGGAAATTGGAATGTCAGGCTATTATTTAATGATGGTAGACTTGAGATTAAAAAAATTAAAGCTCAGTAGCCATAAAAACAAACTGTAAACATCACGTTAAAATATACAAAGTAAGTATTCTTAAATCAAACTAAGTTCTCAAGCAGCAATTTTCTTAGGTTACCTATCTGTAAACTTTTCAGTGTTGATGGAAATATTTTTGTCAGTTTTGTGTGTGGTGAAATCAACATATACTCACTACCCCCCCCCAAAAAAAAACAAAAAACCCCTGAATCCTTCCAAGTTGACGCATAGGTTATGTCCATTGTTGCCTAATGTGAAATATATAGGTGAGAGGTCATGTATTGAAGTTTTGTCTTTTTCTTCAAGAACCTGAAATTCTGGCTCGTTATTCCTTCAGTGGGAGAAATGTGTTTTCCTAAAAAAAAAAAAAAAAACTTCTGGTTTTGCAAGCAGTCTAGCTTTCATGTAAATGAATCTTTGTTCCTAGGACTTCAAATCAGTTTATTTGTAGACATTGTCCCATTGTAGGAAACAAGAAACACATCCTGCTAGGGTATAGGAATTTTGGGGAGTAATGGAATGTTTGCCAAATCCACACACACTTTCAGTAGTGCACTTGATCTTCAGGATCTCTTTAGAGTGACTGTTTCAAATAGTCTCTGGTTCAACTAACTATGTCTTTATAGTCTTAATCCTTGGTCATAGCAAAGGCTTTATTTAGCCTTTAGAACTAGTTCTAAAGTGCATAGATAAGAATTTTGTTTGGAACTGGGTTAGGGACAGCAGAATTAATCTGGTGTCTCATTACACACATAGTAGCAGGTCCTAGCATGGTCAAACTAGGAAGTTTCTTAGGTATGTTTTAAAGATCTACCCCCCTGCCCCCTCCTCAGGTTTTCACACTTCAGCTGTCTACTTTTTAAATCATACCCTCATTACTGAAACTGATTTTATATTTCATTAGCTATTAATGTTAAGTACTATTTGTGATAGGTTAAATTGATTAAAATGTTCCTTTTAGCTTTGTGCTCTCTGATAGACAAACTGTGTAACTGTTTTCCAGTTAGGTTACTTTCTGAAAAATTGGGACATTTCTTACCTTTCTTATAGGAATATTCTTGAAGGAAAGGCGTTAAACTCTTTTCTAGATATTTCAGTTATTGCTGTGTAGCAGTTTCAACTTTTAAATCAGGTTACATCTACATTACATCATGTACATTCTTCATCCAGTATTTAGCGGTGGGGGGAAGCAAAAGTGAGGTCTGGGTTTGAGAAGCTTTACCAAATAGCATTTCAGGTCTAGATCTCTGCACTAGATAAACTTCCCACTGGTGGCAGCTCTAGTATAGGTAAGATGGTTCTAACCACCATCTAGACCAGTTATGAGCAGGACGTGGTGGTTGGTAGCAGGCCTACACTAGCATTCCTGCAGTTACTGGTGCTACCTGGCATCTTGTCTGCAGTAGAGTTCCCAGTAATGCTAACACCAGTGGAGCTAAACTAGTGTTGCTAATGGTAATGTTCCTAATGGAATGTTCCTACCATCATGAAGTCAAAACTTTAAGTATTTATTTAAAGAAAAAAAAAATTGTTGCACAGTCACCTCACTTGTCCCAACTGCCTGTCAGATTATTAAATCATTCTTTCTCCAGTATATGTTGTCTCCTACATGTCCTTGCTAGCTCTGAGCACTGTCCGTCCTTAAAAAAAAAAAAAAAAAAGCACTCTTGCTTTTCCTATTTAATGGCTTCTTCGTTGCAAAGACAAGTCAAGATGATTGCAAACTGAAGTCTAGATGATAGGTCATATGACTGTGCTTGGAAAAAGAAAATTCTTATCACTTGTGCTCCAGCCACCTGTCCCATACTCCTTCCCTACATCTTGCTGGGTTAATTTTGCTTGCTGTTATGACTCAAATTACTGTCTTTTAAAGTTGTTGATTGTTTGGGTTGTTTCGCTTTTGTTCTCTATTGGGTTGACTCACAATTGGTTTGCTTTTTCTGTAGTAAAACTTGTTGCCATGGAATTGAGTACCTGCTTTGCTTTCCTAAACGTGTAGGCATTTGGCACTGCTGCTTCTTCTAGCTGGGAGATATCAGACATGAACACACATTCTCGTGTGTGCTGAGTAACGTGGCAATAGAAAGAGCAAATCATATAAACATAGTATAACTATACTACTTAAGCATGTGCAGAGAATAAAACCCCTCTAGAAATCAAATATGTAACTTATTTTAAGAGCTTTAAAAATCTAGATGTTTTTGTCATCTAGGGCAGCAAGCTTCTTTTGTGCAGGCCATTCCTTTTTCTGCCTCTCAAAACAGGGAGGATGCTGGTGTCACATAGCCAGTGGCATAAAGAAATACCTAGAAGACTAGGGTAGCAACATCTCTCCACACCAAATGCTGCTGTGCACATGAGTTCCAGTGCAGTAGTGCTGTTTTTACCATCAGTAGACCATCTGACTTCCCATAGTATGTGGCAACACACCTGTGATACTAGCAATTGGTATTGGTACGAAGTTGGGTAGGGCAAGTAAACGCTATCATTAGTGCAGTATGTGCTTCGACTTTCATATTGTCTTCTATGCCATCTCTCTTCTCCTCTTCTTCTTCTTTCCTCCTCCCCCCCCCCCCCCGCGCAGTGATAAGCCCTAGCTGTTATGAGCACAAGAGTGCTGATTGCAGTTGCTTCCTTATTGAGCATATAGCCACACTACAGAGGTGTAGCGTGCCCTGCAAGAACAGAGTGCACGTATGTTCTGGGATTCCCATAAATAAACTTTCTCCATTGTGAAGATGCCTGTTTCATCTTAAGCAATTGGTCTAGTAGGACAATCCAGATTTGATTATCAGTCTTGCAATTCCATGTCTCTTAAACATGAGAACTACAATCATTAGAGAATAAATATTATTGTCTTAATTTTAAGTTGCTGCACATGAGCATGTAGATGTTGGGGTGAGAGAAGGAAGTGGAACAGGAAGTTTTGACAGTGGGATAGAAGATGTTGGGGAAGCTGAAGTTCAGCCTTCTGGCTTCAGGGGAGGTGGTCTGGGATTGTGGGATAAGCACGCCAATGAGAGACTTAAGCTAAAATAGTCAGTGATATAACTAACCATGCTGACTTTGAAATTTGAATGTTAACGCTGAAATAACATGAATTGAGATGAATGGGTTAGTTTATACCTCTTTAGAAATACTGTTTCAGGCTGCCAGAAAATTCAGGAAGACAATGCTGTTTTAGTTAATGTTACACTTGCAATGCTTCTCCACAGCCATTGTTTCTAACAAAAAAGGGGGTGAGGGCTTGAATTCTAGAACAGAGTTCTGCAGCAAAGGGTGGATTCTCCTAGATGTTCCATGGCTATAGGATTGTGGGATACCTGGCGTCCTGAGTGCCAGCATAGATTGTGGTTTTTTTTAAATCACTGGTTTTACCATGATTTAAATCTACAAGCAGGAAATCTTGCTTTAAATCATTGGACTTTTTAAACCGTTTTGCATTTGTACATCTGAGTTTCCTAAAGAGAGGCTGGTTCTTACTGGTTACCAGCTGTGACAGGGTCAGACTAGGTGGCTACTGGAGAGTGCTTGAAGGCCAATATATTAGCCCCAGGCTCAGCAAGTCTCTTTTCTCCTAGTAGCTGAGCAAGGGTTACTCGAGGTTAATAAACCTGGAGTCAATCAAGGCCCTACCTAGGACTTGTTAAAAGCCTCCCCTTGAGAAAGGGTGTGGCTGGAGTTCTGAGAGTGTGGTGTGGTAAGACACTGTCAAGAGTGTGGAGGGTTTAGGAGAAGGAGCAGAACACTGCAGGTACAAAGAATGCGGAACGGAAAAACCCTGCCCTTGTAGGGTCTCTGGATTGGGGCCTACAGTCGAGGGTGGGACCAGGCCCCCCTTCTCCCTACTGGCCATTCACTGGAGGGGCAAGAGCCCCAGTGATGAGGCAAGGGCCTGTGAGAACCAGAGACAGGACTGGGAGCCAGCAGGGAACTGCCAACTTAGAAAGGCTGTATTACTGTCCCCCACCACTAGAGGGTGGAAGACTACTAAAGGACGAAGCAGTTCCCTGACCTACAGCTAGAAGGAAGCGCTGGACCCACTGAGGTAAAGGAAGAGCTTTGTCACAGAACCCATAAGATGTGTTGATATGCAACTAAATATAATTTTTATGTTGAACGTGGTGCTTTTTTAACTGGATATTTTATACACATTTCTTTTAAGCAACTGTAGCTTAGTGTACACTTACTCAGATTGTTAATTTTTACACTTTTAGTATATTAAAATGAAGTACATTAACTAAATTTTGTTACTTGTGAGTTGTGTCAAGCTCTATTCTGAGGGGAAAGTCAAACAGCATTTAATTTTTTTAAAAGTACCTTAAATGTTTTTCTTGCATCCATTAAAGTTATCAAAACAAGTTTTATGTTTAAAATTGATTTATTAAGCAGTTTAACTAAACTGTTTTTTGTAGTTACTGAGTTGAACTGATGTTTTCCAGTCACTATGTCCTCCAACACTTTAAAATTAGTAAATTGCACCCTCTCACAACTAGTTTTTATTCATAGTTGGTGAGATGGAGGTGTATAAACCCTGCACCAACCTGGAAAGGTTTTAGGGACTGTTCTGGGCTGGAGTAACCCCACCCTTGTGCACCTGCAAGTCATGCCGGGAATGGAGGAGGAGCTTAAAAGGAGGAAACTCAGTTCAGCAAGTAGCAGTTGTGTGAGGGGAGTAGTGCTAAGCTTTCTAGCTCTTAGACAGAGGCCTGGTAGTGAACAAAGCCTACATACTTTTCTTTTTAAAAAAAAAAAAAAATCCAACTCCCCTTAGAATACAGCACCCCTTACTCTTTAACTTCAGTGGACTTTGATTTGAACTATGGCCTGGCTAGGGCCCCTCTGATGGAGGAGAAGCTACTGTTGTAGTTGAAACCATCTGTGTGGTTCTTCCCTCCTCCCTCCTGTCCCCCCCATATTTCATGTTCTTTTGCTGCTCCTGAGATGGTTTTGTCTTTGGAACTCCAAAAGGGAGGAAGTATCCCGAAAGGTTCAGTCAGAAGGCTGAGAACTCGTCACTGCTGAAGTGCTACAGAGTGCTTCTGCTGGAGTGTTTGGACCTGATTAGTGTCACCATTGCAAGATTCCCAGTGGGGTGATGTGTAAGGATCCGCCCCGTGACAATCTGGAAGAGGAAAACAAACTTTCCTGCTTTTTCTACTCCCAGAATAGCTTTTTGACTTTGAACAAGTCATTGAACTGAACTAATTGAAAAAACTAAAATGAAGAAAATGTTCTCTGCATGTGCAGAAGAGGCTAATGCTGTCAAAATCTGGGTTAGCACTTCAGCAGATTCTGGTTCCAGCAGCTTAGCCAGTGACTTTCACCATTTCAGTGGTTTGATTCTTACTTCTTTAAAAAAAAAAAGGGGGGGGGGGGAAGCAAACGTACTTTTATATTTTTGTACTACTATTAAATGAACAGATTAAACTGGAAAATAACATCCTAATGTTAAGTCATAAATTACAATTTTTAAAAAGCTTATTTAAATTTAGAAAATCAATTTTTATCCACCCTGCTCAACATTATCCTCAAATATAAATACTTCTATCCAAGGATCTCTATATGTCTCTCAAATGTCAAATCTCTATGCTTTAAATTTTAGCTCAGTTTGGGTGTTCTAGGACTTCTTATAATGAAGGTTGCATAAGTGTTTCTGTCATAACTGCCTGTCTTCAAGCACTCTCAACTTTCTGAAACTGTTGCTTTTCCAGCTGAAATTTTTGAGGGCTGGCCAATTTTGCAGTTCAGAAGTTGCACGTGATCAGGCTACTTGCTTTACCCCGCAGCATACTAAAGCAATTTTTTTTTTGGTGAGGCAAACTGTTCTGAAGCACTTACAATTAGAAAGTTGAAGTATGTTTGGAAATAGCCATCACTGACAAATGCCTTGAGTGTACTGAAATCTTTGAGTAAGTTAGACCTGCTAAAAATTTCATTTAAGCCATGCAAAGCCAATCTTGTACAGCTTCATGGCATTATTTACAGGTGGAGTAAAGGTAGATGGGCTGTACTATGCATGTCTCTGTTACACACAACTTCCTTAGTCCCCTGAATTATTCAGAATGGAATAGTGCCCATTTCCAACTGTTTTTGGGAAACATCATGTCTGGTAAAGGATCCTCCTAATGATGTTGCTGTTGAACATCCCACCAAAATGCTTCTTAGCTTAGGTTACAAGTTGCCTAACTCTGGATTATAGACGGCTGGCCTATAGAGCACTTTAGGGGTGGCAGTGCCTTTTGGAGACACTTGGCTGGTGCCTGTGGTGTGAGGTCTGCTTGTTTCCAGCTGAGACACTGGGGGGGAATAAGTGAAGAGCACAAATAGTTGGTGTGAGAAACATTTTTTTAAAAAAGGACAAAACACTCTGCTAAATACAGTAGTAATTTACAAACAGTATTCTCCTTGTATAATCAATGCCAGTAGCTGCCACCAGTTAGCTTCATGGATCACCTATTGATGATCCCATAACTATGTAAGATGTTGACGCTACAACACTTCATGCGCTCTAGTCTAGGAGCATGTGGGGTCCAGAATTCTGTCCCCATCTCTTCCAGCAACTGCCCTTAATTTCCTACCCCTCACACTTTTATTTAGTGAAACCACACATCAGTTTATGAAGTAAGGTGATGTATTATCCCCACTTTACTGATAGGGCAATTGAGGCTCTTAGTCTTAGGCCCGGTCTACACTTACCTTCCGGATTCGACGGCAGTCGATGGGAGATACGCAAGTGATGTAAATCACTTGCGTGTCTTCTGTCGACTTCACTGCATCTGATCTGCATGCTGGCCACGCTGCGCTACTTACTGGGGTGGTTTTCCTACATCGATTGCTGGACCAACTGAATGGGTCTACACAGACTACTCAGTTGATCCAGAGCAATCGATCTGACAGTGGCGAGTTTGCTGCTGTCAGTGTAGACCCAGCCTTAGTGCCTCTGATTGCATGCCTGTGACAAAATGGGAAACCAGAACCCAGATGAGTGATTCTTAAGCTCTTATAAATGTTTAATTATGCTGTCTTTTTTTTTTTTTTTTTAAAGGGGCCATTCTGGTAATTTCTCTAAGAGAATGATTTCTATAATGGCATGGTGGCATCAGGCCCATGTTACCCAGAGGCTAGCTGACTTGCCAGGCTTACAGTTTGCAGCAGTGGTTTAGGTTGAACCTAAAATCTGAAGGTTTGGATTCAGCATCTGTTTGATACTTATTTGCTATGTGATTTTTTTTTTTTTTTTTTTGAGCACCTCTGCCCAGTTCACAAAGAAAATGGATATTAATAGTTAACTCACTGGAGCACTGAGAGGATTGATTAGGGGTGATCGGTTCTGTGAAATATTGCTGTTACCTGGTAATCTGCAGATTGGAAAAACAGTATAGTTTGGAGCAGCTCTTCTATCTTAATTTTACTACCTCCCATCCTCTCCGGCTTGTGTAGAAGGATCCCTTTGTAAGAAGGGACAAGTAGGGCAAAGGAGCGTCCTAAATATTTTCTTTAGAGAGAAGAAAGTGACAATTGGTACTGATAATAGCAATGATGCTGTCTGGTCCTGTTGGAGTGGATGGCCTGTTGGTCTAAGCATCTGGTAATCACAACTGGCGCATGGCCATACTAGGCACTGACAGAAGATCACTAGAGTTCAGCTGTCCTTGAACAAGGCTTCCATGCAAGCTTTAGAATTCCACACCTAGTTACTGAATGCTCTACACTCACTAAATTTATAGCACCGTTCTCATAAGTCGTTACGCTTTCCTTGGAAACCACAGTTTAAAATCTAGACAGGTTGTTCCAGACACTCATCCTCAAAGTTGATATGCTGAATTCCATGCAGCTTAGTGAATAAACTTTTTCTGAGGACTTAAACTAAAACTCTGTTAATTGTATGTGGACACTGAATACACTCAATAAATCTTGTAATACTGAGGGCTTGTTCTGATGTCACTCTGTAAAACTACCCTCCTATGCATGCGCACCCTTGTGCAGAAAGTACTTTGGCTGCTGCCCTATGTGTAAAATGTTCTTGATTGGAAGGTGTTAAATTTGGTTCTCCTACAGTGGTACTTCACTATGATCAGTGTATTGGGACAGCTGCGTTTAGTAGGATGACCCCAAGAAAATGACATGACCTCTTTAAGTAGTAGTCCATATTACTCATGAAGACTGTGCTAAAAATATAGTGAGTGCAAAGCAGTCTGAGTAAGTAGGTGTGGAATTCTAAGCTTGGACGGAGGCCTGTTTCAAGGGCAGCTGAACTCCAGTGATCATCTGTCAGGACCTCGTATGACCATAACTTCCAAAATTGGTAGAAAGTATAGTGGAGGCAGTGCTCAGATGGGCTCAGTCAGGCTTATATTTTA
Source organism: Mesoclemmys tuberculata (assembly GCA_007922155.1). Taxonomy (NCBI): domain Eukaryota; kingdom Metazoa; phylum Chordata; order Testudines; family Chelidae; genus Mesoclemmys; species Mesoclemmys tuberculata. The sequence goes on from ML675649.1 coordinate 29,163,609, forward strand.
TACTTATAAATATAAATACTGTTATCTCAATTTCTAGACAGGCAGGCAGTTTCTGTTCTCTGGAGACTAGTTCTCCTGTCTCCCCCCCCCCTTCTTTTAAAAAAATAAAAACCAAATGATGAGCAAACAGTCAATAAATAAGCAGTATATTCACCATTTTCTTACACTTATTAAGAATCTGAAAAATTGAACTGTACTTGCTTAACTGTATGTCGTTATAGTGTGCTCTCCTAGATAGCAAAAAGATATACCAAATCTATTGCAAGACTGTTTAGCTGCAAATTTACTTGTTTTAATGGTTAGATCAGCCAACAAGAATGCTCGTTTCTTTAGAAAAATAGCTGACGTACACATGGAAAAGTGGACTACAATCAATTATTTAAATCCAGGCATTCTACTTCATGATTTTAAAGCCTTAATTTAATGGCTCATCAACCCACCCTGGGTCCTGAGTGCTCTCAACTCCCATATAAAATTATTTAAGATGCTGGATAAATCTGATTATAATATTGGTGTAAGTATACATAGGCAACAGGAACTAGGGAATCTGTTTTAAAGCAGAGTTGGCAAATTCAATAGAAGCGTATCTCCATTCCGTGTCAAATCATGATCTGTGGGCTTGGGTATCTGTTAAGGATTACATACTCCCACAAGGCATAGCAGATTGTAAATTTTCCTTTGGATGAAGAGAGAAAGGGGTGAATGGTCTCTGCATAGTGACTGAACTTTTAGCTGTTTAGTGCCTTAGAATTACTGAGGAAAATATGTTCGCTTTTAGGCCCACTGCTATTCCTGCCGTAAATTAATCTTTCTTTCCCATGCCATCTGAGAGGGTTTTCTTCTGCCTTTCCTTCCCTGCAACAGTTGCAGTCCATGGATTGTACTCCTACCCCTTCCCCATTCCTTCTGCTAAAATGGTCATCTGCAGAAACATTGACACTAAAGTGTTGGTATTGGGTGTTAAATACTCCTCTGCCTGTCAGTTTCGTTCAGATTTACATTTGGAAGGCTAGCTCTGCAGGTCTGAGTGCTAAAAAATAAGCTTTCTAAGGCTGGGTCTACACTGACGGCAGCAAATTCGTCACTGTCAGATCGATTGCTCTGAATCGACTGAGCGGTCTGTGTAGACCTGCTCACTCGATCCAGCAAGTGACGCAGGAAAACCACCCCAGTAATTGCGTAGGGCTGCGTCGAAGGGACGCGTGGACACCACGTGGAGGAGACGCTGCGAAGTTGACGGAAGATACGCAAGTGATTTACGTCACTTGCGTATCTCCTGTTGACTGCTGCCAAATCACAAAGGTAAATGTAGACCGGGCCTAAAACAAGAGACAGAGAGTGCAAAATATTTGGCTCTGACCTGCAAGCCATATACATACATACCTCTTGCACAGTGGATCTGACCTGCAAGCCATATGTTAACTGCTGGTCTGAAGAATGCATATAACTTGCAATGTTGCAGTTGTGTTGGTCCCAGGATATGAGACATCTTGTATTGGTTGGTCTTTTATTGGACTAACTTCTATTGGTGAAGGAGACAAGCTTTTGAACTTCTCAGAGCTTTTTGTATAGTATATAAGATGGCAGAATTCATGTTGCATGTTCAGCCTTAAATTGTCATATCTTGACTCTTGAGTGCTGGTTTTGGCAACCATATCGCTAGCTATAAATAATGTACATAAAAATATAGCCATAAAAAACCCTGTTTCTACTATAGAGGGTATTCTTATAACACTACAAAATCTAGTTCATACCTGTGGCGGCTGCTTTTGGCTTCTTCATTGCTAAAGGTTATATGCACCATCCTGTATATCCTGTGAGTTGCAACAAAATAGTGCCACAAGACAAGTTTCTTAAACTAAGCTATTTTACCTATGAAATAGCATCCCTTTATTTTTAAGCTACAAAAGAAAATGGAGTAACACTGGAAAATTAAAACCCCAATAGTAAAACCAGGGAATGTGTAGAGTAGGCTTAACTTAAGCTAAACTGAAGAGCACATTCTAAGTTATCAACTGAACATGATTTGCATACATTTTGTTTTTATATAACTCCATCACCATAAAAACCATGCATCTGACAAAGTGGGTTTCAGCCTATGAAACCTTATGCCTGCAGAAATTTGTTAGTCTTTAAGGTGCTACAGGACTCTCGTAGTTTTTGCAGTAAATAGACTAACATGGTTACTGCTCTAAACCTTTCCATCACCATAGTATCTGAATGCCTTTCTAATAATACATGACTACCCTCTAGTCTGTTTCTCTTCCTCTTGTCTCCTGTCCCTGGGGGAGAAATCTGTGGGCAGTGTAGTCTTTAACGTAGCATGTACCTAAGTTATCTTTTTATGTGTATATGTTGATGAAGGTAAGGTTGAAGAATTGCATCTTACACTCTGAATGGAAGATGGTTAGGTTTGTGGTAATCCCTGGTTTCTGTGGAAGTTATTTACACATTCTCACCAGCCCCTTGAGAATGTTGTCTGACACTGACAAGCTTTACCTTTGTGGTGGAGCTCCATTATGCCAGTTAAGCAGATTTATGGGCCATAGTTCTTGGCCCAGAGCTTTAGGCGATCTTTCAGATATCCTGGATTCAGGACGTTGAAGATTTGAAACATAAGGACGGACCTTGAGCTTGACTCTGAATAGACCATCATGTAGAGAGCAGAAGATAGCTTTGATAATTATAGTATTTCTTGGTATTTGAGATGTGCGTCTCAAGTGTTCTATACTAATGGGCATTTCCCCAACGTTGGTTGTGCTTGGATATATTTATTGCTTTCGTTACCTCCCAGTTAGACTAAAGCATGTGTAACATGGGAGACTTTTAGCCATCTGGCGTTTTTAACAGCATCGGCAAGTAACACTTCCTATGTCAGGGTTCTACGCCACCAAGGAATCCATGAGCAATCCTAAACCATGAACTGAGCAACCTTCAACCAGAGAAGACTGCACACTCTTCAGGTACTTTCCTCTGCTTGCCAGTGTACTCTGACTCTTGCTTGGGTTTGGCTTCAACGAACTGCTCTTCCATGAGCTGATCTTGTCCAAGCATTGGACCATCTTGGTTGTTGAGCTATCATAGGTAAGGGCACTGCCTTTTAAGCTTGCCCAGGCTTAAGGCTCAGCTGGAACTGGCTGAACAAAGAAACGGGGATAAGAAGTCAAGGAAGAGGGAGAATGAGATTGGAAGAGAGTCCTGGAGAGGTTAGCACTGGCTAGGCAGGGAAACTGGGAAGAAAAGTGGAGACTGGAATAATGTCAAGGAGTGGGGAAGAGATAAGACTGTGACAGGACAGGCTGTAGGCAGCGTGGTAGAAGGGGGTCCTCTGGGAGCAGGGGAATGCACAGAACTGTCTGCTAACTAGAGAACACGCTCCAGAGCCTGGACTGGAATCCAGGGTTCCTTAATTTCCGTTCTTCCCTGCAAATATCTGTGAAACCCACTGACAGTATCTCATCCTGCTTTACTACTGGTCCCACATAGAGGAGGCAACCTACTACTGCTACACTTACTCCATTAGCTCAAGTGGCAGAGGTGTCTGTACTGGGTGTAAATATTCTAATTCTACTGATGAACTCCGTGAGTGTTGTGTGATGGAATTTCTGTTTAGTTTGCTTTTTTTAAAATTAGTAATTTACTAAGTTACAAGTGGCAAAGTCGAGCGCACAAGTAAGGAAATATCATAATTAAGGTTGGTTGTGCCTAGTTACTTGGATATAGTCTTGAATTACATGATCACATACAATTTTCCCCCCCCCACAGGATCTGTACTCCATTTAGTGCACCAAATGGATGGTGCACAATTGAGTAGCTTTTCAATATTGTTCAGTCTGTCTTATTTATTGCACACTATTCAAGTCCCACTGTAAAGGGAAAATTAACTTCCTCATGAGCTTTTCTGCGGTGGTCATGACCATTAATTTTCACAACATGTTTGAGATGAGGTGAATATTATCCTAATTTCACAATGAGGAACTGAGCAGCAGAGATTAAGATAAAAGTATCCACTAACTTTCAGTGTCCATTTAGAGGCACGTAGGACCTGATTTTTCAAAGTACTCTGCATCATAGAGCACTTCAGATGATCAAAGCACAGCTCCCATTGACTTTGGTTGCAACTGTGAGTGTTCAGCACTTCTGTAAATCCAACCTCAAGTTTCAAGTTGGGTATCCAGAAAATGAGGAATGCACATTGTAATTACATGACTTGTCTAACCTGACAAAGTAACTCTGTGTCAAAAGAAGAGAGAATCCCATTCTTCAGGGTGGCATTCATCTACCTTAACCAGAACCATCCTTTCTGTCCGTGCAGTCCCCTGCCTTATCCATCTTCCAAAGGAGGTAGTGTGGTCTACTCTAGTGGATAAACTAGACTGTCAGGATTTGTGTGTTCTCTTCCTGGCTCTGCCACTGACCAGCTGTGTGCCATTGGGTAAGTCACTACTCTTGGTGCCTCTGTTTCCATGCCTGCTCTGTTGATTTAGGGAGAATGACAGCATTAACCAGTGACCAGCCAAGCATAATATAGCAAAGTAGTATTAATGGGAGGCAGTGTTGCCTGGTGGATAGAGACCTGGATTTTATTCCCATCTCTGCTACTAGTCTGCTGGGTGATCTTGAGCATGGCTTTTCATCTGCCTTACTTTCTCAGAGGTAAAATGGAGATGATACTGGTCTCCTGGGTTAAGCACTTTGAGGTCGACTCATGAAAAGCACTGTATAAGAACTACATACCCTCCAACTTTTTGCAACAAATGAATTGGGGCTCTTGTAACTAAGTCTCATTCACTGCAACCCTCATTCCTTCCCAGAACAGGTTTTTTTTCTGTGCACTGAGGAGGGATTCTGTATGTGTGGGGAGGGGCAGGGGTGTACATGATGGTATAATTGAAGACTCTTTCATAATTTGTAAATACAAAGAGGTGGAATTAAGGCTTCATAGGCAGCCTTAATTCTGGCATTTCCTAACGTTTGAGTGCTTGACTTTGCGATCTTCATGTTTTAGCATGGTTTTTTGGGTATAGTAGGTAATTTTTCTCTAGAATGCTTGTATTGGGTTCTGTGGTAGGTTTTAGGTCCTTTAAAGTGGGATTTGACATCTTCACTAGAAGCTGGCAAAAAGGTTCTCTTGGCATATAATAAAGCCTCAGCATAGGTTTGGGGAAATTCAGCTTCAACTTTTTGTAAATCAAAGACTCAATCAACCCTTGGTACTATAATTTGACGTTCTCTTTACATCTGGCACAGGGTGTCAGAAATCAAAGGAAACCCTGTGTAGACAGTAGGGAGGAAGGGAGTTAGAGGCTTTTAGGAGCTAGTGTCAATGACAAATCATCAATCCTTGACTATTCTCTGTACCATGGGTGGAGTGTTGCTGTCCTTTAACGTACAAGTACGTATTCTGCCCTCTAAATTACTATTGCTCTGGGGCCATGCTAATCTAGCAAAAATCTCTAAACTAACATAAACCGAACCCCGCCCCCCCCCCAAAAAGCCCTATTTCGCCTTAACTATATAATCTCCATGCTATACAAATGTGAATTCCAATTGCATGCTAGTGCTAGGTGGGGATGGATGACTGTAAATTATATTTAGACAATACTGAAATGGATTTGTTAGCCAGTCCAGAGATGAGTAACCGCACAGCTTGAGGGGAGGGAGACTGTACAGTTCTTTGCATTTCTTAGATATATTGATCATACTAATCAGACATGCTTTCAAAACTCTATTATGAAATTCTTGTGTTTTGGCTGACAGTTATCAGCTAGACATTTGCAGAATTATTCATATCTCCAACTGGCCCCATATCTGATTGGATCTATTTTTAAATGGCTTTCCTCCTCTTGTCGTTCATCATGGTCTTCTGTTGGTAAAATGAAGCTGCTCTTGCTGATATCCTTGGTTTAATGTCCTTGCAACAACAAAGATAGTAATTAAAGCAGAAACTCCAAAATGTGCACTGAAAGTATTCCTAATTCTTTCTTGTATGTCTCTAGTCCCTATTTTTGCAACAGTCTTACAGGCAAACACATCCTTTCAGCGCTTATAAATGCATTATCTTGCCCATGCAATCCTAACGTTGTGTTAATATTTTTGATGACTACTCTGCACTGATCAGAAGCTTCACTAAGAGGGTCACGATGATTTAAGTAGTCAGCTACCTGAGTGGAAGGCCTTGACCACAGTATATCTTGCAGTTAATGGGTGCAAGGTCAGTTACATCCATATTTAAAAATTTGTATTCCTGGAGGTGGCAAAGTTACCCACAATAGCACACCAAGTTTAAATTAATTGCAGTAGACAGCACTGTTTCCTGTGTTCTGCAGACACTTAATAGAGCCAGAGGCTGTCTTTTTGGACACTCTTTGCTGAAGAATTATTTCTGCACTTCCTTTCCTTTGTTTCTGAGTTTCTTACAAAGGCATGGCCTCAGGTATTCCGTGGCCACTTAACATACCCCTTTGCTGCAAAACTGAACTCCAAAGTCCATTTTTGGAAAAAATTCCTTTTTGCAGCAACAGGAGTTAGAACCTTGAAAATATGAACCGTGTAAACTGATGAAGTGTGGTCTTCCTGAGTGTTCAGGTACATGAAACAAAAGCTATGAGGATGGTGAACCACCTTGTTCATATCATAGATGAATACTAACTAGAAACTTAAAGATAATTAGTATGCTAAGTAAACTTAGCATAAAAATTCAGCTAGTATTCTCATTCCACTGTCCTGAACTGCCTTCTACATCTTCCCAGATGCCAAAAGCTCCATTTGTCCCCTGCTTAACTGTCAAAACATTCAGCTTCGACCCTGCCAACTTACACAATGCAGTGTTCATATGAGTCTTCAGCATGTCAAACTAGAACTGGGAGAGCAGCATAAAATAAATGGAATTCAATACTAAGTAACTTGAAGTGTGTGTCATAGTTCTGATTGTGTTCAGTTTAAATTGGTTAATTGTTATGACTCTTGAACATTTAAATGAACCAGTCTCAGTATTTCCAGTCTGCTGCACTGGAGTTCTGAGAAATCCATAAATCTTACAGTAGAATTCATGTTCAGGTTGCTGCAGAGTACCCAAGCCCTTGGATAAAGCCTTGATTTGAGCATCTTAATGCTGACAGACCTACCCACTCCTGTCTGTCTCCAAGACCCAGTCTGTTTCTTGACCATAGGTCTCCTGGGTTCTCCATGCTCAAATGAACACTTAAAGGGAGCTCAGGTTAGAACTTGTATTTCAGGGGACTGTATTGTCCTATCAAAACACCAGTAAATAGATATCTGAGGTCTATGGAGTCTGATAGATGACATACTTACTCCAGCCCATTTATAGCTCCTAATCTGCTGGTATGAATAAAAGGAAGTTATTGAAAGTTGGCTGAGTGAGTTGTCTGTAAGTCTTCTGAATATCTGCGCTGATTTGGATCCATTGTAAATGGCTTTCCTCTTCTTGTCCCTCGGCATAGTCCTCTGTTGTTAGTATGAAGCTCCTCTTGCTCTCATCCTTGGTTTAATGCCCCTGTTCCTTGGAGGTTCTGTAACTTGGGGTCATTATACTGTCTGGGAGAGCTGCACCCTTTCTGCCACATCTGTATCTTAATACTACTTCTATCTCTGCTTCAACTTTTGATGTCTTGCATAAAGTCCTAATATGTCTCTATCCAATCGTGGTATTGTTGCTCTATTCAGGACATTTTCATTCTAGTCTTTGGTACAACTTTTCTTAAATTCAGGAAATGATACTTTCAGATGCCAAAAGGTCTTTTTTGGCATTTGCAATCCAGTCCAGCTAAGCCACAGCATTCTTATCAACCATGTTCAAGGCACAAAGTCTTCCAGGAAGTTATTTTGCAGTCCTCAAGAATGTGTATCATGGTTTTTGGCTTTGCACATCGACTTAGTGGACTGTCTTTAAAATGCCACAAAATTCCAGTGCAGCACAAATTCCATGTCTGTCACAAAACCAGTTCAGAAGGCTCCATTACCTTTGTGGTAAATCAAACCTGGGTATACCTTGAGTGGGGTCTGAGACAAGATAATTATTTGTCACTTTCTTTGTGGACCGTGAAGCTTGCCACGCATGCTCTACCATAAATCCCTCACCGGCTAAATTTTTCTAAAATGGGTGCCAGGAGGACAGATGACTGTGGTGGATTAATAAAGTCTTTTAATGGTAGATGTGGCATATCACGCAGTGTGTGCTTGAAATAATGCACATTGTGGAATTTAGTTGTACGTCGATCTTCTTTGTGTGAGATGAGTGACTCCATAGTGGAGCACAGTATTCTGTTACAGAACAACAGAGTGCCAAGGTTAAAGTGCATAACATTTAAGCATTGGCTCCCCATGTCATTCCGGCCACTTTTCTGAGCAGGTTGCTGTGTGTTGCTTAGTTGCTGCCTTGGTAAGATGGTCATGATATGTAAGTGAGACTGGGTGTGAATTTTATGCTTTATTCGCTGACCATTGAGAACTATATTCAGCTCGCTGTCTGCTTGTGCATGATGTGGGTGGAAGACACTTGACAGTCATCTTCCATTTTGTTGCCAATGGCACCTAATACCATTGGCCATAGTCACCATATCTGCATTCAGAACACTTAGGTATGTCTGAAGTGTGACTGAGTGCTGAGGCATATGTTGTCTGCGTAAATTTATAAGACCTGGTTTATGGTAGGTTGTTCTAAAGTAAGTTGAGTAACGTTGGAGATAATACTGATCCTTGTAGGAGGCCATTCTTCTGGTGCCTCCATGGACTTGTTCTATCACCACTATGCACACGGGAAGGGCTATTGTAAGCTGCAGCTGGCTGCTTCTTCCAAAGAGTGGCATGCACTAAAACTACTGTGGCTGAAATTGTTTAAGAAATGTAGACAAGAGGCTGATGAAGTCAATGGAAAGCTCTGTGCAGTGAAGTTAAAATCTTCTGCTGAGCACTGGCTTCCTTCCTGGTTGGAAAGATTTATCTGCTGTAAAGCAGAGGTATCTAATTTTTTTGAGAGAATACTTGTGGGATTGGGTTTCTAAAGTGACTAGTACTAGAATACGTCTTTTACTTGTCCCCTTTCTTTTATGGCTATTTGTTGGAGTCTTCTGATGTTGAAATTGTTGATTTTATCATCCAATCTTCACGAGTGTAGTGAGGGTACAGAAATAGAAACTTTGTGTTAATTGGAGTTCTGCTTCTCTGCATGAATGAGAATTAGATAAACTTAATTTGAGGTATGTTGTAAATTGTATTAAGCATTGGGTCTCTTGTTCTCGTAATATTTGGATCTAAAAATCATTGGCAGTAGGTTATGTCTGTCTTCTAGCTATGGTGCTGTCAGCAAAGGAAATACCAGCAGGCAACAGTCCTAGAAGGTGTCAGTGTTAGCTATTGGTGTGCTGATGCCAGTCAACATAGTAGATGAACTGAACTGTCCAAAAATTTGTTCCAAAAGATAATTCTCTCTCTTCTGTCATATTAAAAAAAAAAAACCCTTACCAACCATTTTTAAGTGTACACCAGTTTAAAAAACCTAAGACAGTTTTATCTTTGCATAACTTGGAGAGCTGAAGCAGTTCACCCGTAACCCACAATAAAATTCCCATCGTTAAGTTATGGCAAGAGCTCATAGAGTTCTTGGATATTGTGTTGGGTTTTTTGGGGGTGGTGTGTGTGTGGTTGTTTTTTTGTTTTGTTTGTTTTTTTTAAGTTAAAACCCTTCTGGCATATTCTTATGAATAGACAGTCACCAACTGAAATGTAACATGGCAAAAACCAAGCTCCTGATCTCCTTTCCCTCCCCTTCTTTCATGGCTACATAACTCTACCATCCTTCCTGTTGTTCAAGCTTATAATCTTGGTTTCACCTTTGACTCTGCCCTATCTTGATCCACACATCCAGCTCATGTCTAATTGTCTTCCTGCACACATCTGTAAGATCTGACCATTTCTGTCACTGTACTGTGAAAACTTCTGTCCAAGCTCTGATCATTTGGCATCTTGATTTATTTTAGTTGTCTCAAAACTTCCCCCTGCTCCCCCTCAAGTTCATAGATTCTAAGGTCAGAAAGGATCAATATGATCCTTTAGTTGATTTTAGAATGCTACTAAACTAATCTAGAAGCTGTCCCTATAAGTTATCCCTATAAGTCCCCGTTGGCTCTTCAGCTGATCAAAAAAGTGGTCCTTATTTTTAAAACTCTTAACAACATTGTCCTGCCTTACTAATCCACCATAATTTAGCTCAGTCAGCTCCTTCCTTCATTCAGATGATCAAAGCTAGATTCTCCACTTCACCCAACAAGCATTTCTCCTATGCTGCCTGTTATGAGATGGAAAAGCTTTCTAGTCCAAATCTGTAAAGTTCTTTAGCCTCCTAAATCTTTCTCAAAACTCACCTTGTAAGTAAACTGAAACCAGATAACTAGGTGTGTAGTGAGTTGATAATTGTGCCTAAGGAAGAACGGTTCACATTTGTCTCATCCACATGTTTCCTTTAAGATTGTAAGCTCTTTTGGCCGTGACTGTACTGAACATTACACTTGTACAGTACCTAGAACAATGGGTCCAAACCTAGCTGAGGCATCTACATGTTACTGCAGTATGAATGTGCTTTTAAGCTTTTCCAGAAATAAACATACACACACACCACTTCATACAAAGTATCTTGGAGGCCACTGAGAAGTCCTCTCTCTAGCTACTTAATAAATTTGTCTGACTTTTAATTCAAGGTTTACCAGCTCTACTGATGTATCTTCATTCTGACTTGGAGTGACAACCTTGAGTGGAGTAAATGTAGTTAATTGATTATGTCCATTTAGTCATTGGCTTACCCTAATAAGGAGAGCAATTGTAGTGCGACTTTTTGTGGATTAATCTTCACTAAGAGCTAGGCTGAACTTACTTGATGATTCACCAAATGCATCAGTGTGTATTAACCTCTACCAGCCTGGGTTGAACTTGAACAGACAAAGTGAATGTGATATGCTTTGCATACCACTAATAAAACAGAGTTGTGTAGTGACCAGTAATATAAAGTTTACATATCCACTGTTGATCCTACAAAATAAGGAAGGCAGCAGTGGAGCTAGTAAATAGTTTCTTTATATGGAGCCAGCACACTAGTCTCTCTCCTCTCTTGGTTGATTGGCAGGGCTACCTCATTTATTGGCCTTGATTGATAGGCTACTGCTGTTTCAGGTCTTCTGACTACTAAAAGGGAGTAAAAGGCTGGTGTTCCCTCCTTTCTTTTTGCTTTTTCTTTGTCTGAGCATGCATATGTTTTTTGGCTTCCAACTCTAGTGTTGCTGGCTATAGGAAGGAATAGCAGAGCCCTAGGCAGAAGTTGTTGCTGCTTGCAAAATACTTGGTTAAATCTCTTGGGAGCAGAGAACTTTTCTGTTACCTCAAGCACATTTTAACTTGCATGGAGGAAAAAATGGCCAAGAAACATCTATACCAGAGTTTCCACTGCTGCTAACACTGTTCAGCTGAATTGGTGGTTGCACTAGTGTAACTCTGAAATTATCTAGTGTAGTTTTTGTTTTAAAGCATAAATACTTATGCCTCTGCTCCTGAATCTAGCAGCTTCCTAACAGAGAACAGCAAGGTTCAAATACAAAAGAATTCTCTTACTCAGCTGGAAGTGGACCTGATTGGTCGAGGAATTGTCCTAGGTGACATGGCTGCATGACCAAGTACTATTTGCTGTAAGCCAACCTGGTTCTCTGCAGTTTCTAAGGTAGGCAAAAACACTATAGACTATTGACTTAGCTCCTGGACTCAAAACTTAGAGTGTAGTATTCTTCTTTTGAAAAAAGGCTTTCATACCAGTCAGATGGCTTGAATACTTGTGGGAGCATTGTTTTCTGAAGCTAAGCTTTTTTTGGAAATATAAATAATCTGAACAGATGAATAAGAACTAGTTCTAATGCTACTGAATATTAGTTGATTAAACAATTTTGGTTACTGTGCTTTTAGTGGTTTTATAATGGTGAAGTTTTATTCTGTACTTAACAGGTTTACTAATTGTAGGGAGAGTTTGTGTTAAATAACTAGTAGAAATATTTCTCAAAGTATAAATGACTTGTATACAGATTACTAGTGTGGTTTACATGGGAAATCATTCTAGCACACTTTCAAACAGTTGAAAGACTTTGAAGAAACATCTGCAATAACTTCCGATGTCAATATATTCAATTTGCTGTTAAAAACAGTATGAAAAGTTTGTACTAGCAAACAGGAAACTCCTCCCAGTCAATCCTGGTCAGAAGATGCCCTGGTAAAACTCCATCCTTTTATATGGAAGATGTTACCCCAAACTATTTCTGAATCTTAGTGCTAATCAATACCAACAGGTGCTCTTAAAAGGCTAGTTGTACCAGACTAAGGATGCTTAAATAACTTGATCAAGAATTTGCTTCTTACAAATACCACCTCCTTTCTTGTGTTGGAATCTCCATAAATAGTTTATAAGACAAGCTGCCAAAAATGTAAAACTTTAAACTATAAGTCAGAACATAATTTCAAGTAAACTTGTGGTAGTCAGTATTATTAAGTCTCATAATTAATCTACATTTGTACGAGACTGCATAACTTTTGGTTTGTCTTGTAATTTAAAAAATTTTTTTTTTTAGTGGCAGAAAGGTTCTTACCCTACCTTTAGTGTGGTCCTAACAACAGTGTAAAACTTTTGGTTTGGTTTTGTTTTGTTTTTTCCTCTCTGCTCTAGATCAGACTGTGGTGATAGATGGAGGGCTTAGTCCGCTTTCCTTTTTCCCTCTGCTTCCAACCTTACCACTTTCTCTTTTTTTGAACAGCATTGCAACAGAAGCTTTCATCTCCTTCATTCTCCATGTTGATGTTGTGACAGGGTTGATACCTACCGTCCATCCAGCTTCAAATGAGCCGCCTTTTCTGATTTCAGCTCCTGACTGTCTCTCCTCAGTCTCCCATATTCAACTTGTGATGTTATCTTCAATGTTTGACTCATCAAACCCTATAGTTGCATACTTCCTCTGTCATCTTTCCATGTGAGTTGCACCCCTGGTTCATCTCTCCCACTCATAAAAACATCCATTCATTTGACTTTTTGTTTTCACCAAGCACTGCTCTTTCATTCCCCCCCCCCACCCCGACATGATCATCCTCTAACTGGTCTTTAGCATTATGCATCAGCCCCCATCCCTTCGCATCCTCTTACTTGGCGTTTTTGTGACTTTGGTTCATCAGTATTCATGACTTTGTCTGCATTTAGCCCTTGCCTCCCTATTTTCTCTTCCATTTCTTCCACTGATAAGGTGGTTGTTCCTCTCCATACTCCATTCTTTTTTTCCTTTTACCACATTGCAAGGTGTCTTCTGCCAAACTCCAGCCATGGTTTACTTCAACATTCACTTTCTCCACTCCAACTCATTTATTTCTGCCAAAGATGTTCTGCAGCACCCCGTGATGAGGCTGACTTTCTTCATCACAAGTTTGATCTCTCCACCTTAAGTTCTGCCAACATAATTGAATCCCAGTTGTCTAGTCACACTTGTTGACTAACTCCTCAACCCCTCCTTTGATTTTTTTTTTTTCAGATTTCTTTCAAGAGAAAATGACATTGGTTTCTTTCCTCTTCCTCAGTTCTCTCCTTCCTTCTTCTGTCATAAACAAAGAAGTTTCATCTGCTTTCCTCTAACAACTTGGCTCCCAGTGATTCTGGCCCATCTCCTGATCTCTCTCATACCTACTTTCATCCTTTCCCTTACATTTCTCCTTAATCTTTTGCTTTTCTCTGGCTCCTCCTTCATGACATACACATGCTGTGGCTGCTTCAATCCTAAAAAACCCCACAACCCTGGATCCTGCTTGCCTCCAACAATTTCCCTTCTCCTTTGTATCTCTATGCACGTTTACTGCACTGTTTACATTGCTATCTGCAATTCCTGTTCTCTCTGGCTTTCACCCCTTGCACTCCACTGAAACTACTTTCTATAAAATGACTTCTTCCAGCCAAAGCTCAGTCAACTGCCTTCATCTATTAACCATGATTTTCTTAAAACTCTGTCCTCCGACTTCCAGTATTCTGGCCTCTCTAATGTTCCTTCAGCGTGTTGATCAGAAAATCCTTCTCATACCTCCCAGCTCTGTGAGGGTTCTACAGGACTCTGTTCCTCTCCCTCTACTAGGGTGACCAGATAGCAAGAGTGAAAAATCAGGACAGGCAGCGTGGGGATGGGGGGGTAATAGGCACTTATATAAGAGAGAGCCCCAGACATCTAGACTCTCCCTGTAAAATCAGAACATCTGGTCACCCTACCCTCTACACATGGGTAATCTAATCAGCAAATAAATTCAGTACTGTCTCTATGCTAAGAACTTGCAGATCTACCGCTTTCTACGCCATACCTGTTTTTCTTCTGCACAAACTTAAAAAAAACCTGTCTTTTTCTGACGTGTCCTTGTGGATGTCTGTCACTCCTGCTCAACCTGGCTAAAATAGAGCACTTAATTCCCCGCTGCACTAAGTTCTTTCCATTACCTTCTTTCTTAATCACTGTGGACATTGCCATGCTGTCGGTTGCTCAGGTCTGTAATGTGGGTGTCATCTTTGACTAAGACCTCTCTGGGGTGTCACCTTTTGACTAGCTCCTGTTATACAGTTAGTTTAAGTCTTGCAGATTTTTTTTCTGCATAACCCTTCTAAAACATGGCCTTTGTGCATCCACACAACTAAAACTCATCCAGGCTCTCATCTTGCAGATTAATTACTGCAACATCCCTTTTTCTTGTCCTACTCATCCATTCAGAATGCTGCTTCACAGGCTATTCTCCTAGCCCGTCATTTTGACCATGTCATTGCTCTTTGCATACCTCCACCAACTCTCTCTTTATTAGGTCAAACATAAGCTACTTGCTTTCACTTTCAGGGTGCACATCCTATCCCAACTCTACCAATTAATCTCTTGCATTCTGTTACTCATTGTCTACTCCCACCAATTGATCTTAGTAATGCCAGCCTCCATCATGTTTGTTTAAACTTTCAAACAAGCACCTCTGTGTTTTCTCCCTTGCTGTCCTTCATGTCTGAGAGGAGCTCCTTTGTAAACATCCATAAAGCTACGTCATTATCCTTCTTTTGTTTCCTTAAAATATATGTTTTGATGTGATGCCTAATTAAAAACAAAAATCCCCAACCCTTGCCAGTGGTTAGGCTGCTGGTGTGCTAAGACCACTGCCTTTCACACCGACCAGTGTTCACTGTTTCTTTGTATTCCCCCGTCAGTATCAGTCAGCTTCCTGTTATACTTAGATGGTCAGTTCATTAGGGCAGGGACCATCTTCTAGGTGATATACAAACAGAACAAGTACAATTGGGCCCTGGTCAATGACCAGGGCTCCTAGCCACTACATTAATTCCAAGAGAATGGAGTGATTCTCAGTTTCTGACAAACTAGTGTGTCAAGTTTTTTGTCATGTGTAAAAGGCTCAGTCTGGTGGGAGTCACCCTGTATGAAGTGGCTGGAAAGCATGGGTGAATCATATTGGAGTGTGAAACTAGGAAAAAAAAGCCTATCTTAGAAAGCATCTAGCAAGACCAGAGAAGCCATGCTAGGAAAAAAAGATAGCAGCAGTATGAAAGTAAAGGGAGATGATAAAGCAAAAAATAAAATAAAGTAAACCATAGACTGTTTTCCCCCTCTCTCAGTTCAGGAATGTGGCCAAAATTTTGGCACTCAGATGTGTCCAGTATCTTGATTTCAGTTTCTGTTTCCCAATAGAGTCAAAGCTGAATAGTCAGGTGGCTCTTGGCAGTAGTTGCTGCACTGTATTTGGAGTCTCTGAATCTCCCTTCCAACTCCTTATCTCTCGGGTGTCATGAGTTGACTTTGTTCCTTCGCTCATATATGAACTGTCAACCCTTTGCTATTACGTGAGAGGAAGGGAAGGGACCGGCGTCTCAAAGGGTGAGAGGTAGTGTGTACAGGACATTTTTAGAGAAGGAGATAGAGGAAAACATGTATACTATAGGCAACTCAGAATGCTTGGGACTAGTTCTCCCTACCAGCAGATGGAGGGGGGGGAAATGCATAGACTCCTCTCAGATGTCATCTTCTGCATATAAGAGCTCAGTTGTCTGTCTGTCTGTCTGTCTGTCTGTCTGTCTGTCTGTCTGTCTGTCTGTCTGTCTGTCTGTCTGTCTGTCTGTCTGTCTGTCTGTCTGTCTGTCTGTCTGTCTGTCTGTCTCTCTGTCTGTCTGTCTGTCTGTCTGTCTGTCTGTCTGTCTCTCTGTCTCTCTGTCTCTCTGTCTCTCTGTCTGTCTCTCTGTCTGGCAGGTGGAGGATCACTATTTCTGCCTGGGGGAAGAGGCCTGAAAAATGGAGACAATGGAGTAGGTCTTTGAGGTTTGAGCATATGGTGAATGCTGCAGAGACAGCTGCAAGTGACAAATCACTTTTGGTCCCATATATAAAAGAAAAGGAACAAAGCCTCATCTTAGGACAGACTCTAGCTACTCACGAGTGTGCAGCTGACATTATAACTCAGTAATGTGCAACGAGTCAGTTCCTCTGGAGAAGGTTCAGGACATGGCTGATACCTATATGAGCTTGAGAATTGGGAAGGACTTAAGCTACCAAGCTCTTATATCCAAAAGACATCAGTGATAGGTGGGTTTCTTTTGTCGCTTAGGTGGTTAGGGGACTGGGAGGCAAAAAGGTGCGATAAGGCCAACAACTTCATACAATACCCTATTCTGCTGCAAAGAAGTCCAGACAAAATAAGGAAGCATCTCTCACAAAAGGCTTCTGGCTTTAGTTAGTCTTCTGTCCCTACTCCAGCGTCCCCTCCTCTCCTTTTTTTTCTTCCACCTCCCAATGTGCCTCTCCACCTAAGGTACTAGTGCTTGGACCTCTAGTTCCTAATTCCATTCAGTTGGCAACCTACACCTGTTCTATGTCCCCTAGTTTGAGCCCCACTTGTAGCAACAATCTCTGCTCTAAATTCCATAACAGGTGGCAGCTGCTTCTGCCCTCCTCCCTAACCTGTTAACAAGGAAGAAAATACCTCATCTGAACAGACTTATTTTGGATTAAGCAAAATAATAGAGCGTAAAAACCTGAAGTTTCCCCTTCAGGGCTCTGTATGTGACTCACTCTGTGCCAGGCTTAGAAACAAGTCTGAGGGCAAAATGGCGTCGCCTGTGCTTTTTCTCAGACTTGAGCAGGAGGGAAAAAGTCGTTCTAGTGGAAAATAGTAAAAACTGGCACTTGAGGCTCACTTGTGTGGTGTTTTGTGCCCCCTTGCCCCTTCAAGGATCAGGGCAACTGTTTTGTGCTTCCTCCTTTTGAAACTTGAAGGTTTCTGCTTTGCTTGGTTGGGAAGCAGAAAGAAGTGGCTTTGAAGTTGTTCCTTTTGGGGGTCTGGGCTTGGGAAAAGCCAGTGGTGTGCCTGAAGAAGGGATGAGGGGTTAGGCTATGTGGAGGATACGTCCTTTCCACTTTTTAGTGGGGAATAATGGGTGGAAGGCACTACCTGTCAATATCAAAACTGTATGGTGATAGGAAGAAGGGTCCATCCACAAAAACTACTGGTTCCAAAAGCAGAGCACTTTTTAAGAAGTATCCGACATTTCCAAGTTGAGATGGAAAAGTTACTACTTGGTGGCTTCCGACTGGCTTTGTTTTTTATGCTTCTTTTGAGAGAAGCAATCTGTCAGTACAGTTAATCTAGCATAGTTAACATTGAAGGTGTACTAGGATCCCTATAATAAGCATATATTGGGTAGATTACATGCAGGATGGAGTTAAGGTTTTAGACTATGTAATCTTGCATGCACTCTCCCTTAAGGTTGTATGAAGTCAAGTGCTGTGAAACTTCTCTTCTAAACTCCTGTTGACTTGCAATTAAATATTTAGAAGTATGAAACCTTCTTTGGGATCATGTGAACAGAGGCAACCTCAACTGGTTGGTTGGCTTTATTTAAAAAAAAAAATAATCCAGACAATTCTGAGGATATGTTCCCCTGTAATCACTTTGTTGCTTGCTTTAATGACTGAAACAGTGAATTGCACATGGTGCCGCCCCCCCCCCCCCCGGCCCCGCATTCTCTAGTCACTGCACAGTCATCACAGCTAGGAGACTGAGACCAGGTCTACAGTACAGACCCGTATCAGTATAGCTTCGTTGCTCAGAGGTGTGAAAAATCCACATCCCGAGCAATGCAGTTGTACTAACCTAACTCGCCATGAAGGCAGTGTTATGTCAACAGGAGAGTGTCTCCTGTCGACATAACCACCGTCTCTTGGCAAGTTGGATAAACTACACCCCTGGGAGAAGCTCTTGTTTCGCTGTTATAGCATCTTGAATAAAGCGCTACTGCAGCACAGCTGTACCAGTGCTGCTGTAAAGCTGTATGTGAAGACAGACCTTAGTTGGATGTATATTCTTTTTGCCAAAATGGAATATAATAAGCAATGATTAATGTGCGGTCATTATGTATGTGCAGACCTGTTGCACACAACAAAACTGCAGATGTCAGGTGTAATTTAACCTGCTGAAGTTCTTATTTGTGGCTTTAGTTTGTTTGAAAGGGAACTCTGAGTTTGATTGCCAGAGTGTTTTGTTTTTTTTGGGGGGGGTCAGTATACTGAATACTTTTTTCATGAGTTACAGAGATATGATTTAGAGAATGTATGTGGAACTCTGCAAAACCATTTTTTGTGTTGTTCAGTTAAAAAAAAAAAAAAAAAAAGAAAAGTTCTAAAATTAGTAATTTTGTTCTAGATGGTAAGGTTACAGTTGAGGTCTTAAAGATTTGTCCTGAAAGCAGACTTTGATATTTGAACACAGTTTTTCTAGTTGATCACCTGTCAGCTTATTAACAATTTACTGCAAGCTAACAATAAAAATGCAAGTCAAATTTGACTGTTAGCAGCAAAATTGTAAGGGAAGACTTGCTTTGAATGTCTACTTTAAATAATTAAATGCTATATCAAAACAGGCATTTCATCTGCATCTATGAAAGCTAAATGAACACAATTCAATTATTGAAATTGGATGCTCAATACTGAGAGCACAGTGAATTGTTTAGTGTTGTATCTGCATATTTTGCTATTGTCATTTAGTTGGCAGATTACTGAAAGTAACTACTGAAGTGCTTGTAATTACTTCCTTCAAACAAAATGAATTTCAAAAAACAAAGTAAGCCTTAAACTGCAGAACTCATTTGGTATAGTGACATATTTCTGTGTTACATGGCTTTGATTAACCTGAGTTAGCATGTTTTATCTGTTGTCCCATGGCACTTCAAGTTTATTCTAATGTTAAAGATGCTTGCATAATCTATACAACTCCTGTTTTTTAAAATGGCTTTTTTTTGTGTTGACAAGAAGACATCGTCTATCTGTTTCAACTAGTTTCTCAGGATGAGTTTTTGCCGCTATATAAACTAGATTGAGTGGCTGGGAGTTTGAAATTCTGCCATTGCACCGACTTGAAATGGGCTCTCCTGTTTCTATGACAGTAGACCTAATTAAGGATTTAGATAATCCTTGTGATCTGGGGGTTAGAAATACTTCTATAACAGTTTGTTCCAGCTGCAACAGCTCAACCACTGTGTTAAACACAGTAACTGGGAAGGGAAAGACCTGTCGCTTGATACAAAATCCCCCTTTTTTTTCCATGCTAGGCTGTACAATGTTGGTGTTCCCCAGAATATCCCTTGAACTTTTCACCAGGAAAGAAAAAATTTGTAATGTTTCCTATCCGGCTTGTCCTTTTCCACCAGTTGGAGAAAGGAAACCATATGTTACTTAGTATATCCTAAAGTGAATGTAGTCTCTCTTTAAATAATCTCTCCCTTCTCTAAACTTGTAAAGAGGTTGACTTTGGAGGTCGTGGCCTTCTGGTAAGCAATAGTCTGGCTGTATTCTTAATGGCAGAATGAAGTGGCCTGATTGCTAACCATGGTCTTGAGTCAGCCTTGTTTACAGTGATAATTGGAGAGCTCTGCTGGCAGCTTGCTAGCATCAGTTGAAAAATTAGCTCTGTTTGGTCATATATCAGCAGTAAATAGAAACTGCTTGTGTAGTCCAGTGGTAATCATAATTCCCAGCTGAGGCTTTAAACTGTTGATGATTGTTGGGTTTGTCATGCCCCCATAGACACTAGATCTTGTCCAGGAGCAGTACTGGTGAAACTTGATGGTACTGCTCTGTAGTATTTGTCAGTTCTGCATCTGGAACTTGGTGTTGGTTACTATGCCCTATTAACCATTTTGCTTACTCTTAGACTTTTGATAGGTGCACAGGTATATATGGTCGCCAGGATCTTCTCTGGCCTTTCAAAAACAGCTTAGATGGCAATCGAGCAACAAATAAGCACTGTTCTTCTTAGTCTCGGTCAAAGATTACCACTCCAACTGCAGATAAAGGGGGAAGGTCAGTGGTGAGATCAAGTTCTGCCTGACGGATATGCATAAAGCCAGCAGTCAGGCACAGTCACTCTTCAGGCTCACGATTGCACAGCATATCTCGTTTGAGGCACATTCTTAGTGGGTATTTTTAGTCCTCTTGAGACACCTTAGTGGTAGCAGTGGTCCACTGGCTGCTGTGGTAACAAAGGGTTAAAAAACTCCTATCTTGGTCTGTTTGTATTCCTCGCTTCAGGTGGGGGGTGTCTGGAGAAGTGAGGGCAAAGGAGGGAAGAAGGAGTTCTTATCAGGTTTACTTCCGTTTACGGCTTGGTGACAGTTTTATGGCTTACTGTGTGGTTTTCTTTGTTTTCATTTTATCCTTTGCTTGAGACAGTTGGGTTTTCCTAAAGGAAATTTCTCAAATTTCTCAGAACACATTTACACATACAGTCATACACCTTGCTCAGGTTTGACTGATTGAGGAGTCCGCACCGTTTCTATTCAGCCCGTGATACTGATGGGGTGAATGAATCCGATAACGGAACGCTTATTTAGTGGGAGGGGGGAGGAAAGGCAGACAGACAGGGAATCCTTTGAAGTCACAGGAGCTCTATTGAGCAACGGAGCTACAAAGGCTCATGAGTTAAGGAAGGGGAAAGGGTAGCCTTGTGGCTGCAGTCACTCCACCTGTCCGTTGAGTCACTAGGTTCAGACAGGCCCCCCCTTGCTATTCACCTGACCAACTTGTGGATGGATGAGGGTGGCTGAAACCTGTCTTAGTCCGAGACTTGGTCAACGGCTCATAAATCTATCATTCATTTGTACAATAACACACATTCTCTGTTCAATTCAAAACCACTATTTATTGAGGATTTTCTCTCTCTCACAAGTTGTTTCTCTTTATCCTTTTACAATTCCTTAAGCTTAAACTTAAAACTTATGATTTAAACAGCTAATCATACTAACACACAAATACACTAAACATATGCTTAAAGACTTACTTACAATTAAACAACATTTGATTAATACTTACCACATAGATGGATGAACTCCGTTGCAACAAAAACAATAACAGTTTATGGCCAAATTTCTTTACTCTTTATGTTACATTCCTGGGTTTTCCTCCAGGTGGAACCTCTGTCGCATTCACACCCCGTTACTGGTTTTCTTCCAGGTGGAACCTCTGTCTCATTCACACTCAGGTTACCAGCTGTAATGCCCTATACTTTTCTGAGCAGTGAGCTGCGGAGAGGCAATGATGGCTGATCAGGCCGTCTTTGCGGTGCAATTCTGGCACACCCCTTGTGATGCGTGGCTCGTCCAATTTGCCTCTCTCCTGACAATCTTATATATCTCCACCCCAGCATATTGCTTGCTTAAACCAATTGTGACGTTTTGGCTACTGTCCAACCAGCAAGTCCTACGCCTGTGAGGGGACTTTTGCCCCCCCCCGTGGCAACTTACACGCCTTGGAGTGACTTGCTGTTGCTGGGCAGATTCTCTGATTCAGCAGATTGTTTCTTAATGGTCAACAGGTCTGCTGACAAGCTTCCATTTCAGATAGCTAAACTTTCGGGAACAGCTTGGTTTGGGTCTGTTGCCTGAGCATTCTCTATGCTCATATACAATTACTCATAAAATGGCCTCAGGGCACACATACATTTATAGGCTTTACAGAAGTCTGTTACAACAGCTGCAAATAGAACTAATGCTGGGCGTTTTAGGCACAGATCAATGGTAGTTAACCATCTAAATACATCTGAGGATCTGGATCTTAATGTCTTTATCTGGGGAGAGCTAAGCACTTCAGTGTCAATATTAAATCCATTTTACAGATGGGAAAATGAAGATATTGGACAAGTCAATGTCATGCAGTGACTGAATGATAGTTGTAGCAATAACTGCTAGAACACACCTACCTATAGCTTGGCACCTTTATTATTATTATTTATTTGTCTTCCTGTGGTGTCTGGCTGCTTGAAATGTACTCACCAGCCATAGCTGTTCCAACTTGTGCCAGAGGCAAAAAGACATTTGGGTTCCAGACTTGCCAAATGTCTTCAAAAGCTGTGTGGTGGGATGGGCTTGAAACATTATGGACTATATGCCCAAGTCTATTAAGGATCTTGTATTTGAAAGCAAAATGGCTATGAACCAATTCTTTGCTGCTTAAGCCATGAATAATGCCAATCTGATATTCTTGGTATATGAAGAAGGCAGGCCACTGAAACTTTGGCTAATAATGACTCAGCTGCAAATAAAAAAAAGACTTGAACACACACAACCTTAGCAAATCATGTGAGGTATGTGATGTCTGCAATTTCAGATGTTAAATCAGAGACCTGCTAATTAAAATGAATTTTAAGGAATAGAGGTATGACTTGTTTTCTTGTCAGTGTAGATATAAAGAAAAAAGATAAGCTGTGCTTTGTAGGCATCTAAATAAGGGAAGCACCCTTACAGTACTATCTGTGTAGGGCTTGTTTTTGAAAAGATAAAAGGAATTCAGTGGATGAGAAGGGACGCAGATTTACTGAGGATTCGAAGCATTTCCGAATAAGAAAAGTACTGATGCTTCATGGTGGAACTCTGGAAGAATCAGACTAGAATCCTGGCCTCCAATGTGCCAGAATGTGGAGGACCCCTTCATTTTATAGTAAATAGATCTTGGCATTCCTTAATTAGATCCTCTTTAGCAAGCATGCCTTCTGAATCCTCCAACTGGAGACCTGAGGAAGTAGCTAAAATGTTCATTATGTAGACTAAAAGAACTGATCTCAAAGTTCCTGCACTTGCTCTGATTACAAGGGTCAACACAGCTGAGATCCAGGTCAGGGCAAAAGCACATAAACAAAAGGAAACCTTCAGTGTAAAATTGGGGCCTTAGAGATTATACTGCTCTAAATTCAAGGGTATGAACCTGTCCTGAGATCGCAAAACAGCTCTTAAGTGTAGGAAATGAGTGGGGCTGATCACGCAGCTATGTGAAATTCTGAGGCAAACTGGAAGCAGTGTGGCAGTGTTGCTGTTAGTAATCTTAAATAACAGGTTTTTAATTAAACTCCAAAAATGTACCGTACACTGAAAAAAATATCAGCACACATTTGTACTTTCGAGGTAGTAAATATCTCCTTCAGGGTGGGAGTCTCTTTGGACTGATTTGGTTTATGGATCCATGTATGGTGCAACATGAGGAACAGAATGAGCCTTAAGCATTTGTGTTGGAGTTGGGAGTAGGTATTAGCTTGCAGGGAAACAGTAGCTGCCTTATAGGCCTTCTAAGTAGAGTAGAGCTCCACTTCTCTGGGTATGAAAGCTTTGCATGGTATATAAAAATAAAAACATAAAAGTCTTCGAATGAGATGGTCAGATGTTTTCAGTGCAATTGCTTCTTCCAGGAACCTCAGTCCAGCACGGTTGCCTGATTTCCAGAAAAGCAACTCCACTTAAGGAATTGGTACTAGCTCAAGGATAGAGCACAAACACTCTTCCTGATGCTGTTCCTTCTCCCAGAAGATGGCTTTTTTTTTAATTTGGGCATAACTAAAACTGCCAACAACACATTTTAAGAGTCAATATCAATATTGCAAACCTCAAGAGATACAATTTTTTTTTTTGGGGGAGGGAGTCAGACTAGTGGATAGGGAGCGGCATATGGATTTTGGAACTCCCCCTGCCCATCTCCTGAATGAGACTCATTGTTGCCTACTCTCCCAGATTTATTGGATTAAGGTTATTCTTGGCCCTGCTGAAGAAGCTCTTGCCCCTGCATCTGCCCATCTCCTGCCTAGCAGTTATGCCCCAACTCTCATCAGCGCTCGCGCTCTCTCTCTTCTCCCCCCCCCACCCCCCTCGCCGCTCTTCTTGTGTTCCTTGCCCCCATCACCTCCACTCCCAGACCAGCGTGCAGGTTGCAGCAAGATCTCCTCTCCATCTTCCAGATTAGGGGGTGCAGGTCTTCACCCCCGTGCTCCCTATTCCCAGGCAGAGTATTACAGGTGAGGAAGGGAAAAGAGATAGAGGAACATGTTGCTTACAGGAGGAGAGGAGGAAGCAGACAAGCTCCCTTCTTTCTCTTCCCCTCCTGTGAGAATGGCTTTGGGTTGTTGAGGGAGAGCACAAGAGCTCTGCCTACAGCAGCTTTGATTGGTTAAGCCACCCAGGAAGGGGGCAGGCAGACAACCTGTCAGAAAACTTAAATTCTCTAGAGGATTGAAGCTTTTCATGTTGTTGGGGAAAAACTGGCTGAAGTCCAGCTTCTGCCAAAATCCTGGCACTTCAGATAAGAAGAGATGGGACCACCAGAGTTGGCAATGCTTGCTTGCTAAGAAAAAACGATAAGGGAATTACCTGCTAGTGTCTTACATAAGTCTATTCTATTTCTCTTGGGATCCTGCAGGCTAGATCTCCAGTAGCCTTGCCTCTAGTTGACATTGAGGGAAACTTACGCACTTTAATTTCACTACATTTTTTTCCTGTAGGGAGAATTTTTTACTTTGGATGCAAGTAGATAGTGATAAGGAAATGCCTGTGGATTAAAATATACTTTCAGTGCGTAAGCAGCCATCACCATTAATCCTGTAGCTAGAAATCTTACATTCTCTCCCATGAAGAATAGTTCACATCTGTGTTTTTTGGTTTTTTGCAGGGGAGGGAAAGAACATCAGAGACATGCTTGTGAAGGGAAACTTGCACATTAGTTGATATACAGTGACCTGGCAAATGCTCCAAATGAAAGATTAATTGGCATTAGTCTGTGGTGCTTTTGAAGAAACCAGTGTGGTGGTTCTCTTGCATGAAATCTCTTCTACATTGTTCCCTAGCAGTATGAGTCCCATGCGTAAATCTAATCCCAGTCTGAGTTATATAGACAGACTGTGGTATGCTGCAGCTGTGCTAACAGTCAAGAATATCTGGCATTAGTCTTCTACTAGTCTACGGTTGTGATCACATTATAATATAACAGAAATCTAGAGCTTATATATCCCTGTGAACAGTGGTGATACCCAAAGATAGGGAGGGCAAAAGCACATGAGGGTACTGGGAACATTAATACGATTAAACGAATCAGAGTCAGATCTACAAGGGCTAAAGTTGAAATGACATGCATAACACTACTTTTAATAATATAGAGTATTGGTTTTGGATATCTGCTATTCAAAATATCTGACTAATATGAAAACACTTCAGCTTTTAAAGTGATTTCAGTGGCTGTGCTAAGTGCGGAACTATGCTTCTGCACTCAACTCTGAACTTGAGCTTAAAAAAACCCTTAAACATATCCCTATTTTAGTATCTGTTTTAACAGATACTGCAGTCCAAATGTTGGTTCAAAGTTGTGATACTTTGGATCTTATCCAGTTTTCTTGTTCTCCTTCTAGTTTCATATAAGAAATCCTATGTTTTTTTGGTTGCAGCTGTTTTACCTGTAAATCCCCTTTGGATTTTTAAAATAATGGATGGAGTCATAAGTAAAACAGGATTGCTGGCCACAGTTCAGTTTTCATCGGCTCGTCTACATAAACACAAAATAGCATAGTTTGGCACAGTATATGAGAGCGTCCTCTTTCTCTGCTTAGGAACTGAGCAAGCATGAGGCTTGAAATACCTTTCTGTTGAAGGACGTTGGCAGGGCAGTATGGCATTTTTCTTTTTGAGGTCATTGGCAAAGCAGGGTTTAGAAATTCACAAGATGGTGGTGAGAATCTTGTAAGCTTCCCAAGAGCAAGAAGTATAAAGGCATTATATACTTGAATTTAGCATAAGGTAACTTTCTCTGTAGCAATTGTAAATCCTGTGCTCCCAACAACTTAAAAAACAGACCAGATTTCATCTCTGAACAAGAATTTCTGACTAATGGCTGGGTCTTGAATGGTCATACATGAATCACACACATGTTTGCAGAGGTTATATAAACCTGACTACAACGTCTGACATTTTAAACTACTGTATTTGTAAAGCATCTCTTCCCACTTTAATCTTACACATCCCTTCTCCCAGAAATTGGTAGCAATAGAACTGTGCCACTTCCTTCCGTAAAGAAGTGTACAATTTCTTGAACACTGGTTTGCAGTTGTTAACTTAATAGTACATGGCGGTACTACTAAAAAAGTGCATTTCTCCCTAAATATATTTACTAATGCTGTGGGTTTTAAACAGTCCTTATCCTAGCTCTTTCTGTCAAAGTATCACACGTAAAGAAGTTCTTTTCTAGAAGAGAACTCGAATATGTGAATGGGCCCTTCAGATCTCTTCACTTTGTAACACCTTCCCTATGCTCAATCAATAAGTTTAATCAATATGTAAAAAAATGTTATTCAGTAGTAATGGCATAAGTGTACAAGTAATCATGCTTTTTGTAAAAGTAAAATAATTTAGTGTTTAATATTAAGTTTAAAAATTGTAATTAAGCTAACTCTGTAACAAAAAGTAGCTTAAGGTTAGTCATACAAAAAAATTCAGTCATAAAAAAAAGTTTGCAGCCAGTCATTTCCAACCTCCAAAATTCAACCGTATTTTAATTAGCGGTTAAGTTCAACTGCAGTTATATAAAGTTCAACAGCATTCAAATTAGCGGTTGTGCCACTCAGTTAAAAATCAAAATAACAAATAAAATGCTAAGGTGCTTCTAAAAACATATATAAAAAAAAAGCAAGTTAAGGTAAAGGGTTCAATCTGCAAAAATTGTTCCACGGTCCACTCAAATCAAAAAATCTGGTGTACCAGCCGGCAATTGGGTTGTAAAAACTTAGGCACTAACACTGCCTCAGGGCAAAAGCTCAGTTGCCTTTCCCTCTTTCCTGCTCTTTAAGCAAACGACATTACCATTCTCTGGTAAAAGCTCGTTCTGTGTTCCTTACTGCTCGCTTCTTTCTCTCTCTCTCTCAGTTTCAGTGTACTCAGTTAATTTTATAATAATCATAATCAATAGTTGTACAACAAAAATAATCGAGTCGGCAATCGTTGGGTCGCAACCTAATTCCGGTTCAAACAAATTAACCCCTCTTCAAAGGTAAAGTAATCAAGTAAAAGTAGTAGTGGTTAAAAATACGAACCTCTCTTCAAAAATGCAGTAATCGTGTTGGTAATGTATCTCTAAGTTTTTCAAATAACTGTTATTTTATCTTCTATTCATTCCAAAAACCCTAAGCCAAATTCTAGCTTTCAGTGTTGGTTGTTTGTTTTATTAATCATATATCTCACAGTTTTAACCTTTGGTTGTTACCTTATAATAAAAACTGTCTCTTGTGGTTCAGTACATCAAACTCTTAAATATTTTTGTAAACCTTCTAATAATACCTCACATTAGGCCTAAAAAAGCAAAGCCGCTTACTCCAAAACCCCACGCAACTTTGGGTGGTTATTCCCATTAATTAATAACCTGGTGTCAAAAAACTAATAATCCTGGCCCCTTAGAACCCTCATTCACCATCCGGGCCTAAGGTATAAAGGCATACAGAATACAGGATGTCATGTTGACTAAATGTAACTATTACATCTTGAGCAGTAATGATGTTATCCTTTTAGAGCATCATTTGACTTGGAGCAGACTTAAGCAGTCCATTCTATGAAGACATTTTTCTTAACGTGTAGCGTATTATTGGAGGTGAACATGTAGTATCTTGAGGAATCCTCCTTCCATTTCTATGTCTGATCTGACTGCATTGACTTTTTTTCTTACAGTGAATGGTAGTGTCTAGAAAGGGTATGTCCCTTCAGGAGAGAGGTGCCAATGTCCAACCGGCCTAATAACAATCCAGGGGGGTCACTGCGACGTTCACAGAGGAACACTGCCGGGGCCCAACCACAAGACGACACAGTAGGAGGAAGGTATGATAACTATTATTTACAAGTATATGTGAAGACATTTTGAATAAAAGGCATATTTAGTATGTAAATGCAGCATGACTTAATGCTATACAATCTCTTCAAATTCTGTTGTAATAACTGGAATTGCTGTGACTATGAATGTTCGTTTTTTTTTCTTTTTTCCTTTTTTTTCCTCTCCTCAAATTACAATTGCAGTACTATTGTAGGCTGAAATGATCAGGGGAAGTGTAAAATATATTAACTGGTTATACATTATCTTCCAATTAGAATGAAATCTAGACATAATGGTTCTAATGTGGAAATACATAATTGTTCTCCTGAGCCATGCAGCCCAAAAGTGTTTGTGAACTCCCAAAAAACATCATCCATCCAGACTATCCCAAAAAAGGGATTTATTTACATATCCCCATCACAGTAGGTATGCAGTGTACACACAAGTTCAAGTTAACTGACTCCTTTCAATAGGACAAATGACTGACATCATTTTTCTCTTTTTAGCAAGTGAAAACAACTGCTTGTGCAGTGTCAAAGGATTGTATTGTGTGACGAGGCCTAGTTGGTCTCAAATTAGATATTTGGCCACTTTTAGTTTCTCAAAACACCTTTTGTATTTAACAGATGACAACACAAAGCTGACTAACAAGAAGACAGCTGTCTTGTGCTGTGCATACAAGAAAAGTGTTTCAGTTTTTTTTATAGTCAAGGCATTTGGCCATATTTTGGTCCGCTAACACTAGATTTGGTCTATCCAATGGTGTAAAGGGCAGTGCGGCTCCAATTGTCCATCAGTTCCTTCATACCCCAATGGCAGTAAGATGGAATAAGTAATGTCTGCCCACGATCCTTAGCAGAATTCACTTCTTGTAGTTGGGGAACTTGAAAGGAATAAGCCCTTTTATTAATTATTTATTAATTCCTCTGCATGAATGCCACTATGCTGGTGTAAATGGTGGATTCAAAGCCATTGAGATTCAAACCATGCCTACCCTGCAACAGCCTCATTCCAATTATAGATGACCATGTTCCACTGTCTTAGTGAGAGCAATGTACCAGACTGCTGCTTGGTTATCTGTTCCTTTTCAGCTAGGACAAGGAAATCCAGGTTCACTTTGTTCTAGATGCAACTTTAGCTATCCAATAAGGTACTTCTGACTCCAAGGAGCAAGAATCTGTCTCCAGGATAGAACTGGTCTCAAGTTCCAGTCAGCTACTGCCCTTGTCAGCACCATACAATGCCCAAGGTTGGTGCCCACCTCTGTAGCATGTCCGGCAAGGATTTGGGACAATTGTAAATCATCTTGTTGGCAACCATCCAGGCACCAAAGATGATCCATTTTGCCTTCTCACCAAGGTGGGAGAGCCGAATGTCAGACTGTGTATAGACTTCCCACACATTCTCCTTTTCCATTCCTGGGACACAAGTGGGAGAGCACTAAGCTCACTCATTCAAGTGATGCCTGCTCAGTCTGTGGCTCTGTACTCAGTACCTACTTCTGACCATTCTGGTGACCTTGAACTACCAACATCCACAGTAGTACCAGTACTGACATCAGCATGGATAATAACTTGAATAGTACTGGCCAATTTTTCAAAGTGTGAAGAGATTGCTATGTTTCTGGCACTGATGTCATAGCTCTGGCCACTTGATACCATAGTCACCTTAAAGTTGAACATTGTCTCTGCAGAAAGTTTACTTTTCATCTCCTACAGCAGGTCACACCTTCTTTCCATTTTTATCAGAGAAACTGTTCCTCTTTGAGCACACTAATCAAGGAGAGAGCCTCTCTACAGACCAGGGGCTTTCATTTCAGAGACCTATCTCATCCACTTCAGGCAAGGCAAAGGAACCAGCCTTATCCCTATAATGCGCCACCTTGATCCTGTTGGACATACTGGGGACTTGCGTCCAGGAGTTGCTCACTATCCTATTAAAAAAAAATCATAGTTACCTTCCTTTTCAGTGCGAGTTGCCAGACCATTTTCTGTAGAGAGGGAGGAACAAGAATAGCTGGCAAATGAGAAATAGGCCAGACTTGAGCCTTTTGAGCAATGTCTTTCATCCTCTCCCAATGACCTGTTGTCTTCTCTGGATGTCACTTTCCTAGCTCCTGATTATGGAGGCTTCCAGGAGTTTCTGAAAGAGCTGAGATCCTTGAAATGGAGACTTCATTGACTGAAGATAAAGATTGCAACCTTTTTGATACTCTGCATTCTTCCACTCCTGCCAGAATACCACTGCCAATTAATGAGGGCATCTTTGACCCAACCAAGATCTAGTAACAGATGCCTGCAACTTTGTTCTCTACTCATGTAGCTGCTGTTGGTAGCAATCAAGTACCCCAAAACGGGTAGGAGCAATCTTTTTTTTTTTTTTTTTTTTTTTTTTTAATCTATAAACATACACCTACATAATACCAGGTTCATTAGTGGTTTTTCCGGTCCCTAAGAAGGCAGTCTGAAAGTGCCCCAAATGTCAGCCAAAGAAATTACCTTTTTAGAAGAGGCTTCCTGATCAGCATCATTCCAGCTACAAATATATCAGTTTATTAGGCCTTGTTTACAAAGTGCCATACCCGAGTTTATAACTTTATCTCCTCCTTCCTAGATCCAGGATTCAGGAATCCAGAAGAGTGTTGAAAACTGTCAATGCCACAGATTGATTTGTAGCAAAATCTCTGCAGACAGCCATGGATGCATCAGATGGTGGCTAGGTCTATGGCCACTGCAGCAACTATGAATCAGCATCAGGGTTAAAAATCTGGCATCCCTATTCTGGTGCAAAGAACAATTGAGGACTCTACCCTTGAAGGATATAGACACATTCACTGCATGCATTGACCATGTGTTACATTCCTTAAAAGATTCTGGGGCTGCACTTAGCTCACAACCTAGATGTGCCTGAACCCCAAATTGCATGCTTCCTAAATATCAAGGGAAAAACAGAGAAGACTCTCACCTACACTCAGCAACTGTTTTCTGGGTGGATACTCAGAAAACGAAGTTGTCATTTTCTGAGGTGACAGTTGTCTTCCTCAGTTGCTTGTCAGTCTTCACTAGGTTGCTGGCTTTTTTTTTTCTTCATGCTTGGAGTACAGTGTTGACGGATAGATGGATACTGAAAACTGTCTCCCACGGCTAGTTCATCCAATTTCAGTCCATGCCTCTACCCACTCCTCAGGAACTAGTCTCATGAAAAATCTAAAAAAAAAATATGGCTTCGCTTCTTGGCTTGGAAGCCACAAAGGACATTCCTCAGGAGTCTAGGGGAAAAGGCACCTTATACTCCTGGTATTGTCTTATTCTGCAGAAAAATTGGTGTCTTTGTCCTATTTTAGACTTAAGGAGACTGAATATATTGAATAAATATATATACGTGATCTCAGACTGAGGGAAGCTTTGCCATCCTGCGTTATCTCGATGTTCAAGGCTGGCTTGTGGTTCTCTTCCTCAAAGACACATACATCCTGTGTGTCAGATGAATTGGAATATGTAAATATCTGTGATTTATGGTAGGAATCAATTGCTACCAATACAAGGATCTACCATTTTGGTCTCTCCACAGCTCTGAGAGATGAAAGAAATGCCCGGCTATATATCTGAGGAGGTAGGGCATTCATGTCTACCTAAACCTATTTTGGCTGATCAAAGGCAGACTGTATTAGGAAATCACCACAGCTCTCTTACACAGCTGCACATCAAGGTGGATTACCAAAGTGTCTCAAATTATGGTTCATAATCATTATCAACTCCAAATCTGCAAAAGCAGGTCTTCCCAAGAACAGATTTCACTCTGTTCAGTTGATAATTACCAGCATCAAAAGGAATCCATCAACCACAGTAAGAACCTACTTCAAATTTCTGCCCCACATGAGGTTTGCATGTACATAACATAGTTAGCCAGAGTTTACCTGTATCAATTACACTTGCTTCAGCGAGCCACATATCTCCCCCTGAGGTACCAATGAGTACAAGTTGTAGTCCTAGCTTTCATTGTGTTGTCAGTGGATAGTGTTCAATCCCAGGAACATTCAGAAAAGAGTACACTTCTCCACACCACTTCATACGTAGACCAATCATGGATGCATTTGGAACTGGTTGGGGCACAAATCTGGACCATGTTAACATCCAAGGAACATGGTCCTGAAAGAATGGCTCGACGCATAAATGTACTAAAGTTGAGTGATCAGATTATGCTTGCATAGACTGTTGACTTGTTCTAAAGAATTCCACTGTATAGACTTTCAGGTAATACATCTGCATTGTTATGTAAACAAGCAAGAAGGTGCCCCTTCATCATTGCCTCTTGATGCTGTCAAGTTATGGACATGGTATCAGCATGGGCTAATCTTTAATGTTTCATCTTCCAAGCACCACAAAAATTTAGCAGATTTCCTAGGCAGACTGTCCATTACCAGCTGTGAGTGGTATCTGAATTCCATTACCATATCAGTATGTAATGGTGGAGAAATCGCATTATAGTCTTGCTTTGCCACTAAAGAGAACACTTGGGGTCCAGTCTCTTGCTTCAGCAGAGACATGAGTCCAGGATCATTGCAAGACTTTTTTTAATACTTTGAGATCAAGGTCTCATCTATGCGTTTCCACCCGTTTTGTTGAATCCCAGGGTGATATGCAAACACACTGATATTGATGACTGATTGTGATGGACAACTCCTGGCTAATAGATCTATTTAGCCTACTGTACTAATTCCAGTTATAATAGCTCTAGACTGTCTAGAAATATCACTTCATCCAGCCCAGAAATCACTACATGCAGCAACCTGGATGGTTGAGTGCTACTGACTTCACTGTAGAAGTGTGAAAGATCCTGCAGCGAAGTGGAAAGCTGGTCATGAAGAAAATCCATTTCTCTAAATGGAAAATGAACCACAACTGTGACCCGTTGGAGGCTCCATGCCTAAATTCTTGATTGTATTCTACATTTAAACGCTTGAGACTTTCAATTCCACTAAAGTCCACCTTTGCAGGGATTTTTGGAATGCCACCCTTCAGTCCAGTCATGTTGTCTCACATACCACTATTTCTGGACTGAAGTCCAATTTTTCATTACAACAACTTAAGCATTTTTTTCTCCTTCTGAAATTCCAGAAATAGTGCCTGAGAGCACTTGTAATTCAGACATGGCAAACAAACACCTGAGACGAAAATAAGTTTTTCCTTTCCCTCAGAATGGATTAACAGGTCAGATTGCTGACAGCTCTCCAAATGCTACTTTTTAGTGTTGCTGAACTGTAGAGCAACCTTACATTAGTCTACAGGAGTAAAAGCAGTTGATTTGATTTGAGTGGCTAGATTGGAATAATGCTGCCAACTCTAGGATAAAAATTTACCACTTAGCAACCCTGCTTGGAGAATGTGAAAATGACACTAAATCTGTGGTCTTGCGCTTTCTTCAACTATTAAAATGCGCCTTTATTTTTTCACACTTAAACATCTCCTGATAAAACTGGAGGAGAAGCATTGAACACCAGTTCATATCTCTGACATTAGCTGGACATTAGAGTATACAAAATCAATCTAATCAAAATATCTGGCACAGAAGACATGGCAGCCTTTTCAGCTGCTCCTAAAAGCCAGCTGAAATGCAGTGTGCCCCTACTAGTAATGGTACTGGGAAAAACTGAGACAGCAGAGTCCTAGACCTGAAGGATAGACATGTATCTCTGAGACTTGATGAGCCTACTGAACAAAAACCTCCTCAGTCCCAAAGCTGAGCAGAACTGGAGTAGTGGCAAAACCAACCACTCTTCCATATCTATAATTGGTTTTTGATATTGGACTCCATGGAACATGAGGATGTATACTTCTTTAAATGCAATAGGAAACAAAGCATGGAGGAAACAGAAGTAGGTTGAAACTCGACAGTGAAGCAGGGAAGGGAGCTTTGGTTATGAATTTCTTCCTTCAGTGTCAGAATGCAGAAACGTTGATCTTAGTCCTAGAATGACTTATTCATCTAGCCTTCTTAAGCCCAGGAAAACAGCTCTACTATGTTCACAAAGGCAAGGTGATATTAGCAAACTGCAGTTCCTGGGGAATAAAAAATAAGACCTCAAATCCATTGTCAAGTAAATACTCTAAGATAATCACTTGATTCCCTCAAATAACTGCCTGAGGCTCCTAACCAAATGCAGTGACTTCAACTGGGGTTATTCCAGAAGTAATTTAAGGAAATCTGGGTCTCATGGGCCAAATAGATGAGTTTCCACATTATGTTGCATTATCAGTAGGGAGTAACTGGTTTTTCAGATTTCATGTTGGGCTAAAAGTTAAACTGATGTATAAAGGTAAATAAAGCATTATCTAATCTTGAGGGTCAACATGAGATTTAAATACTCTATTACAGTGATGGGCACTATTAACCAAAATAAACCCCATTTTTTTTGGTATGGCCTGTTAAATATTGGATGAGATAATGGGTATGTATATGCTAGAAACTGCACTGCTGCAGCGTGGACACTTATTACAGCAACAGAAGGTAGTACCTGTGTCAATGGAAGAAATCTTCTGTGGATTTAGCAGTGTCTGCACCAGGCTTCAGGTTGGTTTAATGACAGCACAGGGCATAAAATTTTTCACAGCTCTGAGTGATGTAGTTAAGGCAACCTAATTGTAGCGTAGACCAGCCCTTACACAAAATTAAATTCCTGCTTTTGGGATTATTCCACTTCATTAAAGCATTTTTCATGACATTGTGTCACTCTGATCAGAACAACATGTGGAAGTCTAATTCATGTGGAAGCCTTATATCAATACAAAAGAGTTTAAGAATACCTTTTTGCTTTCTTTTTTTTGATTATCTGGCTCTCACATCTTAGTCCAGTTATAGGTTTTTTTTTGTTTGTTTTTTGTTTTTGAGTTAACCAAGGTTATCTATTGGGGGAGAACTTTGTACTGCCAGTCAACTGAAAAGATCGGGAGTGTTTAGGGAAGAGATTAAGAATAGGGAACACGAAAGGTATATAAAATAGCAAAGGGAAGCAAAGGTTCTGTCTGCTTTTATACAAGTACTAAAGGACACATGTTGAAAGGTGTCAAACTTTAAATGTTAAGATGAGCCTTTTATCCACTGCATAATTACTCGGTGGAAATTTCTGGCTTGATATCATTGGGGGACAAGAGCTTATTTTAAAAGCAAATTTTGCCCTTTATGTGGAGCAGAACAGTTTAGATAAAATTAAAAAAATAAACAGCATATATAAGCCTTCATTCTCCAGCGTAGATTTGGTAAACCAATGCTGTTTGTTTAAAGGAAAAAAAAAAAAAAGCTAACATTTGTCACTATCTTTTTTGGCCAGATTGACTTGGCAATGTAATTCATCTGCTAATTGATGGAGTTGTGAAGACTCTCTCTTATGGAATAGCCTGACAATAAGGAAACGGTCCTCTATTGGGTTTTTGTATCTTCTTTATATAATGGCCAGTACCAAATGCTACATGATAGTTGTTACATGGATAACTGATGTGGTCTAGTGTGGGAATCTGTGGTCCTGAAAGCCCATGGGAGTAGTGTTATGAGAATGTTCGTTCTCTGCGCTGGTCTCCCTTAGGCTATTATGCCAGGATGTAGAAGGGGAAGTCTGAAGATAAGGAGACTATAGACAAGCTGTACATAAACCTTCATCAAAGAAGAAAACTAGAGGGGTTATTTATGAGGGTAGTGAAAGCTATCCTTCAAACATGAGTATTTGGGGTGTGGGGTGTGTATGGACTAACTTCCCATCAGTGTTTGTCTTGTTTACATTATTTTCAAAGTTGCAAAGAATTCTCATGGGATTGGGGGGTGGTATTAAACTATTAACTTCTTTTTATGAAACAGACAATATCATTTAAAGCTAGGTGTACTTAATATAATAAGCAGACTTGGGATTTTTAATTGAAAATTGCACTTCTGATGTTTTAGTCTTTGAAAGACTTCTTAAAAGAAGCTAATAGAACAGAAGTGGAATATAATTTAGACTCTGAAAAAAGGCCTCTGATAGGAAATGAGACATGAAGCAAAGCAAGGTGTCAAATCCTGTTGTATGCTAAATTGAGGGATCAGGGAATGTGTAAGAATAAATGGCGAACTCTCAAAAGATTAGTATTGAATAACCATGTTAAATATCTTCACTTGCAGAGAACACTGAAGTAGCAAATCTGAACACTAAAGTTGTTCATGGCTAGTGACCATAATGAGGAAGACTGAACAAATAAACTCAACACAGTGGTAGATAAAATTTTCAACTATTTGCTATCTTGCACTTTTACACTAAACTTATTGTAGTGTACACATTGGAGTATTACTTGAAAGCACTGTACAAACACTGATCCTTGAAACACACTTACGAGATACAGGGGGAGAATGCCTTTGCAGCTATTGGGAGCTTAGGTCAGAGCTAAGATTAAACTCCTGTGTTTAGCTTCCTTAACTCTGCCCAAATAAATAAAACTACTTCTCTCTCAAAAAAATCCAATTGACATTTGTGCGTAGTTCAGCAAATTCCAGTAGTTCTGGTGGTTACTTTTCCTTTCTCTCCCTTCCTACAATGATTTGATAACCAGAGTATGTTAATTCATCTTAAAAACATTTGACTTTGTCAAATCTAAACTGTTTCCTTTTAGTATCTAAACTTTCTAGCAAGGCTCCTGTTTCATCCTGGTTGGACAGTTCTTACGCTTAGCTTAGAGCATTACAGAGCAACCACCACTTCACACACACATACTTTGCCATTGCAGACTGATGCAACTGTTTAGGTTAGGTATAGTCAATAGGCAGACTGCAGGCCAAATCTGGACTTCCAGATGCTTTGAATGGACCCCAAAATCTTTTTTTTTACTTATCGGTATTGGCTTTATTTTTTTTTGGTCAAGATTCAAATTTCTTGGTCAAGGTCCAAATTCCAGAGGGAGGGGGAAAAAATGACTACTCCTGGTGTAAGTGATGATCTAAACTTTCTCACTTTATCTCAGAGCTGGTTATGGCTAATGAGTTTTCTAGTGTCAAATACATAGAACTCTGTGAAGGGTTCCATTATACCCAATGGCATGCTTTCTCCAAGTTGTCATTTTGAGTGTAGCCCCTTCTCTTGTGGTAGTGGTGACTGACTTATTTCTAGACTTGCTTAATACCCATATGGGTAAATAGTGTTACCACTTATAACACCACCTGTCCAGGAGACTCTCATGTTGGTCTTCGTATGCTACTAGAGAAGTTGGTCTTGGAGAAACCATATTAAAGGTAATATGCTACTCAATAGTTTGCAATTGGCTATCTGAATACATAAACCTGATATGCATAGACATCCTTAAGTATAACTGTTTGGTGTGCTATGCAAGGTACTGGCAATATTGCACCTTAATTTCAAATTTTTGGTGTCATATTTGACCACTTAATGACCAAATTTCAAAGGTAAATAAGCTTTATATTACAGTGAAAGTGTAATGCTCTAGCTTGTAGAGCATGATATGGAAACTGACAAACAAGCTGACTGATGGGGGAGAAGAGGGAGAGAATGAAGTCCATTGAGCATTTACCATTTTGAGGGCTGCCAGCTCAGTTGCTTCCACAAAAGGAGTGAACTTGGGATCTTTACTAGTTACTTATAGTCTTCCATATGAGATCTGATTTCATGTCTCAATATAGATCATATATTCGTATCCTAATTTTTCAAAGAAGTATGACAACCTTTTTCCCTTAACCTCAAAATTACTACTATATAAGAACATTTGAGATCTTTTTCAGAATATTTTAATGAGTTGTATTACTACTTGCTTTCTTAGTATCCTATCTTCTGGGAAAACCTTTTGGGATTACTGAATTTTGTTTTAATGAGTTACATCTTCAAACAACTGCAAATAGTACAATGCTCTTTGTTTGACTCTTGTTTCAAAGGGTCTGTTGGCTTAAAAACAAACTAAACACTCTGAGCTTGTAGTAAAAAAAAAAAAAATTGGTGCACAACCCTGGCTTCAAGCAGTTTGTCAAACTGACATTAGGAGTGTCCATTAAGGTACTGTAGTTCGGTACTGTAATTTTCTAGAGTAACATACAGCAAGCTTTTCTCTGTACTGAATGGGGTGTGCTGATGACTGAGTCATAGTCGATGTTCCAGTTGGCCTGCTTACCTTAGCCCCTGCACCTTTTTGTTTTTATCCCTTTGTAATGGAACGAGCTATGAAGATCTCAGGGTGAAGCAAATGTACAGAAAGGAGTGCTATACATATTTTTAGCACTTCCACATTTATGCTTGTGTTTGTGCCATCTAGTAGGATGCCAGTTGACACTGCAAATTTCAGACTTGTGATGGGCATCAGATCCTTCCTCACCAAAAAACACCTTGCTTGAAGATGCTGTAGGTGGTTGTTGGTTTTTTTTTTCTTTTCTCTTTTCTACTTCAAGAAGCCGTTGACAATCCTTTTGGGCTCAGATTTCAGCAATATGCTGCTTGCCACTAAGGATTAACACATCTACTTATTGGCTAGACTACCTTCATGCTTTCTGAATAATGCTTCCTATAGTCGAAGAGGAATAGGTAAATGGATCCTTAACCATTCCAGACTTGGTTAAGCATCCTGGTCCTAATTTTTAAAGCCCCTCCAATGTCTCTCCCATTTTGAGTCCCTCCATGAATATTGTAAAATAGGGATGCTGTTGTTCATAGTGCCTAGGAGAAAGATAGCTATCTCCTGGGATAAAACTTTTTGTGAATATTGCCTAACTGCGTGCACATTATTATAGCTTACTGTGAGGTTATGCCTTTTTTTATAACACCATGCAAGATGCATTTTTGCACAGGTCATCTCTCAATAGAGACGGTCTCATGATGCCATTCTTCTATATACACATTCCTAAAGAAACAGTAAAATCATCCCCACTGAGGATGGCACAGAATATGGGCCTTCAGATTTGGTCTTCTAATGCATGTCAACATAGAATTTAGGCAGCTAAAAATATATATCTCTATTTAACAGTGAAAGGTTTCAGTGCATGGAGTGATATTGTTGATAGTACTTATAAAGCATGGGAGCAGCAAGGGTTTGAAGGGTATAACATGAGTTTTCTGCCTTTTTAAAAAGATCTCATTTCTCTTTTTCCCTCAACTACTCAGCCTCAAGCATGAAGGTACCAATATGTCTCCTGGCAGAGTTACAACTGTATATTGACATCTGCAAGGTTCTGTCTTCAGACTTGTTAGGGAGTAGTTGAACAACCAAACCTCCCTCTGGAGTAATAGACCAAAAAGGAATGAAAATGCATCATCAAGAGTATCATGCTTGTTCTGAGAGAAATAAATACTTTACTTATGGTGATAGAGCATCCTCCCTCCTCCCCTTGCCCCCTTAAGCAATAAGCCTATCTTAAAGGGATATGCTCTTGGTTTAATGGGAAAGTCTGCAGCTGTGACTTAAGTGTCTCAGACTTCCATGAACTAACAGATTTTACTTTGAATTGGAGTCCTCCAAGAGTAGTAATCCCAGGTGTCTATAGGATTCTCCCAATAAATGGTACAGGTAGCATTGCTCTTCTTAGGGTGCTTGCTCACGTTCATCCCATGCTAGGTGTGTGCGCACACCACATGCCCTGGTGCCAGAGATGTTTCCCTTGGTGGTATCTGTAGGGCCGGCTCTAGTACCCTCTGCAGTGGCACATGTATATGTTGGTATAAGAGTGCTGCTGGTCCCCCTCCTTCCCTTCCACTTCCTTCTTACCACCATTGATGGTGCTGGAATGTCTTTGCATCGGTAAGCCTTCAACCAGTGGTTTTGGTGTAGTTGTGTAAAACAAGTTCATTGAATTAGAATTAGTAGCTTAACCACTGTCATTTGTTCACAGGGACTTAGCCCAAGGGATGGGGCTTGCCCCAGTTACCAGGCTTTAAACCTTGTGCTTCTTGTGAAAAGCCCATGCCCGTGAATGACCCTCAGCAGAGCTGCTTGAAGTATCTGGATGAGACTTACATTTGGGACAAGTGCAGGATCTGCAAGAACTTCAGATCCAGCACAAAAAAGAACCAGGACATTGGGCTAAGAGCACTTCTGATGGAGTTGCCCCACCGACCAGTTTCTGAGCTGGGCTGCTTAGATTCAATGCCCAGTACATCGGTGTCTACCCAAAGC
Source organism: Mesoclemmys tuberculata (assembly GCA_007922155.1). NCBI lineage: Eukaryota > Metazoa > Chordata > Testudines > Chelidae > Mesoclemmys > Mesoclemmys tuberculata. Next base: position 29,203,942 of record ML675649.1, read on the forward strand.
GCTTCCCCAGTATTGGGTTCATCATGGCACCAGTCACCTTCCCCAGTGCTGAGGTGGTGGCACAAGAAGACACACACTGGGAGAGGGTGCTCCCTGGCACCTAAAAATGACAAGTTGGGAGCGGAGGATGAACAGAGACCCATGCCGGACCACTCATCTTCCCCAGAATTTGGGTCAGTTGCGGCCTCACCCAGTCCACCTCAGGATCCATCTCTGACTCCTGGCAGTGACGGAGGCCCCTGGCACTTTACAGTAACATCCACACCCAAGGCCTTTCAAGCAGCCTTTTGCTCTGCTGCTGCCTACTCTTCAAGAGGATGAATCCTCATGCTGGGACCCTGTGTGGAGTGAAGTTGGTCAAGAGTGGACCAAGGAGCAGGTCCCTGATGCCATGGTACCACTCACCATCTCCTTATCATTCACTGAAGCTCTGACAGTGGTCCCTGAAGGACCACTGCCCTCTGCAAGGCTCCTGGTCCCGCTCTCTGGACCCTCTGTACCGGTCATGAGAGCCTTGACGTATGGCTTCAGAGTCTCTCTACTGATCCCCGGATTCGAAGCGTCAGTTTCCGGAGCACTATTACTGGTCTCCAGAATATTGGCAACCTAGAGAGGGCTGGCACCAATCAGTGTAAGACTGGCATGGCTCCCCACACCGGAATGCTGCACACACCAGTAGAGCTGAAAACAAGGTCGGCGCTGCCATTGTCGTCCTCCTGTCCTGTCGAATCGGAATTGAACGCCTTACACAAGGGCTGTAGGTACTCCTTTATGGCTGTGGGTTCCCCCCGATCTACCACTGGGCTTGTGGTCATAAACACAATGGACCTGACCATGGCAGTTCTGGAACCCATGGCGAGTCTGTCTCAGGGACATCAAAGAGATGCTCGGCAACAGTGTAACGCCCACCCTCGGACTTGGACGAGGAACCAGACCAATCAGGAGGGGCTTCTGGGATCCCCCAAGAGGAGGCTATCCCAGCTATGCTGGAACAGTCACCCACTCCTCCTCTAGCCACTTTCGTCATCCTCACTTGATGAGGCAGTAAAAGGCCAGTCTGCCACAGTCCTGAAGGAGGACTATAGGGCAGACCAAGAGCTGCTCAAGAGAGTAGTGGTGAACTTAGTCCTGGAAGCAGAGGAGCTAAATGAACCAATTGACTTGCCCTGTGATATTCTGGCAGAAGCAGCCCTTTCCAGAGTGGCCCTTCCCATCTCTCAAGCTGGTCAAGGCTCTATGGCAAAACCTCTCCTTCCTGCTCCCTACATCTAAAAGGGCAGAGAAAAGAATATGTACCAAGGGATTTGAGTGTATCTACTCCTACCCATCCCCGTGTCCTTGGTAGTGTCAGCGGTCAGAGAGAAAGAGGGCAGTCAAGCTCATCCTCCTGAAAATAAGGAGGTGAAAAAGCTGTATATCTTTGGGTGAAAAATTTATTGAAACGTGAGTCTCGAATGCAGCATAATGAACCAGCAAGCTTTGCTAGGGAGATATGACTTTAATGTGTGGCATTCCATGGCCAAGTTCACTGACTCTTTGCCCGACGAGTCTAAGCAGGAGTTTTTGGCCATTCTGGAGGAGGGAGAATCTGTGGCCTGCGCTTTCCTCCAGGTAGCCTCCAATACAACAGGCTTTGTGGCCAGAACAATATCTGTGGTGTTAATGGAAAGAGCCTCGTGGCTGCAGTCATCTGGCTTATCAGTATAGGTCCAACAGTCCGTCTAGGATCTTTCCTTGGATAGTACAGATCTAGTCTCTGACCAACCAGATGCCGGACTCTAGACCCACAGTCCGCTCCTTAGGGCTATACATCTCACCTGCTTCCAGGAAGCATTTCAGGCCCCAGTAACAGCAGTTCATGGGCCAGGCTAGGAGCAAGCCCTATAAGAGGAGAAACAGGAGCTTTAACCACTGTCAGGGTCAACCTACTGCCACCACACCCCACTTGAGTTCAGGCCACTATCCACCAAGCAGCAGGCAGGCTTTTTGAGGGTGCACTTGGGGGTGACCTAGCAGTCTTGACCAGGATCCAACATCTTTCTTTTCAAACTGCCTCTCCCCCTTTCTCCTTGTGTGAGTGGCTATAACATCAGACAAGTGTGTTCTAAATACTGTCACAGTGGGGTACACCCTTCAATTCACTTGGAGTCTTCCTCCCCTCCCCTGTCTCTATCCCTCTTCAGGGATCCTTCTGAAGAGAAACTCCTTGCCCAGGGGATACAAGCCTTCCTGTGGGTAGGGGCTATAGAGGAAGTTCCAATACATTCTGAGAGGGGAAAAGGGTTTTACTCCCATTACTTTCTAATTCTGAAAGTCAGAGGGGGCCTGTGACCCATACTGGGCCTGCGTCACTTCGGCCAATATCTCAAGAAATTGAGGTTATGCCTGGTTTTTCTAATCTCATCATTCCTTCCCTGAATCTGGGAGACTGGTACACGACCCTCAACCTCAGGGGTGCATACTTCCCTATCTCCATATTCTGTGGCCACAGGTGCTTTTTGCACTTCATAGTGGGGGACAACCACTGCCAATTTACAGCCCTTCCATTTGGCCTATCAGCTGTCTCAAGGATATTCACAAAATGCATGGTGGTGGGTCACGACTAGCCTCTGACGTAGAGAGATACAGATTTACCCTTACCTCATCAAGGGCTGCTCAGAATCTCAGGTCTGGCACAGTATCATGGTGCTGTGGGCAACTTCCCAAGATATGGACCTGCTAGTAAATGAGCAGAAATTGACGTTAGTACCTGTGCAGAAGATAGTCCAGGCCTGCCCCAATAAACTATGTCGAGGCCGGAGTGTTCCTAGAGATGCCAAGCCTTGTCATACGTGACCATCAAGATCACAACCCATCTCTTCAACTACAGCGAGTGTTTTGTCTCAGGCTGCTGGGTCACATGGCAGCATGTACCTATGCAAGACTACACCTCAGACCACTTCAAATGTGGGTCATGTCAGTCTGCTCCCTGGTGAAACGCAGCCTGGACATGGTCCTCACGATCCAGTCCTGGGTGCTTACCTCATTGGCTTGGTGGACAATCCATGCACATGTTTGCAGCCCCATGCCCGATGCTTTTCTTCGTGTCAGATGCCTATGGTAAGGGGCCAGCCTTAGCCCAGTCAAGACTGAGCCTCTGATCCTCTGAGGATCTAATGTTACACATAAAGGTCAGAACTCTGGGCAATCCCATCTGGCCTGTGAGGTATTCCTTCCCCAGATATCAAGAAAGTGAATGCGATTGCTGACGGATAACACAGCAGTAATCCACTAAGTCAACAAGTAAGAGGGAGCAAGATCCCCCCGCTCTTTGCCTAGATGCTCTCAACCTGTGGGACTTCTGTGTGGGACCTGCAAGCCACCTGGAAGCATCGCACCTCACTGGGGCCAAGAACATGTTAGTAGATGACTGCAGCAGGTCTTTCTCTTCTCGCCACAAGTAGATTTTGCCACCTCCGGCTGCAGGGACTATCATCCACAAGTGGGGAACTCCCTGATTGGACCTGTTCATGACCGAACAGGAAGTGCCACTCCTTTTGTTCCCTGTGGGGACTTGACAGCAGTTCATTAACCAACGCCTTTCTCCTAAAGTGTTTTAGAAGATTTTGTGTGCCCTTGCACTGATTCTTCTACTTACTGAGTCCTTGTAAAGATCAAGAGAGAGTGGACATGGGTCATAATAATCCACCAGCATGGCCTCCCCACCAGTTGTCTGGCATACTGTTGGACCTGGTAGTAGCAGCCCCTTGAACACTCCTGATCCATCCAGACTTGATCTTGCAGGACCTTGGTCAATTGTTACATCTGAACCTTGCCTACTTGCATTTTTGAGAAGCACTGCATCCCTTCTTTGAGCCACCACCATATTATCTTTTAGATTGGATCCTTTCTTCTCAAAGAATAACTAATCAGGTTAATATGATCTCTTGGTGGTCTGTTGTAACTTCTTTCCTAATGGTAAATTGAATACAAACAATTGTACTAAAAATACCCCTTAATAGGAAAAAACCAAAAATGAAGTCTAAACTTACTTTCCTGTAGTCACAAGCTATGAAAAACCCATACCGGTATGAGTAAGAAACAGTGTTAAACAGGTTTAGAAGTGAATAGTGTTTGTGCTGATAGAGCTCCCTTTCTCAGTCCTTGGTTCATAATCTCTTGACTTCATGGCTGTTTCTTAACTATTCTTTCTCGGGTTCATTGTTTTTATGGCTTGTCTGTGGTTTTTTAGTAAGAGTACTTTTATGGATTCTCTGTATGGTTTTGGGAACAAACTGTCAAAAGGCTTTATTACTATGTTAAAACTGGAACAGCTACTGTTCTGTCAGTGCACAACCCCTTTGCTTTCCTCCCCATCTCATTGGTGTCGCTAAACAAACTTCAAGAACTAGATTTCTGAAGGCCACAGGTGCTCACGATATCTAACCTTCCCCCACTTGGGTGTAATTTGCAAACCATCAGGAATTAGATCTTTGTTATCACCATATGTAAAATGTTGATTCTTGGGTAACTGATTATGTCCCTTGAATAACTTCTGTATTACTGGAAGAAACAAGTTACATCCTGGACTAGTTGAAGTATTGGTGATATTTCCTAAAGCCAGGTCCTCTGATTATATTATAGCCTGCGGAATTGGGTCTGCTTTTAAAAAGTCAAAGTAGCTACAGCTGAGACAAATGAAAGTTAGTGAGTATATTTCATCAGTCACATTTCACTTAATATTATCCCCACATACGGTCTATGGATAACTTTTGAAAGCTGAAGAAATCTTCCATTGACCTAGCTATTGGCTCTCTGAGAGGAGGATTACCTATGCTGATGGGAGAATCCTAACTGTGGGTTGGTGAAATTGGACAACAAAGGGGAAAACTTATAAACATCTTTGATTGGTGAAGCTGTGATGCATGGAAACATTTGAGATTGATACGGGTTTTTTCCTATTTAAAAACAAAACAAAAAAAACTTTCAAAATTAGGGCAAGTCTATCTGTTCACATCTAATTGTTAATGCTGGAGTGTATAAGTGGGAATTGGATGGGCTTGTATAGCAGAACAGCTGCGCATAATGGCACATTTAACAATTTTTGTTTTAGGTTTTAAATTTTTGCAATGTCTAACTTCTTTAAGATGCCCAGAAATAACTTGGTTACAGGTGCATTTAATTTCACTAAACATTACATGATACTAAAATTTATTCTTCTAAAGTATTCTTGTATAATGAAGGGTTGATATGGAGAAGTGTGTGAAGTTGTACTTACACTAATGAATCTTTTGTATAAAGTACCAAAAAACCCTTCTGCCTACAGGTTTGTATCTGCATCTCAGACTCCTGATAGCTTTCTATTTTGACTTTCTGCTGGCAGGTCACATTTAGGGCAGGCAAAACATAAGGCACATAGCCCTCCAGAGAGTAAAAAATCTGTTTCAAAGGCACCCAAAGTGCAGTCTAATACTACTTCTGAGCAGTCCAGGGGACACTTTTCTAAAAGGTAACTGTGCTTTATATTCCTGTTAACAAGTGTTATGTGCACTTCAAGAATGTATATAATACTTTAATCATATTAGATTACTCTAAAATGTCTGTCTAATTTTTACTAATCTAGACTTAGTGATCAACTGATGTATGTCAATGTCTGAAATGTTCATGCATTGCATTGTACTTAAGTCATATTGAAATGTCATTTCATCAGTGATGGAAACAGAACCAATTCTGCATAACTAGCTCTGGATTACATATTGAAACTTTTGCACATGTTGATAAGATGTAAATTTCCCAAACAGTTGTGAACTGTGTAATATATTAAACCAAATACAAAATTATCTGAAATCCTACTGCTTTAATGGTCATATCTTTGGTGATGTCTGATTTGCTGATCACTTCCTTCTTCCTGTCCCTTAAGTTAAAATAGAGCAGATTTCACTCCAGTTGAAGAGAACTACAACCATTTTGAACTATTTGATGGGATTGTAATGAAATAAGGAAGATAAATTACAATCACTTCATAAAAAAAAATTATGGAATCTTTCCCTCTCTGAAATCCAGTTGACTGGTTATGCATTACTGAACACTGCTTGCTTTCTTGTGGAACATAGTTCTGAAACACTTATATATTAGTTTCATGGTGGCTTGAGGTATTTTGGTTCTCATCAGTTCATCATATCCATGAAACAAGAGGTATTGTATTCTGAATGGTAAGTTTTGTTTAATGATCTAAAATCATCTCATAACTCCGCTAAACAATCCGTACATGGCAGTGTCCTATGCTTTTATTTTGCAGCTTTTTTTTAGTTTGGTTATGCTAGTAAATGTACATCATTGCAATCTGGAATGCAACTTTTTTCATATAAGCATGTCTTTTCTTGTTTAATATAAACCTAGTAATGGACTGATTAGGATGTATCTACATTTTCTTGAATGCCAACAATTAGTATAAATTGGTCCCAATTAGTGTAAAGTTTCTTCTTACTTAATGTTGTAGTAACATTGTTTTAACTTACTTCTTCAGAGGCTGTAGTTCATCTGCAGTTATAATACCACAAGAAGACCCAGACAGAGTCAGTACTTCAGAAAGCCAAAAAACGGGGCAGGTGCCTAAGAAAGACAATTCTCGAGGAGTGAAACGCAGTGCTAGCCCAGATTATAACAGGACCAATTCCCCAAGCTCTGCTAAAAAACCCAAAGCACTTCAATATACTGAAACGTACTCAGAAACAAACAAGCCACATACTAAATCCAAGAAAAGACACTTAGACCAAGAACAGCAGTTGAAATCTGCACAATTGCCATCAACGAGCAAGGCTCATACCAGAAAGGGTGGAGCTACCGGTAGCTCCCGAAGTCAGAAAAGGAAAAGGACAGAGAGTTCATCTTGTATAAAGAGTAGTACAGCAGTTGAATCAACTGGCGTTGAAGAGAGGTCAGCAAAACCCAGCAAACTGGCTTCAAAATCAGCGACCTCAGCCAAAGCTGGGTGTAGCAACATCACTGATTCTTCTTCTTCAGCTTCTACATCCTCCTCTTCTTCTGCTGTTGCCTCTGCTTCTTCGACTGTTCCTCAGGGTGCTAGAGTGAAACAAGGAAAAGACCAGAGCAAGGCCAGGCGTTCCCGTTCTGCCTCTAGTCCCAGTCCCAGAAGGAGTAGCCGAGATAAAGAACAGAGTAAAACAAGTGGCTCTTCAAAGTTTGACTGGGCCGCTCGCTTCAGCCCGAAAGTTAGCTTGCCTAAAACAAAACTGTCTCTACCAGGCTCTTCAAAGTCCGAGGCATCAAAACCTGGGCCTTCAGGATTACAGGCTAAACTAGCAAGTAAGTTTGATTTAAATATTTACTTGTGTGTGGGGTGTGTTTGATGGTGTAATTTTTTTTTTTTTTTTTTTAAAGGGTGAAGTGTCTTGTTTTTGAAATGCAGCCTGGAAAAAACTTTAGATAGAGTTTGGGGTTTTTGGTTCTGAAGCAATCTGTAAAATAGTTCTTCTAGACCAGCAGTTCTCAACCTATTTAACCATTGTGGGCTGCATATGCAGCTCTATTGGTTATGTGGCCGCATCCATGTGTGGAGGGGGCAGGGGAGGGAGTGTGTGTAGTACCTGTATGGTCTTGAGGATGGTACATGGGTTGCAGCTGTCTGCTGATTGGGCCACGGGTTGAGAACCACTGCTTTAGATCTGACTAATGAATTTTCAGCTTTCTAATAAATGCATTGGCTTATGGTTAAGTTCTTGTTTTAATGTCTGGCTGGCTCATGCTATATGGTGTAGACTTACTCTTAGCAGATAAATACTCCTCTAGAAAACTTTATTTTATATGAACAAAGACTATTGCAGTGAAGGGCCAAATACTGAGGTACCGAATATCTGCCAATTTCATTAAAGCCTCTGGGTGCTGCAGGTTTTTCATCAATTCCTCCTCTCCTGCCCTAGAGTTCTGTTTCAGGGACTTCTTGAGTAGATGAGTATACCCTCTTCCCTTTAGGTATGTGACATTTGACTCTTGTGATTTAAACCATAGAAAAAATTATAGGCAACCTTTTTGGATTTCAAGGCTAGAAGGAACCATTGTGGTGGTTCCACCTGGCCTCTTCATAGCACAGGCCATAAAACGTCCCCAAAATAATTCCTTTTGAACTAGAGCATGTGGGGGGGTGGGTAAATCCTTGTGTAATCAAAATGAGAATACAGTAACACTCCCTCCCCCCCCCCCCCAAAAAAAGCTTGGGACTTTATCATGAAAATGGACCAAAATCAATCCTTGCGTTTACCATACAGAATATTTAACGTTGTGTGAGGTTTTCATGTTTACTACTTCTGGTGAAGTTTAAAGGGAAAGTGCAGACACATCTTTAAAACATTCAAGGTTAATGTGTGCTACTGGACCTTTCTACTCTCTTCCTGCAATATTCATTGGATAGTAACCTCACTGAGCTTGTACTAGGACTCAAGTGATCTGTTAGATTTTTAGCTCTACCACAGACTTCTTGTGACATTGAGCAAGTATATTTCTTGCCTTCATTCTGTATTTATAAAATGGGAATAATACATATTTCTCACAGTAGATTTCCCTGGATAAATTCATTTGTATGAGATGGTTGAATACTATGGTGATGGGTTCCACATAAAAACCTAGATAGAATATAACAGGCGTGCAAGGACAGCTGTAAATCTGATCTCCTGCTACCATTGTCTTCAATTCTTTTGACACTGTTTACAAGACTTAGAAAACTAATAGCTTCATTTCTATTCTAACTCCTCAGCTAGATACTACTCTCCTAACGTCTTTGCCTTTTAGGCTGTACTCACAGAACTGCCAACACAAAATGAGTAAACTATTGCCATATGCTTGAAGCACTGGATCCATGTTTCTTAATCCTTAGTCTTGTTTACTTCAGCACCTTTTTGTCATCCCTCCTGATGAGATCAAAGGCAATGAAGCATGCTGTCATCAAGGAGGACTGGCTGCACCATAGTGGAGCCCTCTATACCAGTGGGTTCCAACCTTTTTGAGTGAAAGCCCCACTAGTCTAGTCTAGCACTAGATAAAGCATACCCTCCCCACCAACCCCCTCATTGGCCATAAACATGTTTAACCCCTATAAACACATATGATAGTAGTAACACTAATTTCAATAAATTAATAATAATAATTACTCTTACCTGAGTAAGAAGCTAAGCCTTCCCTGGTGCAGACGCCACTGCACGCCCCATGTGGCCCTGCCTCATGGACGGAGGAAATGGAGGCAGCAGGTGCTGCAGAGCTGGTTGAGGCTACTCCAGACCCCCACTAGTGTGAGGCTGTTGTGCTCTGGCCAGCTGCCTGCCTGGCTTGGGGCTGGGGGGGGCTACTCTTCCAGTTTGGAGCTCAAGGCTGCTGCACTTAGCTGGAGGAGAGCTCGGGGCTACTGCTCCCTTGGGGGGGCTGCTTCTTCACTCTGGCTGGCGTGGAGCTCGGGGCTGCTGTGCCCAGTCGATGTAGTGCTTGTGGGGCTAAATTACCTCTATATTACTGAAGCCTCATGGACTCCCTGTACTATTTGGCGCCCCCCCCCTGTGGTGGGAGGAGGGGTCGGGCACCCCAAGTTGGGAACTGTTGCTCTACACACACAGTGCTGATCTGTTTGTGGCTTTCCAGTGTGATGTCTTAGAACAACTCGTGTCTAAAACGATTTGTATGGTGCATTATACTTTCTCAATATGTTCTTCACCACAAAAAAAACCCCCAAACAATTCATGTCTCAAACTTTTTGAGAGATCAGATTTTAATGAAGCTTAGTGTGTCACTGTTGCTCTCTGCTGTTCCATCTACTGTAGTATGCCCCAGCCTAGCCTCCACCAAGAAAACCAGGACTTGTAACTTCCTTTGTGGAAGCTGTAGTGTAGACCTGACTTGGGCATATCATGTCTTTGTGCAACTGTGCTCTGAGTAGGGTTAAATGAACTTAAGTAAAAACATTAACTCTTGTCTCTCTTTCTGCTACCACTAATAATGGTGAATTTCAGGTCCTGATTCTCCTAGCATAGGAGAGACTCAGAGTGGTCATCTTTCTGGACTGCAAATATATGGATTTATGAAATTATATGTGCCATGTAGCACTACCATCCAGTAACCCCACCAATGGCCCAAATAGTATCAGATGTCTGTTGAGAGTATTATTTCCCCCATTAAAATGAGCAAGTACATCACAACTATAGATTAACCCAGTTGTGCAATTGCCTTTTTCATACAACTAATGGTTTGTGAGAACCAAGTAGATTGGCAAACAGCCTGTGCTGAAGATGGGATCAGGAAAATGCTGTCGTGTAAGACTTTAACTAGCGTTTCAAATGCTCCTTAATGCCTTTTCTACTTCAGCCTGTATATAGTCCCTTCTTCAGCAGAAGGGGGATAACCATAGTCTTTCTTGCCTTAAAAGAAGAAACCCATAATTGGATCTTAATTTTTATCTTTAAGACTCAAGCGGTGGATGAGCAAGAACTGATTAAATGTATAACTTTCTTTGCAGTTATTCACTGATGGTAATTCCAAACCTGTGAAACAAACGCTTTGGTGACAACTATGTATAGTATAGGCATCAGGGCCAAGTAACTCACTTTATGAACATGAATGACACATTTAATTCCTTTTGTAAGCCGTATTTCCTGCATGTGTCACAAGAAGTCATAATCTCACCTAATGTCAACAGTCTTTTACTTACCAGATGGTGTTGCTGAGCTCATTTTACTTTCTGCAACTTCCGTAAAAACGGGGTTAACTCCCATTTTTAAAGAGACTGTTCCAATAACACTGAAAAATGAACTTCTATTTATATGAGATGTAAATATACACAACTAACTTGGGGGGAGGGGAGGCCAAAGATCCTATCTTGGAGAGTTTAGCTGTCCAACTCACCTACATGGGCGGGAGGGGGAGTAGTTGTTCAGGTGTAGGAAGCTGTGGAAATACTGTTGGTAAATTTAGGAAGACTTTGTAAACAGTGGGCTTTAAATGCGAAGAGTGGACCTTGGGGCGACTCGGAACATAAGCTGATTGATAATGATACAATGGTAGATAGAAGAGAGACAAAGTAGGTAAGGTAATATCTTTTTTATTGGACCAATGTCCACTAAAAGTTATCTTATCCACCTTGTTGCTCTAATTTCCTGGGCCTGGTACATGACTACAACTACACTGCATACAACAGTAGATAGACGGGAGCATTTAAAGGATAGAGAAGAAAATGAATAGGAGATGAGGGCAGAGTTGTGAAGAGTATAGGAACATGATATTGGAAAAAAGAGAGTTTGTAAAGAGATTTGAGAATTAGAAGGGCATGGTTGGCCCAATGGGAGAGGAAGACTAGCTTAGCATTTCTCAGGGTATGTCTGCTGTGCAGCTGGGAGCGTTCTTCCCACTGTGGGTAGACATGCACTAGCTCAAACAAAGCTAGTACACTAAAAATAGCAGTTTAGTTGGTGTAGCATGAGTAGCCGCTCAAACTAGCCACCTGAGTACAAGCCCATATTGACCATGTACTTCGGTGGCTAGTCCAATTCCATTGTTCATAGTACCCTGGCTATATGGCTAATTTTAGCATATATCTGTTTATCAAGGCTGGTAAGCATGTTTCTATCTGTACTGTAGACATATTTCTAAACTTGCTAACCAAATGGCCATGTGCTCATCTATTGGAGACTTGTGTAAAACTGGTTTGTGATTTCATTTTTTTAGACATGACATAAATTGAGGGTAACTTAAGCATTGTTCATAGACTTAAATCATTTGAGTAGGAGCAGGGTTAATCCATCACCGTGTGCTCTTAAAAATCTCATCCTAAACTTTCAGATCAAATTGAAACGAACAAAGTAAATATTCTCACCAATTTGTTACTACTTTCAAGTAGTACAAGTTGAGTATTGGATTTTCCACCCATGGAAAGGGTACCCTTAATATGGCATATACAGCTTTGTTTAATCTATTTTTCTACTTGAGGATTTAAAAGAAAAGAGAGGAGATCAATCAAGTGCGTAACTAAAAAAAACTTATTTAATTCACAGCTGTGGAATTTCCAAAATGCATGTTTACCTGAAAATTATTCTTGATATATAGAAAAATAGCAGCTTGAAAATCACTGAGATAAGGAAATGTTAACCTCTGTTCTGGAGTTGTCATAAGGCATTAGGGGAAATGTGCATATTAGACTATTACAAAAGGTTTAGTTTTCATACTGTTTTATACAACAAATTTTTCATTTTCCTCTTTAAAAGCAAATTGGAGTTCAGAACACTGAAGTTAAACATGTGAACATTGCAGAGCCTGAAATTTTCCCAAATAGCCAAAGGAGTAAACTTGCAGGCCAGAAATCAACTTCTAAAAAGAAAGAAAATGAGGAGAGACCGTTCCCAGGTTCAAGTGACAGCCTTGGATAAATTTAGAGACCCTATTACTTGGGTTGATGTGAAGGTTTTAAGATTTCTACCAGGGTGCTGTTCCTGAACCCCATTGAGTGTGTTTGAAGGGGGTGATGGGGATGGTGGGACACACAAATACAGTCTTACTAGTAACTTGCCACAGCAGCAATATGAAATTAACACTTGTCCCCAGGATTATGATGTGTGTCAGTGAAACTAACAGTGTAACTGCTCTAAATTTGTCAGTTCATGTGAGGAAGGCTCTCTGCAATCATGAAAAGCAGAAACTTATTTAAAGATACCTTACAGTTGCTATTTTTTTAAAAAAAGGAACCCAACATTAGGTTCCTGGGTCACTTCACTATACCTATATATGGACGTTAGAACTTCAATACTATACCTATACGTACATATGGAGTTCATGATTCTAAGGAATGGTTGAATGGAAAACAGCATAATAAAGATGATGGATTTCAAGAAGGCAGATGTCAGCAGACTCAGGGAATTGATAGGTCCTTACCATGGGAAGAAAGTCTAAGGGGGAAAAGAGTTTGAGAGTTGGCAATTTTTCAGAGAGATTATTAAGGTCACAAGAGCAAACTATCCCACTGCATAGGAAAGATAGGAAGTATGGCAAGAGACCACCCTGGTTTAACCAAGAGATCTTCAATGATCTGCAACTCAGAGTCCTACAAAAACTGGAAACTACGTCAAATTATAAAGGATAAGTATAAACAGCACAAGTATGTAGGGACAAAATAAGAGCGGCTAAGGCATAAAATGAGATTAAAGTAGCTAGGGACATAAAAGGTTAAAAGAGAACACTTTATAAATACACTAGAAGCAAGAGGAAGACCAAGGGCAGAGTAGGCCTGTTACTCATTGAGTGGGCTAGTGAAGAAACAATAACAGAAACTTAATATTTGAAATGGTAGAAGTGCTAAATGACTTCTGTTTAAACTTTGATCGAAAAGGTTAGTAGTGATTGGACATCTAACATGGCGAATGCCAGTGAAAATGAGGTAGGATATAAGACTAAAACAGGGAAAGCTAAAAAATTACTAGAATAAGTTAGATGCCTTCAAGGCACCAGAGTCTGATGAAGTACATCCTAGAATACTCCAGAAGCTAACTGAGGAGATATCTGAGCCATTAGCCATTATCTTCAAAAAGCCCTGGAAGATGAGAGTGATTCCAGAGAACTGGAAAAGGGGCAAACATAGTGACCATCAATAAAACGAGGAATAAGGACAACCCAGGGAATTACAGACCCATCAGCTTAACTTCAGTACCTGGAAAGTTAATGAAGCAAATAATTAACCATCAATTTGAAGATGATAAATAATAGCACACATTTGTCAGAACAAATCACATCAAACCACCGGATAGCTTTCTTTGACAAGCTTTGTAGATGGTGGGGAAGCAGTAGTTCTGGTATTTCTTGACTTTAATAAGGCTTTTGATACTGTCTTGCATGACCTTCTCATAAACAAACTAGGGAAATAGAACCTAGATGGAGATACTATTATGTGGGTGCATAACTGGTTGAAAAAAACCATTTCCAGAGTAGTTATGAGTGGTTCACAATCAAGTTGTAAGGGCTTATTGAGTGGGATCCTGCAGGGATCGGTTCTGGGTCTGGTTCTTTTCAATATCTTTCTCAATAATTTACATACTGGCATAGAGAGCACACTTATAAAGTGTGCAGGTGGTAACGAAGTTGGGAGAGGTTGCAAATGCTTCAGACTATAAGATTAAAATTCAAAATGACCTGGACAAACTAGAGAAATTGTCTGAAGTAAACAGGTGGAAATCAATAAGGACAGATGCGAAGTACTCCACTTAGAAAGGAACTATCAGTTGCGCACACACAAAATGGGAAATGACTGCCCAGGAAGGAGTACTGTGGAAAGGGATCTGAGGGTCATAGTGGATCACAAGTTAAATATGAGTTAACAGTGTAACATCATTGCAAAAAAAGCAAACATCATTCTGGGATGTATTAGCAGGAGTGTGGGAAGGAAGATACGAGAAGTAAATCTTCCACTCTACTCTGCGCTGATTATACCTCAACTGGAGTATTGTCTAGTTCTGGGTGCTACAGTTAAGAAAAGAAGCTGACAAATTGAAGACAGTCCAGAGAAGAATAACAAAAAAAAAAATCAAAGATTTAGAAAACATGACTTCTGAGGGAATATTGAGAAAAAATGGGTTTATTTAGTCTGGTGAAGAGAAGACTGAGAGGGACATGACAATTTTCAAGTACGTAAAAGATTGTTACAAGGAGGAGGGAAGGAAAATTGTTCTCCTTAACCTGTGAGGATAGGACAGGAAGCCATAGGGCTTAAATTACAGCAAGGGTGGTTTAGGTTGGATGTTAAGGGAAAAAAAAAACTTCCTAATTGTCAGGATAATTAAGCACCGGAATAAATTGCTTAGGGAGATTGTGGAATCTCCATGATTGGAGATTTTTAAGAGCGGGTTAGACACACCTGTCAGGGATGATCTAGATTATGTTTCGTTCTGCCATAAGTGCAGGGAACTGGACTAGATGATCTCTTGCTGTCCCTTCCAGTTTTGATTCTCTCAAACATTTTTTTTAAACTAAGTCAGACCTTAAGTGAGCTGCACTGACTATAGATCTCAGAATTATAAAAGTAACACTGAATGTGATAAAGATGTTTGTTAAATGTATTCAGTTCATTAATCAAATCTGAGAAACCTAATGGTTTTGACCTTGCTATAGCCACTTTGAGGTCACCCCAGTAACATGCAAAATTAAAAATAAAGTAAAACGGGTTAACTATTTCCTGTTTTAAAGGATCTGGAGTTAGCATGTTTTGGTTTGGTTGGTTGGTAATAGCTTCCACTTTAGCGTGTTTGTCGTGCCAGAGATTTTCATGTGTACAGCTCTGGGAACAGTGTTCAGTAGTTGCAGAGCCAGAACAAAATGTGTTTTGGTTTTTTTTGACATGCAAATGTAGGTAACAGTTGTGATTTTCTTCACCTCTAGTTTTCAGGTGAATCAATGAATGATGGTGCTTTGCCTTTTTTTAAGGATAGCCTAATTTCTTCCAACATTAAGCAACTTAGTTTGCATAAAGTATAACTTTTGTATGAAGCAAGGGAACTAGATACATATTATTGGGGATCAGATTTTTCCTGTCTAATCTCACCTTTCTTAACCAGGTTTGCAGTTGTACAATCACTCCTTTCTTTCTGAAAACTCACTGGTCCCTTGACTGTTGCATGAATCCAGCACTGAATAGGAAAAGCTTAACCCTGATCATTAACTTTCTGGTTTTTGCAGTTAACTTTGACAGTTAATGTTGCTTGAATTCAATTAAAAACATAACAATCTGATGCATAACATTTGTGTACATTAATCTACTTCCTTTATGTAAATTAAGAACAATTTTCTTCTGCTTTCTAGCAAGTAGAGGGAGCAATGACAGAACTCTTCTTTTGAAGACCTAAATTGATGCTTTTTTTCAAACTTACTCCAGACAATGGATTTTTGTGCATTCATTGCTGGTTAATGCATCCTGGTACCTGGGATTGTACTCTTACGTCTCCTCTGAAATATATACGTTCCAGTTCAACATGGGCATGGTAGAGAATTTCTTGTGAAGTAGCCATTAACAAAAGTCTAAAGTACTCTATCTTGTTAAGGAACCACACATGCAAATATACGTATGATACAGTTCTCTATTCTCTTAGGAGTTGAACCTGCTTATGTAAATTGATTACCTGAATTGTTCTCTTCCTTAGTTGCTGATATTTACTCCTGAGGAATTCTGTGCCTAAAAATTCTGCAAACAATATTTTAAAATTCTGAATAGTTTATTTGTCAAACAAGATAATATAATCATGCCAATTTCAATTATTTTGGGAATTTATTTCAAAATACCTGTCAGCGAGTATGTCTAACAGTACAGATGACAAAAAAGATTCAGGAAATATTTTTCACAAATAGGTTCCTTGCTAGGCATATAAATAAAAAATTTTGGGTAATTCATTTAACCTATAATACAGACAAGTCACCAGCTATTCAGCATTTCCAGAACATATGAAAGTTAAATTACAAAGAGTGTGGAGATGGCACATTAGGCTGTGTAGGAGTTCAGCAGGCAAGCTCTTTTTTATCATTGGAGCAAAACAGGGTACTCTGACACTCAAAACTGCTGCTGCTAGAAGTAAATTCTTCAGTCTGGCAACCCCCCCATACGTTCTCCCTTCCCTCCAACGGTAATGAAATCATGGAGGGATGTGGGGAGGGAAAGCTGATTAGTGAACTGCTCACCTTACCCCATATCTCCTGGGCTTCAACTTTCTCTTCCTGAGAGGGCCAGATGCTAATTTTTTCTCCCCTTTCTCTGTGACCTAGCAACTGCATGTATCTATTCTCCATTAATATCAGACCCGTACAGTGGTGCTGTTACTCTCCATGTGTCAATTGAGGAGTCTTCCCCTCATTCCAAGTCTAGGCTAATGGATAAATGTTTCTGAAGCTGCAGACTGTGCCTGTCTAAGTAATATAAATTTGAACAATGTGTGTCTGCTCAAGTTTGACAAATTCTCCTTTGCCTGATGATAGGATTCTGATTTTCAGAGGGAAATTTGCAGGGATTCACATTCCTCAGAAATCCAGATGAGATTGAAAAAGCCCCTGTTTGCACACATTGAAGTGCAATTGACCAACTGAGTCCCAGGTACCCTAGATTAGAAGGGCACTGGGAGTGGAGGCTCCAGTATGGCAGTGGGATGCACAGGCCACTGGCTGCACAGGAGGGGGGGGACCACCCTGCAGCCCCCATTTCCTTCTGGGATACAGACTCAGTGGCGAGACTGCACCTGACTGTGCAGCACAAGGAGAGGGCCTGCCCCAGAAACACACCCAGTGCCCTGTCCCTCCATACACGTGATAACAAGCAAGAGGGCTAGTCTTGCTTACATGCCCAGTCCTGCCCCTTGGTGGTGGTTTGTCTCCTCTACCTGCTTTAGATGCCAGAACCAACACTCCTGCTTGGGTGCACTACCTGGGAGGGATGCATGACCCTTCTCATGGCTTTCCTTCGCCTCCCTATCAGAAACAATTATTCTGTGTGGGAGGGGAAGATCTTTGGGTGACATTAATTCTGTGCTTTTGCAATGGCAATTATTCACCAGGAGTAGATATTGCAAAGACTTAAAGGAAACTGCAGAGTTAAAATGAAAATTGAGCTCAAACCAGGTTTTTTTGTGTATATTTGTGCTGAATGTTCCAACTACTGTAGAGGAATTCAGTGCATGTTTTAAACTTTTTTTTTTTTTTTGCATCCTATCAAGTCTGCCATATATGAAGAACTTTGTGCCTTTTTGTTTCACAGTGGACTCTAAAATGCCCCATTTTTCTACATGTTTTGCAAGTAAAGAAAATAGACTTAAAAAACGCAGACTTCAACAAACTCCAAGTGGTAGGTAGGCTAGGTCCAATGGGAATAAAATGTAAGGTGGTGCGTACAGTAGAAGGACTAGCAATACAGCTGCAGCTATGCTGCTGTACTGTAGACACTTAATATAGGATGGAAGGGTTTATTCCATCTCTGTAGTAAATTCACCTCTCTGAGAGTTGGTAATTTAGGTCAACAGAAGAATTCTTCATTTACTAAACTGTCTTCTGTGGGGTTTAGGTCAATCTAGATTACGCAGGGCACAAATTGTTTTCATAGCCGTGAGCGACGTAGCTAGGTTGGTCTGAGTTAGCAGTAGACCAGGCCTAAGGGTTAAAGAAGTTCAGGAGAGCTGGCAGTGCCTCATGGAGACGATATCAAAGGCACAACTGCCAACAGTCCTGATGCAAAGGAAAGATGATAAGATTAGACAGAGGCCAGCATAGCTCCATCAGGCATTCTTCAATGACCTGAAAATCAAAAAGGAAATCTACAAAAATTGGAAACGTGGACAAACTGAATACAGAAGAATATCACAAGCTTATGGGGACAAAATCAGAAAGGTTAAGGCACAAAATGAGTTGCTACTAGCAAGGAACATAAAAGCAGAAAGAAGAAGTTCTTCAAATATATTAGGGGCAAGATAAAGCAAGGAATCCCACTTCCTTCATGCTTAGGAAAGAGGGAGAGCTGATAACTGATGATATCAAGAAAGCTGAGGTATTAAATGGCGATTTTTGCTTCGGTCTTCCATAAAAAGGCTAATGGTGACCAGCTGCTTAATGTAATTAATATTAACAAAGAGGAAGGAAGCCAGGCCAAAATAGGAAAAGAACAGGTTAAAGAATATTCAGATGTATTAAGGATGGTAGGTCCTGATGAAATTGATTGCTTCATTTAGTTCCTTAAGTACTCTACATTCTCAAAAATGTTAACAATTACCTTTGGTAACTCCTGGAGAGTGAGTGAGGTCCCAGAAGACTGGAGAAGGATTAATAATATAGGTGAACAAAGAGAGGACCTGGGGAATTAAAGACTTGTCATCTTAACTTCAATATTTGCAAGGATACTGGAATTACTGAACAATTTATAAGCACCTAGAGGATAGTAAGGCTATAAGGAATAGCCTGCGTAGATTTTTGTCAAGAACAAATCATGCCATACCAAGCCAAACTAATTTCCTTCTTTGACAGTTTACCAATGTAGAGAATAGTAAGGCTTTTCACACAGTCCCATATGATATTCTGATAAGCAAACTAGGGAAATGTGGTCTTGCTGAAATTATTATTAAATGTATACAGAACTCTTGGAAAAACCATGCTTAGAGTAGTTATCTATGCTACACTGTCAAACTATGAAGAAGTGTCTAGTGGAGTCCCACGGGGTCAGGCCTGCCTCTGAGACTAGTCAGTAATGACTTGGACAATGGAATGCAGAATATTCTTATAATTTGCAGATGACACCAAGTGGGGGGTTGCTAGGACTTTGGAGGAGAGGATTAAAATTCAAAATGACTGTGTCAAATTAGAGAAAAAGACTGAAGTCAACAAGATGAAATTCACTAAAGATAAGTGCAAAATACTATACATAGAAAGGCAAAGTCAAATGCACAACTGAAAAATGGGGAATAACTGGCTAGGCGGTAATACAGCTGAAAAGGATCCAGGGTTTATAGTGGATAATAAATAGTGAGCAAACAATGTGATTTAGTTCCCGCCCTCCCCCTTCTCTTTCCCCCCCCCCCAAAAGGCTGACCTTATGGGGTGTAATAACAGGAAGAGTATTTGTATGTAAGATCTGGGAGGTGATTGACCTGCTCTATTTGGCACTGGTGAGGCCTCAGCTGCAGTACCATATCCATTTCTGGGCTGGATAGAAACTAGAGAGAATCCTGAGGAAACCAATAAATTTTAATAAAAGGGTTAGAAAACCTGATCTGTGAACAAAGATTAAAAGCTGAGCATGTTTGGTCTTGAGAAAAGACAGAGGCCAGGAGGGGGACCTGATGATAATCTTCAAATATGTTAAGCGCAGTTATAAAGAGGATGGTGATCAATTGTTCTCCATGTCCACTGAAGATAGGACAAGCGGTAATGGGCTTAATCTGCAGCAATGGAGATTTTAGGTTAGATACTAAGAAGAACTTTCTAAATTACAAGGATAGTTAAGAACTGGAATAGATTTCTAAGAGGTTGTGAAGTCCGAGTCATGGGAGGTTTTTAAGAAGCAGTTGGACAAACACCAGACAGGAATGGTGTAGGTTTACTTGGTTCTGCTTCAGCTCAGGGGCCTGAACTAGATGGCCTTTCAAGTTCTCTTCCAGCTTCATCTCTTTTATGAGTCTATGAATAGCATCAAACTATTAAAAGAAATTGCATACTTAAAATTAGTCAGCTCTCTTTCCTCTTGCATTTAATTTTAAAAAGTTTTTTACTCTAAAATCTTACACTTTGAAAATGCTTTTCAAGAAATTAAAACTTTTGTGCTGATTCCTGCCTCCAAGACCTGATTTAGAAAGATCTTTCAGAGCCAGTCGGTACTTAATTCAATTTTCATTTACCTTTTCAGTTGACCTAAACTGAATAACATGACATTTGTGAATTTTCCCAGTAGCTTAAGAAAATAACAGCAAACTTACTACTTAGCTGGGGACTCTATGTAACTCCATATTACAACTTCATTTTTTAAGGACTCAGATATTTAAAATGACAAATTTTGCAAATGGCAAGAGTAAGAGGAATAAACAGTAACTATCACATAGTCATGTGCTACAATGAGCACCAGTATAGAATTTATTCTTCTGGTGCCCCATCTCTCTTAAAAACTTACCAGCCTATTATACTGTGGTGGGATCTAGGGGTCCCAGTCAGGACCCCCCAGGGCAAGGCACTGTTGGCTTTTTCAGGCAGGAACCATCTTTGCATCTTAAGACTAGAAACACTGATTTGCAGTTTTCCTTTAAGAAACATGTTTTGCCGGTACACTTGGGTAGTATGGTAACACTGAATGAATTGTTTTGTCCCCTTAAAGTTGAGATTAGCATACAGTTATAGCTGAGATGAACATTAAGATCCAAATCCCTATTTTCAGTTTAGCACTGGGGGGGAAAAATACATTTTGGGCCGCCATTCTTAATGTATATGGTCTCTTGTTGCACTTTTGTACTACCAGAGAAATGAAATACGGCAAATCATCACATACAGTGGTTATATATTTTAGTTTTCTCTGCACAGCTATTTAGAGGCTTGAAATGTAGCTGCAAAATTCAGCTTTGGCTTTAAAAAAAAAAAAAGTGACAAGTTTACTCTAGGAGTAAATCTGTGGGGTTTGGAACAAAAAGCACTCAGATTGCCTCTAGTTTCAGAAAAATTGTTCACTTTTTCAAGCTACATTACGCACACTCTTACAATTCAAAGGGAAAACTTAATGAACAGATCATATAGTACATGATGCAACATCCTGTAACGTAGTACCCATTTGTTGTAGGCAAGGCCTCCCATTGTTGCTATAAAATCATACAGAAGGTAGGTGCTAACTTTTGCCAGGTGCCTAACTAACATGTTTTAATGATTCCTTTTATTAACTATACTGAGTTTTGTGGTGCAAGACCATTGAAGCTTTCCTTCAGTGTTAAAAACACAAAAGGCCTTGTTGTGACAGTTAAAAGTAGTTGGAAGCTGAAAGAAGAGGGGAATTTACTGGTATCTTGTCTGTGAGACACTGTCACCTTTGCTGTGCTTCTGTACTTGCGATGTACTTGAACACACAGACTGCAGTGGACTGAAGTGTTGCTCTAACTTTATGTACTATGTGTATAGGCTTAAGAAAATCTACGAAGAAGCGCAGTGAATCACCACCTGCAGAGCTCCCCAGTTTGCGGCGGAGCACACGGCAAAAGACCACGGGCTCCTGTGCTAGCACCAGGTAAATCTTGCATTCAGCATTCTGAGCTGTGAATGATTGATTATTATTGCAACTGATCCAATAAAGCTTGCTTCTGCTATTAGATGGAAACCTCCTTCAAATTGCTGTTGTAAAAAGTGACTGATTCAAATGCCCACTGGGTCACTGATTTATATCAACATAGTAAAAGTACGTGTGGAGTTTAACATGATGCTGCTGAGCTCCAGTTACCAGGTGGGGAAGGACTACAAAATAGTAGGCTAGCTCAGCAAATTGGTGAGACATACAATTATGACTCCCTGAATCAGAGATGGGGGAGTGCTGTTTAAAGGGGACACACTTGGAGGTCTATTCAATACATTTAAATAAATCATTGGTGTTCAGCTGTTTCTTTGCTTTGAAGAAGAATAAAGCTTGCAAGCTATACATTACTGTTTAAAAGGTGATTGTTTTTGTCAGACTGGTGATCGTAAAAACTTACTAGCGAAGCCCAGGGTAATAGTAAAAGACAGCTTGATTATTTTTTTGCAGCTGCAAATCATAATTTGACTTTCTTTTAGGAGGAAATGATTCTCTGTTTGTCCAAAAGAAACTCTTGTTACTTACATGAAATGCAACAGGAGTTGAACTGTCACCATGTTTAATACTGTTCAATCACAATGAAACGGAGCTAATATTTGGATATTTAATTATACAGCACAACTGCAAGCCAAAAAAACAAAAGCCTGAATTTTGGATTAGAGTACTAACCTTGACACAATAAACTTGACTCTGTAAAGTATTGGAATCTCTCTCTGGGAAGTATGTCAAATACATACAGAATGCTAGGCTTTATTACCATGATAGCTGATGGATCCACTCACAAGCCTGTAGGTGATGCCATATCTACACCGCAAATGTCAGATGATGCAAGTTATATTTGCATAAAACTACTGATATAACAGTCGGCTTCTTGCATTAGTACTGTGTACTTACCAGGAGTGCTTGTGTCCGTGCACAGTGTGGTTCACAATCAGTAGGTATTCCAGCATGTAATTTGCCACCATCCAGCATACTCTCGTGAAATTTTGGGAGTGTATGTCACATTTTGGGGTACAGTTACACCAGTGGGTTGCCACACCCTCCCCTGAACCCTGAGTGCCTCAAATGCTTTGCTGATCTAGCTCCCTGCCTGGCTGCTTCCAGCTAGCACACAAGCATGCACTGAGTGTCTGTGTGTTGAGCAGCCCTGCTTTAGCAACTTCATCTCCAGCAGCCTGCTTCTTACGCCACAGCCACACCCTGATTTCTTTCAGCCTTGGTTACTACTAGCCAAGTGACACCCCCATCCCAACATACCACCTAGTCCTGAATTTTCTCCAAACTGTCTGTCCTGAAATGTCCAGCTCTGTCCTTGTACATTCAGAGGAGTAATAAAGTTCATTGGTCCTTTAAAGAGAGAAAAGCATAGCTTTCTATTTTTATTGGAGTTAATGATCATTTTAACTCAAACACAGTACTGGGTTGGTTTAGATTTAAAAGTAAAAATAAGTTTATTAACAAAAAGAGGATTTAAGTGAGTTCACATAAAAGGGATAAAGACAAAAGTAGCTGCAAGCAATTAAAAATAAAATATACTTTCTAGTGGCTAAAATGACAAGCTACAGATTTGGGTCAAGGTAGACTTCTTACCATTCTGCTTTCTAGTATTGGCTGACTATTTCAGTCAGGATCTTCCACAGATGTACAAGGTGCTGGTTTCCCCTTTTTCTTCCTAGGTGAAAGATTTTTGCCTAAGCAGGTTTCTCATCTATGTTCAGTTCCCAGAGAGTTCAGCCTCCTTGGTTGAGGGATCCATCTTTCTCAACTTGCAGGAACTCTGCCCCTTGTATCTGCCCAGAATGATGACTTCTCTCTTCTTATGTCTTCTCAAACTCACTGTTTGTCCTCAGGATGATCTCACTCTGGTTTTCCATTTCTATGGACTTGCCTACTCCCCTGCACTGATTCATATGTTAATGTCCATTGTTTGTATTCATACCTTACTCAATTCCACTGCCTCCTTCCTGTCTGTGAAAGAACCTGTTTCTCCCTTTGTTTGGTCACTGATTTTAAAGCATATCAGATGTTCATAATTATTGTTAAAACATTTTTAGAATTATATTAATGATCAGTGTCATTAACTTTCATAAAAGACCTTACTTTAAACAGTTTTTATTATACAGTAATATTGTTGCTTCAACTGCATATTCCTGTTCAACCCCTACAAGAGGCTCTCCTCCCACTTGGTAGGTGTAGTGAGTATATTAGGCCTGATAAGTTGCTGACACAGAGTAGTGAACCTCATGTTAGCTTCTATCACAGCATGGTGGGGGCTGAAATGAATTGTACAAGGGACGGAGCGAGGGGTTAAGTTCCCATCATGCAATGTTTTTCATTCCATAATTCCATCTATAATCCCATAATTTTTGTGCCTTTAAAAAAAAAAATCCCACAAAACCACGCAGCACTTCCCATTATCCACCATCTCTTAGAAAAGCATGGAGTCCACACAGCTGTGTGCTCATGTCATGAACATGGCAAACCTAGGACAAACGATCCTCTAGTATTTTCAGTGCCTCAGGAAGAACTGCAGCAGCAGAGGGCATGACCATTTTGTGGCAAATAGATTGTTGTGGGAAATAGTGAAAGCCAGTTGCAGGTTGTTTGGTGGTGGTGGTCATGGAGCAACTGCAGCCAGTGGAGTGATGCTTTCAGAAGCAACCATTGATGGGTGACATTGCATCGTAATGCAGATTTGAGTTGACGAAAAGTAGATGCGGAACTTTTAGATGCGAAAGACAACATTCCTGGAGCTCTGGGCCAAACTCAACCCAGCTCTCCTGTGCAGAGATGCTAAAATGAGAGATGTGCTGATAATGAAGAAATGAGTAGTGATTTCTGTGGAAGCTTGTGATGCTGGATTGCTACTGGTCAGCGGAAAATCATTTTGGAGTTGGAAAAGCCACAGTAGGGCTGTTGTCCTGTAATTGTGCAGGGCCATTTAATAGTCTCCTGCTGCACAGAACTGACTCTTGGTAATGTGCAGGACGTAGTGAGTGGTTCTGCAGTGATGGGGTTCCTGAAGGGTATTGGGGCAATAGAAAGGACCCATATCCCTATTTTTGGCACCAGCCCATCTTGCCACAGAGTATCTCACACAAGTAGCCCTTTCTGTTAAGGTTTATGCAGGAATTGGTAAATCACCAAGTATGCTTTACTGAGATTAGTGCTGGCTGATCAGGAAGGTGCATGAGCTTCACATCTTCAAGAACGTGGGCTTAATTTGCAGCAAGGGAGATTTAGGTTAGATATTAGGAAAAACTTTCCAACTATAAGGGTAGTAAAACTCTGAAATAGGCTTTCAAGGGATGGGAGTTTGTGAAATCCCCATCATTGGAGATTTTTAAAACCTGGTTGGAAAAGGGATGGTCTAGGTTTATTGGTCCTGTCACAGTACAAGGGGCTGGACTTCCAGCCCTACATTTCTATGATTCTATGACTGTTTATAAGGCAAGGACTTTCTTTCCCTACCGGTGTATTATGGTTGACATCGTTGAAATGCCAATAGTTATCAGAAGGATCTAGCCTTCCCCTTGCTACTTTGTGTGATGAAACCTTCTGCTGGCCACTTTGACAGCACCAAGGACAGATTCAGCTACCATCTCAGTAGTGAAGAAAGTTGAAGGTACTTTCGGTAAATTGAAGGGATGCTGGTAATGTTCACTCACGAGATTGGATTTCAGGGAGCAAAATATCATAATGGTTATAGTTGCCTGTTGTGTGTGTCATAATGTCTGTGAGGAAGGGGGGCGGGAGCTCTGCCAGGGTGGAGGGCAGAGGTAGAGCGGCTCTTTGCTGAGTGAGACCAGCAAGATGCAAGGACCATTAGAACTCCATGTAGAGCTGTGTGTCTGAGGAAGGCCTTGAAAGAGTGCTTCAGTAGTCAGCTAAAGTAATGTGATGTGGTGGATTGTGTTGGCCCTGATGTTTTGGGGGCTCTTAAGGATTGTGGGGTGCTTGATGTACACTTACAGATAAAATTAATAGGAGCAAAATTAATGCACCTATTAATTTTGCAGTGCTTTCTATACACTTATTACTGTTTTGTCACTGATCCTATGAGTTCAATCACCCTGAACAATAATAAGTAGTGGGCACTCTCAGTAGCAGTAGGCATCCTACTGCATATGTTGTGAATTAATAAAGATGGAATTATTTACCAAAAAATAAGTTACTTATTGCATACCAAAACCAGAGCAAAAATGTGCAGTTAAACACGTATACTAAATTTTGGAAACAATTAATGGAACAGAAATTAAAGGGAAGGAACATGCATGTCCATTTCAGTTCATTTTGGCTACACATACTGAGGATGCGAAGGTTTCTGTAGATGTGAAGCTGTGTTTCTCCTTACTATTCCATGGCATGGAGTGGTAAGAGTAAGGATACAGTCCCTTATGCCATGGGGAGTCTTTGGGGGCATCTAGGAAGGTGCTAAAATGGAGTTCTTCATTGACTGCAAAGGGAAGCGAACGTCTGATTGTGAACTTGTGGGTCAACGGAAGTCTGTCTGTTTGTGTTGGCTGCTGGGGAAGCCCTATTATGTCCTGGCGCATCTCCCTCTCTTGACTTCTGGTCCTTCCTACTATACACTCTTTCCCTCTCCCTACTGTCTGCAATAGTCCTCCATCTCCTCTATTCACAGTCTACTGCAGCATCAGCTTTTCAGGATCTCTCTGAATATATCTTCACTTGTTCTCCTCTTTCTTCTTAACATGGTCAGGCGTTCTGTAGTTGTGGAGTGGGGCCCCTCAAGGTCACAACAGCAGCAGCTACAGATAAAACCCAAAGAGGTATTGTGTGTATAGTCACAACAGGATGTGAGAGTTAAGTTTCAGACTCCTTTCTTTGGTCCCTAAAGACTTTTTTTAAACAAGTTACGCTTGTTGAAATTTTACCCTTGAAGTGTCTGTGCACAGCACCATTCTGGCTCCAGCCATGGAGAGTATGGCCCAGCAAAGGTATTAGGGTGGGGGGAGGATGAGGAGAAAATTGTTTGGTTGCATGAAAAATTAAAATATTGGCCCCATTTTCTATGAGTATGAGTGCAGGGAATCATCAGTGAGCACTGGCACTATTTTCCACAGATACTGGTGATTTTTGTCCAATATCTCACTCCTGTGGATAAAACTGGCACAGAGGGTGCAGCTGCTGCTGGCATCCTGAAGCTGGCTGGGCTCATATGCTGCTAGTCTGTTGACTACTGCAGTGGAGTCTGCAAAAGTCATCATCGACTGGTGTAGGAAAATGTCTTACAACTTACGGAGAAATAAGGCTGCTATCCCTAAGAATCTTTGGGAGAAAGTTGCAGGATACTTTCATGGAAGTTGCACTGAGATCTTGTAGAAGGATTCAAGGGACATCCTTCTTTATGTAAACTAGCCATGACCAATCACCTAACTCTAGAGGAGAATGAAAAGCAGATCACTATTTCTGGTTGTGATACTACTACCTCTGAGTATGAATGGATGCCTGCTGCAGCCTCTTCACATTCACACAGATCTGCTGCTGATTCCTGTCTTCCCCATGCTGATGCTCTGCAGCCCCATGTTCACGCTTATAATAGAAGTGTGTATTATCTAATGCAAAGTATGTTACATTAGAGGTTTTTGGAATGCTCATGCTGTACTGGTCGTTATAGTAGTATGTTGGTTGCCATTTCTTGTGTATAGTTATGAGGCTACACTATGTAATATTCCCAAAGCTGTGTTCTCATGGCTTCAAACATGTCCAGGCAAAGCTCTCTACGAGCCGAGGGGCAGTTCACACCACGTTAAGGCATGTATAGGACAAACCCAGCTCAGCCTTCCAGGAACCAAGGTCTGGCCTGGGTATCAGTGGAAGATGAAATGGACTTTTGAGTGAGTCACCTCCCTTTCCTTGGTCAATTTGGAACCATGAGGAGTTAATGCTCACTGACTCTATAAAGACATTGTCACCTGACCCTGGTGGGGAGGCACAGCCCCAGAAGGGACTAGGAATATTATTAAAAAGGGGAGACATTTTGCCATGCTTTCTCTCTTCCACCTCCTGGCGTATGCAGGTGATGTAGTTGGTTTGGGCAGTTGCACGTAAGGGAGAGCTGCAAGGTGTGCTCACCAAGCTGGGCAATTAGGAAAAAGCATTTAAAAAATGCGGGATCTTTTTGAAGGTGTGGGGTAGCTTCCAGTCTGTGAGCTCTTGGCAGTAGAATTCACAATTGTGACTAGACCATCAGTGTCGAGCATTGAGGGACAGCTGCTGGAGGACAGTTAGGGTCTACATAGGTCATGTGGTGTCTATGCTGGCTCTGCATTGACCACAGTAGGTCAACCAAGGCCCAACACTGTTCGGCGAGGTGGTGGTGTTGCATTGCCATCAGGGAGTGCTTGTGTCGGCAGGAGAGGAGTGAGTGTAGACACATGCACAACTAGGTCAATGCAAGATGACTTAAATAGATCTAACTTCGTGTAGACCAAGCCAAGTTCAGACAAGATACTTTCTGGTATTATGGACTGCATCAACTGCAACTTTGAGCTAGCTATTTTTGATCTCAGATTATGCCCAAAGTAAAATTGTTAATCTTTTAAAGAGATTTAAACTTTAAAAGTCCTATTTAGATGGTGGCAGCTGTGAGCTGTTGGTTGCTTTGAGGCAAGTTAGGTATTTTGAAGGTATCTGTCATGCAGCCAGCACATTTGAAGTACATAACTTTCATTTAGCTGTTACCCATTTTAGAACATATCGCAGAAACCAAGACAAGGTCTGATGTTGCACTACTTAGGGCCATTCATAAGGAGTTCAGTACAGGCCAATTTATGGGCATGCTTTTATTTCATGCTGAACTTCGTAGCCATTGAGATGGAAGTTTCCTTTTTTTAAAGTTAGAATCACCATTTGAGGCTTTGCAAAAAATCAGAAAGTTACCCTGGAACATGCAGAAATGAGTAAGTCCTGGTCCCCATGTCAAATTTACATTTGGGAATGGAAAATGTGAAAGGGGAGGCATTTGAATCTGTAGGTAAAGCTGCAGAATAATCAGATCTATATACTTGAAGCTGCCATTGTATGTACAAATGCCAGATTGGCCAAGCTACAGCAGCCAATATTTTCATGATGTCAATACTTTGACTCCACACAGTGGCCCACAGTGGCAGGATACTTGTAGTCCATCTGTTAGTCAATTTCACCCTGCTATTGAGGAGGACAAAGGTCCCCTTTGTCAAAGATTGCAGCTAAAATTACACGTAAAACCATCAAATCTGCAACAAATGACTGTGCATACATGTTTTAATAAAGCTTTTAGCCACCAGGCCGCTTGCTTTATGGGGAGTTGCTTTTAGTCGGAGACTTACTCTCTTCCTTCTAGAATGCTGCAGAAGAATGGGGGCTCAGGGAATTTGATCAAACCAAGCCCTATAACGTTGCAAAGTGGTTGTCAGTTATTTTGCATAAGTTTCTAAATATGATCAGGATTCAAGTATTTACTTGTTCTGTCTATAGTGTTCTTCATTGTATATGTATAAGTGTGGCTACCGAGAATGTAAAATGGATGAAATTACGTTCAGGTCCACTTTGAAGAATGTTCAGAGGAATAGATCGGAATGTCGTGTATCTTTATAATCTCCATATGGGTTCTTGTTTTTGAGTGGTCTTGTGGCAACTGAGAAACTTTTCAATTTTAAGTGGTAATGCCTGGAACTTTACATGTTACACTTGCCTTTCTAGTCGGCGAGGCTCTGGCCTGGGCAAAAGAGGAGCAGCTGAAGCTCGCCGACAGGAAAAAATGGCTGATCCTGATAACAACCAAGATGGAGTTAATTCTTCAACTGCACGTACAGATGAGGCTCCGCAAGGAGCAGCAGGTAAGCAGAAACACACACTTTGCAACACATTGTCTGGTGCTCTGTAAAATAGTGATGTGTAATCCTTAGAGTATTGGGCTTCATTTTTTTTCAAATAAATGAGGGGGAAAAAGGTATAAATGAGTAAGTTAATAATGTCACTTCTGGAAGCTGTTTTCCTGTTGGTCAAGGGACTGCTACTATGCTTTTGAAACTCTGGTGTTTAGTTACAGTTGTGTTGAGAGGCCTTCTGTGACATACTTTTGGACTTTTCTCCAAACTACTGCAGTAGTAACATTACTATTAGTTACCCACTGTATAGAAACAGAAAGTCATGTGCTAGTTCACAAGCTATTGTCAGAACCTCTATCTGACCAGCCAGTACTACTTGAGTCTTTTAGTTCTTGATAGTAAAAGATGTTTTGGTTAATTTATACTCAATTGTGAAAGCATTTTTGTACCTTTTTTATATTCTGCATATTCTAAGCTTTACAGTACTTACAGAAATTTTTTCTCCCGAATTGTCTTGGCCAGTATCTGAATTATTGGCCTTTCTGCACTGGCTACAGTGCAATAGAAAAACTGTTCACTAAGTCAGTGATCTCCTCACACTGAAGAGTACTTTATTTCCCAAGCAGTCTTACTGAAATAATTAGAGTAATATACTCGTCAGTATGAGCAATCTGGCCCTAATTCAGCACATCAGTTTATTTCAATTCTCCAACAGTTTTGTTGGCTTTTAGAAAAAGCTTTTAAACTGTTCAGACTTGAAAATAAGGCATTGATTTGCTTCAGTGCAGCGTAACAAATTGGATTACTTAAACTGTGAATTTAGACACTTTATCGAAATATGTGAAAGTTAAAATAGCTGTTTCAGAAGTACAGTTAACTTTTCTGTGCAAGTTATGATGGGGGATCGCTAGAACTTATGTAGGTGCTGTCCCTATTAGTTTTTGGTAAGAACATAGCTTAAATGAATTAAAGCTAAATACAGAGTATGGTAGGAGCCTAGTCAGTCCCTGCTGAAGTCAGTAGGGGTTTAGTTATTGATTTTTAAATAGAAACAGGATGAATGTGTCCAATACTCTCCCTTAAAATAAATTTTAGACAAGTCAGTGCTACTCAGTAATATTTTCTTTCTTTAGCGTCTAGTTCTGTTGCGGGGGCTGTAGGCATGACAACTTCTGGGGAAAGTGAGTCAGATGATTCTGAGATGGGAAGACTACAAGGTAAAAAGCTGTTACTAAGCTTTATATAATGTACATAGTGCTATAAAAACGTTCTGATACCTTTCTCTCTGTGGAAACCCATTCAAAAAACCTACTTACTCTTTTTCTTGGTAAACATTCTGCTTTGCCTGTTAGCTATGCATGCTGTAGTGGGAGAAATTGTGGTAAAGTAGAGACTCAAGCATTTGGCAGCACTTGGGTAGGCTGCATGTAGAGTGTTTAACTGATGTTGCATTACACTAGACCGTTTTGCACTGGTTTATCCCAATAAACATATTCTGCTTGGCTAAACACTTTTGTAGATGAAACAGAACACTCAATATGCAATTCAGTTCATAAGCTTGTTTATTCCTCAAATATGAAAAGGGTCCAAGAATAGATTTTATAAAATACAAAAATGCAAGTTAAGTTAGGCCTATCATTTTCTTGTATTTGCTCTCAAACAATAAAGGAGTTATTTTCTTCAACACCCACCAGTATTACCAGGTTTTGACCAAATACAATCCAGTTGTGCTAAAAAAAAAATATGCTTGCTTGATGCCTGGGCTGTGCAGAGATGCATGTCTTTCAGAAACTGACAAATACAGAATTTTGCCCAAGTTAACTTGCGTGTCTTCTGTAAACATTTCAACTGTCCTCTTCTACTTTTGGTTCAAGCAACTGTGGTGATTGCCTCCTCAACAAATATAGATTTGGGGTAAAAAATCTGGATTTTTAAAAACTTCTTTGATTCTTAAAAGCGGGGGGAAGAGGGGAGCAATTGCTTGTTTGCTACGAGTTCCTCCAGCTTTAGGCATATTGAGTCAAATTAATACTGATGATTTATCAATGCTACAAATGGGCACTTAGTGATTAACAAAGTTCATACTTGCTACAGTTAAAATGAGAACCCTTATTTGAAGTGAGTGCTCAAGACAAGAAAAACCTAGATGACTTCATATAAAAATATTAACATGTTCTGCCCACTTTCCAGAAGTTTTTAGATTTTAGCAAGCCAGTTCCCCTTATAGTTCACAACTCCATTTGCTATTCTTTTCTTTCTAATCAATAACATCATGTATTTCACTTCTCCTGTACAGTTTTATAACTTTATTGTTCTGGCCAATTCTCTTGTTTTTGCCACTCCACTTTTTTTAAACAATTTTCATTCCGACTGAAACTAGAGCCTACTATTTCTAGTATCAACAAATATATGAATTTTTATGTTCATGTAAATACTTCAAAGATACCGACCAGAAGTTCTAAATTCTTCCTGTCTCTTAAAAAACAAAACAAAAACCCAGCATGTATTTTCACAGCCTTGATTTACATTTGACTTAAAGCCTCCCTTTTGGTAAAGGATGCCCTTTGGAGAATAAGTAATTCCTTGCTTTTATTGGTCTTGGGAGAAATCCATGTTGTCTTTTTCTGTTATAAAGTGTTCAAAACTATGTAGACTTAAATTGTAAATTCATGAGATCTAGTTACATGGAAGCTTTATGAAAATGGCTATTTAATATCCTGTGTTTGCTTTTAGCTCTGTTAGAGGCTAGAGGTCTTCCTCCTCACCTGTTTGGCCCTCTTGGTCCTCGGATGTCACAGCTTTTCCACAGGACAATTGGAAGTGGAGCTAGTAAGCAAACTTCAACTTGTCTGACTTAATTCTTTTCAATAGCTTTCAGACTGGCTAAACTTGGCTACTAGTGAATCTAATGTAATCTCTGTAAGGATTTAATTTTTAAGATCAAATCTAGTGAATAATTTTAAATAGCATGAAGAGCTCCAGCACACTAAAACATAAGTTTCTTCCCTCCCTTCCCCCATAGTTGTGCAACACTGGCTACAAGCATTTAACTTTTTTCTTTCTTTTAAGACGTGAAGTTTGGCTTAGCTTTCTTTAAGAGTGCCATCTCGTTTTTCAGGATTCAGTATGGCTTATATATACTTATTTAACAAGAAGAAACGATTAGTACAATTGAAACAGGGATTATTATTTTTATGGTTTTTGAAAAGCCATGTTCAAGACTTGGGTTTTTAAAACTGTTTTGGACATGGCATCCCTACCTGGTTAGATGGGTTTGAAACAATTTTAGAGGGATCATTGTTTGAGCACCTCTTTGAAACACAGGTCAGTGCTGTCAGCAGGGACTCCTAAAGACCAAATCCTTCCCTCTACTTACCTCCACCTCAGTATACCTATAATGCAGCAGGCTGGGATGTTTACCTAATAGTCAAAAGAACCAGGAAGAGGCCCGGGACCAAGCTTTCCAGCACATCACAACCAACAAGGGGATGTTGTCTGCTAGCTAGTTCTTATGCTGTAGTGTAGTGTTCACTTCCCTAGTGGTATGTGCTGCTTACTTATTAAAGAAGTAGTGGTATTTATCACCCACGCCCTTAGCTATCCTGCTTTATGCTAGTTGGATGATTTTGTAATTTTAGCACAGCTGCTCCCATATGCTCATTTCAGCTGCATGGCAAGGGAAGCTAAGAGCACGATCTGGCCCTAAGAAATCAATGAAATCATAGAACACCCAGAAAGCAAACTTTCTGCTTGGTAAGATAAGTGACCAGAGCATTAATTACCTAAATATTTACAGGTTATAATAAGATTTTTACTTTCCTAGGTTCTAA
Source organism: Mesoclemmys tuberculata (assembly GCA_007922155.1). Classification (NCBI taxonomy): domain Eukaryota; kingdom Metazoa; phylum Chordata; order Testudines; family Chelidae; genus Mesoclemmys; species Mesoclemmys tuberculata. The sequence goes on from ML675649.1 coordinate 29,237,403, forward strand.
AGCCCAACAGCTTCTTCAGGGGCTTCAAGCCACTGATGAAAGTCAGCAGCTACAGGCAGTGATTGAGATGTGTCAGTTGTTGGTCATGGGGAATGAAGAAACATTAGGTGGATTTCCAGTCAAGAGCGTTGTACCAGCTTTGGTAAGGATCAGATTTGTTTGTGTTTCTATGTGAAACATATTATTACTCATTGAAACAATGTAGCAAAAGGATTTAACAGTGGAACTTCTCTTGAAACTTCTAATTTTAAGCGGTATCTGATTGTCTCTGGCTCATCTGGACCTGGAAGTATTATTAAAGGGTTATGATATCAACAAAATATTTTTCGCTAATCAGACTGGGATTTAGTTCATGAATTACTAAACCCCTCTCTTCAGTTTTTGGTCCCATGACTTCCATGCTAAATTGTGGGTTTAAAAAAAAAAAAAAGGGAGGGGGGATCCTATGGGCTAACCGTGATGGATTTCTTTGGTAGCTGTGAGGCTTCTAACTGGACTGTGAACTGTCTGGGGAGAGACAGCATTGTGTATTAAAAAAAGTAAGGTTGGATGAAAATAACTTTATGCAGCTAGTGTCGTGGGACTGGCTTGTGGGAGTATTTGATACATAGAAACTCCTTACAATTCAATTTATGGATTGCACTTCAGAGCAATAAGAAGTTGCCTTGAATATAGAAGATAAGTGGAACTCCTCCTCCTTCTTCTCTCTCCCTCTCTTCTTCTCCTTTCCCCCCCCCCCCCAGTCTCTGGTCATATACACACAAACACTTGACAGGGCCTTACAGCTGTCTTCCTGGGTTCTAATATGTAGCCAGGGACACACAGGTATGTCTATGCAAGCACATAGCTTTGCATCTGTTTAAATTGCACTAAAACTTTAACAGCTGCAAAGCTATCTGCTTACACAGACATACCTCTGTGTCCCTGGCTACATATTAGTACCTAGAAAGACTGCTGTGGTGGTCTGTCAAGATACATGTATGTATATGGGATTTGCTTACTGTTCTTCATCAGGTGTGTGGCTGTGCCTCACTCCCTGCACAAAACATGACTCCAAAGCAAAACGTCTATATTTGGGGTTCATTATTCTAATGATTGTTGTGCACACATTGGCTTCCATAGATTCCTCACTTGTCTGCTAATACATCTTCCTCTCGTGTGTGCGGGTAACAGTTCTTTCACCCCTCAGTTGCAGGGGTTTTCTATAGCTCTTTCACTGTGAACAGTCCTTGCAGAAGTCCTTGATAGTTCCTGGTGATCTCAGGCCTTCTTACGTAGGCCAGTCTCTCTTGCTGTCTTGGAAGGATCCTAATGGCCACACCTGTTTTTCCTTTAGGTCTCCATGCAGTACACTTCCTGCTGTTCTCCACATCTACTGAAGCAATGCCTGCAAACAATAAAACCCCAAACCCTCAGTGTATCAGCAGATGGTCTCTGTGGACTTCAAGTCCCAGACACTCTGTCATTAAATGCACTGAGGACCCACAGCAGATGTTAAGCTGCACTATATTCTATTATAACATGACTTACATCTGTTACCGTAGCATGTGGGAAACTCCAGTAAAACAGCTGGGTCTTATTGTACTAGGCACTGTACAGACAAGTAACAAAGGCCATCCTTGCCCCAGAGAGCTTTACAGTCTGGGTAACAAGACAGGTTGCAACAAGTAGATACATAAGTAGAAGTAACAATAAAATGAGTTTAGAATGAAAGTAGAAGTCACAGCTGCTTGTTCTCCTAGCCAAGCCAGACAGGAGTGACTTGTGGGCAGTATGACAGAGGTAGATTTCACAGGTAACTTTAAAAGGGGATAAATTGTCAGCTTTATGAATATTGATGGCATCGTTCCTGTGCATATGAGTGACATGGGAGAAAGCGCAGAGGTGCTTGAGGAACAACTTTCTATTGTAAACTTCTATTTCAGATGTTTCATGTGGACTTAAAAAAAACCACTTGTGAAATCACCAATTTTTAAGACAGTCCAGGAGCAAGGTGCAGATAAAAATCTTAATCATAAAGATAAAAGGGATGTGCATGTGTGTGGATTCACGCAGAGAACAAAAAGTGGTCTTTTTAAAAGCAATGAAGATTCTTTTAGATTGACTACATTACATGGGCAACTGGCTTTGGACATTTGGGTGTGGGGGGCATCCAGAGTGAATAACCTGTGCTATGTAATAGCACTCAAAAGCAGCTTAATCCATATGACCAGAAGTATTTTTAATCTGTATTTTTAAATTCCTTAGCATTCTCTACAGAAGAAAATGTATGGTTTTTGGACTCCCATAACAATTTTCATGAAATGCTATAGTAACTGTTTTGAAGCTGTCACAAAAATCCAATGTCTTGAGTCAAACTAACTGAAATGATCAAACTATAACTGAAATGATCTCAAGTCAAACTATAAAATAATATCCTTTTGGTAATTTGGACCAAATTAGGAAGTGAGTAATCGGTTCTGATCTTTCTCTCTATAGATAACATTGCTGCAGATGGAGCACAACTTTGATATTGTAAGTGACTTGAGATATGAGCTAATTTTTTTTTCCGGCAAATTTAAATTTTTCCTATCTAATTTTTATTTATTTATTTTTAAAATAGATGAACCATGCTTGTCGAGCCTTAACCTACATGATGGAAGCACTTCCCAGATCATCTGCTGTAGTGGTAGATGCAATTCCTGTCTTTTTGGAAAAGGTAGCAATAGTCATGTCCTAAATAACTAAAATTAGTACACAAAACTTAAAAACAAATTTTGCCCCTGAGTAATCCCCATAACTCCCAACTCACTCAAAGTACATTGTTTTTATTATTATGCCATAGTAACTAATATAAAATGCATCGGAAGTAAGAAATTAGCCTTAAATGTTGTAAACCAATATGTGGTTTGTGGGAAATGCAAATTACATTTCCAACTGATACTGCAAGCAAATCTATAGATAACATTTTTTTTTTTAAGTTCTGGTTAACTCAGCTCACCACCATCTCCTTTTGTGCTTACACATGAGCAGGCAGGTGTGCAGTAAGGCATCTTCTAGAGGCTCCTTGACTTACAGGTCTGTCTTGTAGGTTTGCTGACTGAAAGGAAAGGGGTGGTGGCTCAGTCTTGGGTTTGGGGGTTCAGAAAGATTTTTTTATTTTGGACTACCTTCCAGCATGCTGGTGGCGTTTGTTTTATGGAATGTGGCTAGAAGTTTGGATGGCTTCATTTCAAACAAATGCAAGCAACTTGCTGGTAATTGGTTACCTCTTCTGATCCTAGCAAAAGGCATGCAGAGGTGGAAGTCAAGTTGTCCTTCAGAAGCCTGAAGTAAATATTTGCTAAATCATTAGCTGTCTCAGTGAATTTTGGGTTGCCGCTTGTTTGTGTCATGATGACTTTGCCCACTTGTGGCTCTGAAGCATCCAAGTCTTAGGTGAAACAATAACCTTTGTTTATTAAAATTAATATCTAGAGGAAATCATGTTGCCAGGCAAACATGTGAGGGTATGCACATAAATATTATGTTGCTGTTAGTGAGTTGCCTGACAATAGTTGTCATTTCATTACAACATTCAACATTTGCTCCAGTTCCCAAAATCTTTTAAAGCAGTTTTGCAATACGACAGGTTTTAGATCCACATTTGCTTTGGGAAAGCCCCTAAAATCAAACCTGAGTTTCTGATGTTTGTTTGGGGAAAAAAGTATTATGAAGCTAGTTCTGACTTGAGTTCAGTTTCTCTAATTCATCACTGTAACTTTTTTAATATTTGAAGATACATTTATGTATTGTATTGCCTGCTATTTGTACTATAGATGCACTTCAGTTATAGAAATTTCATTAAAAGCACTTTTTTGTTCAGATAATGTAAGAATCCAATATTTAAGGTAGAGTGTAAGAAGCTGTTTGTTTGGGTTATCTTATTTTGCAGTGGAAGGTCATTACATACTACTTTCATAAAGTAGAAAATTTAACTTCATTTACAGGGTGAGAAGTATTAATAATGTAGGTCAGAATTTTTATGTTTGTCAAGTCAGTTTCTAGAGACTGATATTCTTGTAACTCATTTAATTACTTTCTTTTGTTCTAGCTGCAAGTTATTCAGTGTATTGATGTGGCAGAGCAGGCACTGACTGCCCTGGAGATGTTATCACGCAGACATAGTAAAGCTATTTTGCAGGCAGTAAGTATTTTTCCTTAATAGAAAAAATAAGGATATTGCATGAAGTTTTTGTTTCTTTTGTTGATGGCTCCTAGACCGCAAACTCGGTGGTACACAAGTTCTTCCCAAAGAATAATTCGAGCCCAGAATTTTCTGTCACTGTATTGCCACTGATAGAGAATACTTCTCTTTAACAGCTTTCTGTATTATAGGGTGGGTTGGCAGACTGTCTGCTGTATTTGGAGTTCTTCAGCATAAATGCCCAGAGGAATGCACTAGCTATTGCTGCCAACTGCTGCCAGAGCATCACACCTGATGAGTTTCACTTTGTTGCAGATTCTCTGCCACTGCTTACGCAAAGACTAACCCATCAGGTAAGAAGCCATTATAGAACATTGACTAGTCATTTTGACATGCTGTGGATGGAAGCATGAAGCTGCCTGTATCTCTTCTTACAAATATAAAATTTAGACTGTTGGGCTCTTTCCTCAAGTTGGCAAAAAACGAGAAGGAACTGACAAAATGTGACTTAAAATGACAAGAAGGGTGCAAGTTTAAAAGGTAGTTTTAAAACCAAAAACACCCTGGACCTATTTGTCGCAAACTCATGTGGCTTGGTAGTTACATAAACTGCCACCAGAATCAATAAAATATTGGTGTTTAAATATGAGACGTTGTTTCAAATCAGGCTAATATATCCTGTCAATGGAGATGAGGAAAACTAGTTTAGGCAGTAATCCCTTGCAGACACACTTTCAGACAACAGAATTTCTAAAGTTGCCACTTACTACTTTTTCCAATCACATACAAAGTAGGATCCTAAGAAGAAACATGAAGTTGCATAATGGATAGTCTGTTTTGTGAGCAGAGTACTTTTTCAAAGTTCAGTTAAAGTTTCTTCTGAATTTCTGAGATCTACGATAAAAATTGTGAATAGCTTTTACAAGCTATATATTGAGATTGATGCATATCTTGCCAAACTATAAATTTGATTTCAGAAGCTTTCTTCTTTGATTGTCCACTCAAATTTCATTCTTGATGTGCATACATGTAAAATTGAATTTTTTTGAGTAGTAGTGTCTGTTGGGCCCACATCTGCCCCCAAATGCCCTCTCCCTTTCCCTCTCCTTCTCTCCCCCCCTTGTAGTGGAGGAAATAAAGGGCAGGGCACCTGCAACCCACACTCATATCATTCTTACCACCCATGGTTGCAAGAAAGCAAGCAACATGGACTGTACAGGATTCTCTTACAGTATTTAGCATAGTTTTTTCCACTGTTAGGACACTAAATTAAGATTTTCTTTGCCAGCTGGCTTCAGAAGTTTCAGGACAGAATAGTGATATTTCTTCTGTACAAGGATCTCTCTCCTGTCTTAGTCTAGTGTTGGTAAGTATGATGATAGTGGTGACTGACTTCCAAGTGTGACCTTCTGTTGTAGGACAGGGTTTCCTAATTTTATGAACAAACTTATGAAAGACCATCTTGAACTGAAATCTCATGGCAAAGGGCCAACTCACTGCTTAAACTGCACTCCCAGCAGCACTTAAGGCATCAGACACAGTAGCTGAGTCGATAGCCATCATCATGGCAGTGAATGGGGGTCTTTCTGGCTGCAGGCATCAGTCCAGGTCACCATCAGGACCTCTTATTTGAGGGTAATGGGCTCTTCAGCAGTAAAATGGATGAAGCACTTTTGTATCCTAAAAGACCTCAGAGCTACCTTGAGATTGTTGGGCCTGTGTGTTTCCAAAACAAGGGAAGCAGGCAAGACGAATGTAACTACCCTACAGAAAGACTACAGTCTTAGTATTACCCTCGGCAATGATCCTCAGAGCCCTCAAAGAAGAGTCAGCAGTTTCACTGCGGGGCAGTCCTCTGCTTCTTCCTCAGCTGCCCTACGGTCTAGGCAAGAATAATTTTTGACATGTATGTCAAGATTCTGGATGGACGTCCTTTCTGCATTCTTCCTTTTGGCAACCACCTGTCCTATTTTCAGGAAGCTTTGGCTGGTTTTAATCTTGGACTGGTGGGACCTTGAAATAATCATCAAGGGATAGCTCATCCATCTTCAAGATATCCCTGCCCTTCTCCCCATCTTTCTGAGGAGAACCTTCTCATGAGAAAGTGCTGAAGTAAGCGGTAGACTCCCTCCTTCAAGCAGTAAAGGAAAGTTACCCTCCCAATTAATGAGGCCTTACTGGACCCTGCTGAAACAATATGGCAGACTCCTGCATCCATCCCCCCACCAATGTGCAAGAGGGCAGACAAAAAATATTATGCCCTGGCAAAAGGCACAGAATTTTTTTTTTCACACTCCTTCCTCCCCTCCCCCCCTTCGATGATTATGGTTGCAGTCAATTCCAAAGGACAAAAACACCACTTTAAGGTCCATCCCTTATGATTGGGAATGCAAGCAACTAGACTTTTATTTGGCAGGAACACCTATTTGTCAGTCACGCTCCATTTCAAAGCGGCAAATTATCAAGCCCTATGGGTGAAATAAGATTATCTGAATTATGCAAAATTAAACACTTTTGTTGAACAGCTTCCTGACTCCTATAAGGAACAATTTAAGACCTTAGTTAATGAGGACCAACTGGTGGTAAAGATGTCCCTGTAATCAGCTCTGGATGCAGCTGATGCAGTGGTTCCTTCCATTTTGACTGCAGTGATATGTCTCATGGCTTAAATTCTCCAGCTTCCCCAAGAAGGAGCAAGCGACAGTGAAGGACCGCCCCTTTAAAGGAGTGATTCTGGTCACTGAGAAGACAGATGCCTTCCTCCATACTTTAAAGACCTCAAGATCTACTCTCAAATCCTTGGGTGTATACGCTCCTGGGTACAAAAGGAAATACAACCCTCAGTCATTCAAACCCTAGTCACAGTACTCCTATTCATATCCATCCCAGGACTCAGAGGCCATACAAGTTGCAGAGAGAAACCCAGGTTTCCCAGACATAAGAATCCCAACAAAACACTTCACAGTCCTTTACATCAGAGAGACTATTTTGATAGTTTGGTTGAAGTGCTGGTAGAACACTCCTTGTTTTCATTCCATGCTGGTATACTCCTCCCATTCCTTTGGGGACTGCCTTACTCCATTCTGCAACACTTGGAAACAGAAACTCTGACAAATGAGTGTTGGATTTTATCCAGATGGGATACTCCATCCATTTCTCATCCCTCTTATCTTCCAAACTCCTTTCCCTGTCCCTCTTCAGGGACCCTTCTCATGAGAGCTCATTATGAAAGGAGATAGACCACCACCTCAGCATAGGAATGATAGAGCCAGTGCCCATGCATCTAAGGGATAGAGGTTTCTATTCTTGTTACTTCTTAATTTTGAAGAAGGGGGGGAAAAAAGGGTTGGGGACCACAGAGCACTCAACAAATTTGTCAAAGCTCAGAAGTTTAAGATGTTAGCTCTTAAGAAAACAAGACTGTGATCTCACTGAAAGTCCATCTGGCAGCAATCTCAACCAGTGGAAGGACATTGCATCTTCTCCCACCTACCCATGAAGAGGTTTCTTAAAGGCATAGTGAACCTCTTCCCACAGCCCAGGCTCCCCACGCCTCAATGAGATCTCAATTTGATGGTAAAAGGGAACAGCAATTTCAGCTCAAAGGCTGTCCAAATGGGTTTTGGGATGTATTAAACTCATTTTCCAGTTGTGTAATGCCACACCTCAACCTTCAGTATGCACACACTTTACGAGTTGCTTCTCTGGAAGTAGCCCAGTATCAATCTGTAGAGCAACTATCTGTGCATCTGCACGTACATTCACAAAATCCTATGCCATTCTGGGGGATTCAGCTGCGAATGCCAAATTTGGTGCCAAAGTACTGTCATCCATAGCAAGTTGACTGCAAGGTCCTAGTCTCCAGTGGTGAACACTGCTTGGGAATCAGCTGCAGGGGAGCCCTCATTTGGGGGGGAGCAGATCTTGAAGAACCATAGTTATTGCACAAGATGAGTAACTTCATATCAGAGAAATAAAGAGCACCAATTTGGAGCTTGAGCCACTCAGTATTGCCAGGTGTAAGCTTTTGGGTTGCAGCGTGGTTTTGGTAAGCCTCCACTTATCCACATCCTAGCTCTGGGCAACTGCTTGTTAATCACCAAAAGTGTAATCTGTGTGGATAATGACTTTGAAGAGAGAACATTTACAGTTGAGACACTAAGGGTCTTTCAGATGATGTATCCACACAGATTTCATGACCCACTCTCCATACCTGCAGCTTGAGTCCTGCTTTAGTTGGATTTTTATCTATTTAAGGAATTGACTATAGAGTCTGGCTGCTTTGCCCTTTAAGCTTTCTGCTACAGGGAGCATCCAGCTGCTCAGGGCACAGGCATGCCCCAGCAGATATTGTTGTTCGAAAGAATCTGATCTTGAGCTCATGGGGCACACATGCCCCAAGAGTGGAATCTGTGTGCGCAAAAATATCGTGGAACCACAGTTTTGTTGTAAGGTAACCTTCTTTCTAGTTGCTCTGAATGTGATCTCTGTAGTGGTGGGAGCATGTTACTTCTGCTGATTTAACTTACTTAATAGGGAGGATCTGTGTGAGTTCATATCACACTTTTTGAAAATCTTACTGTGTTGAGGTGTATGTGTGTGTCTAATGTAGGTATGAACATACTCCGTGCTAAAACTTTATTGGGGTAAAGGAATAATGTACATATTGGCAAGTGGCATCTAAAATTGGCAGAATTCATAACTTGTATTGTAATATTGTGCATGCTGATGTTTTAACCTTAAATTGCTAATTTTGAACATACTGTAACTATATACCAGGTTATTTTTAAAGTGGAGAGACTGGGAATGGGTTGCATGTGAGAGAGTGAGCAAATAAGTTTTTTGTGGGTAGTCATGAAGTTTGATTTGGCATAACTTTAGCAATTTGGCAGAAAGGGATTGGAGAGGCTATATGTAGGAGCAGTTGTGAAGTAAGATTACAAAAAGACTGGAAAACTGTTACAAATTTTGGGAGAAATGACTTTTTTCCTGGGAATCTGGACTAGCGCTCTCACTGTGAGACTTCAGTCTTCTGTGGCATCTGTATTTTCTGGCTACTTAAACTTTTAACTTTAGCATTAAGGCTGTTCTGGGTTTTTCACTTTTGGAGAAATTTGTGTGAATATATTAAACTTGTATTTTGTAATCTAAAACGGAGTAACTTTCTAGGGTTCAATTAATAGTCTTACAGGGTGAGAGCCATACCAATAAATCTGTTCGGGGAAAGGCATTCTTGGTGGAAAGAATTTGGCAGTTACTTTATCACTACTAGATTGAAATCTACTAAAAATAAGGTTTCAGTGGTGGGTTTTTTTAGGAGAAACGGGACTTTGTGTGGAATTATATCTAATACAGGCTCTAGAATATCTTTCAATATGTATTCTTTTAATAATAGGACAAAAAGTCAGTAGAAAGCACTTGTCTCTGTTTTGCACGGCTAGTGGACAACTTCCAACATGAGGAGGTAAGTGGTTTCTTTTCTTTTGTATGATTTTGTTTAAAAGATGTTTTAATCAAACTAAATTTGCTAAATTCTCTGCTTTTTCTCTTTTCTTAAAAGAATTTGCTTCAGCAGGTTGCCTCTAAGGATTTGCTCACAAATATTCAGCAACTCTTGGTAGTGACTCCTCCAATCCTGAGCTCAGGAATGTTCATCATGGTGGTGCGCATGTTTTCTTTGATGTGCTCCAACTGTCCTACACTAGCAGTTCAACTTATGAAGCAAAGTAAGTGCACATGTTTTCCCTATACTTGTGCATCCCTTTTCCTTTTCCTTTTTTTTTTTTTTTTTTTTTTGGCATAGTACTTGTATTAGAAAGGTAAGCTTAGTGTCCATAAATGTTACTGACTTGATGAAACACTCCATAATCTATAATACATCACACTATAGAAATATGTGGAATAAGGAAAAGGCAATAGTAATATTTTTACTGGGATACAAAGTTTAGTTTACAGTGTATTTAAATGCGCCTTCCCCTTAATTCTCTGTATCTTTTTATATTCCGCTCTGTCACCAGAGGATTAAGCTAATTTGAGTCAATACTAGTCATGTAAATTTAATCTATCAAAACATTACTACAAGTAATTGTTTCAACAAGTTCATTGAGTGTGGAAAGTGTGCATTAAATAAGCATTGTTTTAAAAATATTATGAAAGAACGTCAGCGTAATTGTGCTGTTGGCTGCAGTTCTTATTTAGGACATCTTTTCCCTGTGCTGATTGACTTTTATTCCAACTTCCTCCTGCCACTTTCTCAATCCTCAAACACAGTGGTTCCCAAACGTTTTTACATGGTGCCCCCTCCTTACCCTGTCTGTGCCCACTTTCCCCACCAGCAGGGCCAAGGCTGGGGCTTGAACGGCAGTTGGGCTGGGAGCAGGGCCAGAAGTGAAACCATGGTCTGGGGTATGGCTGGGGCCCCAGCTAGGGCTATGTGGCCTTCTGTCCCCATCACCTATGTGGGCTGGCTTGGGCCCAACTGGGCACCCTGAATGTTCCTCTGTGCCTCTCTGGGGGGCGCCCCACAGTTTGAGGACCTCTGCTCTAACTTCAGCCTCAGTACTTGGCATGCTCCCTTCCTTCCTTCTTGGTCCTTATCTCTTGGTCCCTCCTCATCAGTGTTCCCTCTCTCATATTATTGCTGTTTAGCTAATCTCCTCACAGCTACTAAATCCCATGGTAATTTTTAAAAATTTTCTTAGAGACACTTGCAAACCATCACTGTTTGTTTTATTCCTTTCCCTGCCCTTTGTCTTCTACTTCGACTGTAAGCTCTTCCGGGCAGGAACAGTCTGTTCTGTGCAGTGCCTATCACTATAGGGCACTAGCCTGATCCCTGGACAATACTGTGATATAAAATAATTTTTTTTAAAGATATTGCAGAAACACTTCACTTCCTTCTTTGTGGAGCCTCAAATGGGAGTTGTCAAGAACAAATTGATCTTGTTCCACGAAGTCCTCAAGAGCTTTATGAGCTTACTTCTCTTATATGGTAAGTCTTTTACACAATCTTATTTTTCAGGTTTGGTTGGCATACTAATTTCATGATCTACTAAAATGAAGGCTAATAATTTTCAAGCTACTAATGTTGGTATATTTAAAAAAAAAAAAAAGTAGTGTTACCAAAATGTTGATTTGATGTTTTTTCAGTGAATTGATGCCTTGCCTGCCTAAAGAAGGAATCTTTGCTGTTGATACTATGCTAAAGAAAGGAAATGCACAAAATACAGATGGGGCAATATGGCAGTGGCGAGATGACAGGGGTCTGTGGCATCCCTATAACAGAATTGATAGCCGGATAATTGAGGTAGTAGTTCAAGCATACATTTTAAGTATGTGCATTTGTGTAGGGGTTTGAATGCTTCTTTACTTCTCCATCCTTATTCTAAAACTGTACACTGGCTAATACAAGTGCTAACCTTATTACAGCTTCATTTTCTAAATGTGAAACTAAATGCTTGATTATGCAGTGTTTCTGTATTCCTTCAAAAATGGGTGAATCATTAAACCCCTAGTTGGCTACTTGTATAATATGTTCATCAGAATCTTGCACTCTTACACTTGTGACTTCAGAACTGTCTCACTCTGGGAATATCCCTTAATCTTGCTGTCCACAGAGCTGTCGGAGTACTCTGGATTTTCACTTCAGCAAGACCTAAAGGCCTCAGCTGAAACTCTTATTTTGTACAGAGAGCTATTTAGTACCTAAGGGTGGTGCAGACAGTGCCTTTTAGGATTTTGAGGTGAGGCACCCAAGCTCTTAATTTTCATTTGCCTTGGGATGTGAATCCTGAGATTGGATACACAAAGATTTTTATCCAAAATGCATAAGGACATGATCAAATCACTGGATTGTCTCAAAATGTATATCACCCTGACCATTTATGGGAGTCGTAATTCCTTTTTGGAGCAAGGGCAGGTAGGATGATTAAAACCTCATTTTTAAATGGAAAAGTGCCTTCACTTCAAAGACAGTTTTCTGAAAGTTTTCTAATGCACTTAGCTTGCTTAGAAGTTCTGTCTGACAGATACATATCATTCAGCACATTATAAAATGGGACATCACACACTTAAAAAAATAACCAAATGTGGAGTTTCCCACCCTTTGAGACATAAGGTTATTTTTTTAAATGGCCTCCTTACCTGTTAGTGTTTCTATTTTTAAATGGCTTCATTTTGTGTGTTTGTTCTCAGGCAGCTCATCAGGTTGGGGAGGATGAGATAAGTCTGTCTACATTGGGGCGTGTTTATACTATTGACTTCAATTCTATGCAGCAAATCAATGAAGACACTGGAACAGCACGTGCCATTCAGAGAAAACCTAACCCATTAGCCAATACTAATACTAGTAAGTATTGCTTTTGAGTTATCCTGCATCTCTGGCTATCACTTGTTTGTACTGTATTTCTCAATGGGCTATCTTTTTCTCAGCTAATCAGAATTGTATTAGTTTTTGAATTTGGGACGTCAAACTTTATTTTGATTTACTTGAATCAAGGCTACATTTATGACGGATAAACTATTGGCAAAAACATTTTAACATACTATGTTGGATAGCTTCTTATAAATATGTTCGATCCACCAGAAGTATAGTATAGCTGTTAAAATAACTTTGTTCTCTTCTTTCATTTGAATGATAGAAATTAAACTTACCACTTCAGTTTAAAAAAAAAAAAAGGCAAATGCCAGTGTGAAAGTGAGAGGGTGAATTGCACAGTGACTGAGGTGTCCAATCTGTGTTCTTTTACAGGTGGACATTCAGAATTAAAGAAGGATGATGCTCGAGCACAACTAATGAAAGAGGACCCAGAATTGGCTAAATCCTTTATTAAAACATTGTTTGGTGTTCTTTATGAAGTGTACAGCTCTTCAGCTGGACCTGCTGTTAGACACAAGTGCCTTAGAGCAATTCTTAGGATAATTTATTTTGCTGATGCTGAACTTCTGAAGGATGTACTGAAAAATCATGCTGTTTCAAGGTGGGTTTCTTTATGCTTTGTGAAGGAACCTTTTTTTCGAAACTTGCTTTTTAAAAAGTGTGCTTGGGCATTAACCTTACCTTTCAAAAGTGCTGAGATGAGAACAAAACAGTTCACGTTCATCTACAGGTTCTCAGCACTTTTGAAAATTAAGTTGTCTAACTATGCTTTTAGGAGTGCAACTGTAAGCACTCTTTAAACATTTCAACCAAAGAATCATTGTGGATAGATGCTATTTACACTGACTAAAAATCAAATAGTGATGTCAAGCATTTCCGTGGTTTCTAAAACTAAAATATTGAGCCAACTTATTTGCAAATTTAGTGGCTGATTAACTCTGGTATGCTGGTGCAAATAGTAACAGAGGACACTTACAGCAGAAAATGTACGAGCTGAGTTGGTTGCAAGCAGCCCCATCTTGGTACCTAGGAGTGGGTTTAGGGACCAGAGCAGCCTGACGTGTGGAGGAAGTGAACTGAATTAGCAGCTCTTCATGGAAATTAAATTTCTTCAGGCACCACTTCCTCTCAATGGGAATTAGAAAAGATTTATCGCACAACTACCACCAACATGCATGAATGTGTATGCGCACCTCATTAAGCATAGGGCTGTAGCTGGTTAAGGGAGCTGTAAATTATACCATCCGTGCCCTCAGCTTTTTTTATATCTTTTTATGTAAAAATGAAAGTGTGATACAGGGTTGTGCATTTGACTTTGCTACTAGGTATATTTTTATAGAGGAGCTAACTTAATAAATGAAGCTTATTTTAAAAAGCTTGGAGAAATCAAACTTTTAATAGCAGACATTTTCTGTTTTAGTCATATTGCCTCTATGCTGTCAAGTCAAGACCTTAAGATAGTAGTTGGAGCCCTTCAGATGGCAGAGATCTTAATGCAAAAATTACCTGACATTTTTAGTGTTTACTTCAGAAGAGAAGGTAAATGTGCTTTTTCATTATTTTTAGTATTTACTCTTAATCTGAGGCAATAAGCAAAATTCTAATGTATGCTTCTGAGACAGATGAATTGAGAGCTTAAGTTATTAAACTTCTTAAACTAGAACTCTCCAAGAAATGGAGGTTGCTATAAAAATAATATAAGGGGAAATCCATGGAAATTTTTAGCAATATGACTGGGAGCAGGTAACCAAGTCTTTTCTTGGCATGAAATGCTTGTTTTTCTGAAAGTTTCAAATTAATTTTAACAGACTTATTTGAAGCAAGTTCTTAGTTTTAGAGTATAAGAATACTTGTTGAAATTACATTGACTATTCTTGATTGATACCAAGTAATCATATTTTTAAAAAGTCTGGATTATCCTGCCAATCTAGTGAAGTTTGTTGCCATTCCTATTGTATTTCAATACTGGTTTTCTTTTTGGATGTCAATTTAGTACAATTACTATATACTTTCTATGAAGTTTAAGGGATACTTTCAAAATACCGTTAAATGCTGTCCTTGTGGGACGAGGTACATATCAATATTTGCAAGAACTGGCTTGTCTAAAGACAAACCAAAACACTTTGTTTTTAACTTTTGGAAAGGGGTGATGCACCAAGTGAAAAATTTAGCAGAGTCTGAAGCTTTGCTGACAAGCCCACCAAAAGCATGCACTAATGGATCAGGAATGCTGGGTACCACTACAACAATAAGCACTGGAACAGCCACCTCTGCCAGTAATGCAGCTACAGATTTGGGGTCTCCCAGTTTACAACACAGCCGAGAAGACTCTCTGGACCTGAGTCCACAGGGGTAAGTGTTCAGTTTGTATTTTGTTTGAAAAAGGGCCTGATTCTGACCATCACTGGACCACCCATAAGTCTCAGTGACAGCAGTTGTGTGGCAGTTGTGTTGCTCAGAACCATTAAAAAGTCAGGCTGAAAGCTGTGGATATTTTATGAGCCCCTAATGCAAGAATGCCTACACTGTTTATGGCTACAGTCCAGAGTTAAATAAACTTCACACGTGATCAGCAACACAATGAAGATTTTAAATCTTAGATTTATTTTTGGTCACATAACAACACACAATTTTTCATGATTAGATCATCAAAATTTCCTATTACCTGTGTATAGACAAAAATAATATTTACTCAGTTTTCTTGTATTATTTTACCAAGGTATTGAAAATCCTGGAAAAAAGCGTTCTAGTGGTTGACTTTGGCTGCTGTAGCAACAGTACACTTAGATTTAGTATTTTGCATTAAGGAAGCAAAATTTCATAATGTTCAAGTTGTCATCTGGCAGTTTTTTCTTTAAGTGTATTAAATGTGATTAGCTAACTGGTGATCTTGTTGCAAAGAGATGCAATGCAAGCTATTCAATGCCAGAGAAAGAGACCAGAAGATGCCAAGTGCATGAGGGTTTCAGTCTCATTTTGAGGACCATGTTGACAGGCTGTAGAGGAATGGTGGGTACTGTTTGCAGTGCCATTTTGAAGGTAGCTATGAGGAAAAGAACCAGGAAAAATGGGAATCATTGTGAAAATGTGTTTTGCCAAAGAGTCTTACGTTTTTAACACTTTGTAAAACTTATAACTCGCTGGCAATAGGCAGTATTTTATTTGTTTCCATAATTTTGTTTTTAATATTAGAGGTGTAAATACACTGGCATACCTAAAATAGGTAAGGTGCTAGTACTTGCTGCTTATTACGTAAATCAACCTGTTGGCTTAAGTCATAATTTCACCAAATACAGTTGGAAGTGCAATATCAAGTTCATAATCATTCAAAAATAAATAAAGTTGATCCCAAACTAAATGAATGTTAGGCTGCCATTCTGTGGGTGCCCAAATATCAGCAGTTGTTTCATAGTTGTTGGGGAATATTGAAATTTTGCATTGCTTTTTTTTTTTAAAAAAAAGCACAACCCTGCTAAGTAAAAAAATAGATGTAATTGGCTGCTTATTTTTAACCTTTGACAGCCGACTAAGTGATGTTTTAAAGAGAAAACGACTGCCAAAACGCGGGCCCAGGAGGCCAAAGTATTCACCTCCAAGAGATGATGACAAAGTAGACAATCAAGGTAAATTAGTTTTAAAATTATCATGCAAAGTATTCCATGAAGACTATTAGATAAATGAAAAGATATGCATTGTGACGACTAATCACTTTTTTAAAAGAGAAAAACCATTTCAGATATTGAATGTATGCTAAATACCTAAATATGTCTGACAGTATTAGAGTATAGCATTGGATTCTTGGAAACTTGGATAACTTTATGCTTTTAATTTATATCCATGCCACTTCTCTTTCTCCCTCATTTCTCCCCTCCCCCCCCACCCCAGCTAAAAGCCCTACAACTACTCAGTCTCCTAAATCTTCCTTCTTGGCAAGCTTGAATCCTAAAACTTGGGGAAGATTAAGCACACAGTCCAATAGCAACAACATTGAACCAGCACGCACAGCAGGAGTCAGTGGTCTTGCAAGGGCTGCTTCAAAGGACACCATATCCAACAACAGGTAAAGTACTACATTCTGTTCTAAGAAGTAAAATTCTGTTCCATAAAAATTATATCAAACTGCTTTAAAACAGTGTTACTTGATACCCTGAATTTCAATAATTAGCCTTCTGGGGTATGCTGAGGGCAAGCAGTGGAGTCCTGGGTGGGAGATGAAGAAATTGAGATGGGGAAGAGAGCCTAGGATAAAATGTTGAGAGGCAGAGAAGGGGAGGAGAAGTGAAAGGAAGCAGAGCAGACATTGAAACAGAATAGAAGATAGGAGTGCTTTGAGCAGGGGTAGTCAATTATTTTTGATAAGATCCAAATTTCTTGGTCAAGGTAGAGTTAAGGTCCAGACCCCAGAGAAACATATTTTTACATTGCAGTAACAATAATAAATAAAAAATGTCATGGTTCATTCAAAAGCATCTGGCAGTCTGGATTTGGCTTGCAGTCTGTTTATTAACTACCCCTGACCTAGTGAGTGGAAAATGTAGGCCTGGGGAGGGAAGAAAGGGATGGGGAAAGAATTGTGTGGAGAAACGGGAGCTGCAGGAGAACTTTTAGCATCCCACTGGTTTGGGTTGGAGAGAAGGAGCCCTTATTGTGGTCGGAGATCGCATACATAGGAACTGGTTTCCCAAGTACTACTTGCATACCCTGTGTGCGTGCGTGCATGTGTGTGCGCTTAGCATGCAAATGTTAAACGTGGCGTGTGTGTGAACTTAGCATGCAAATGTTAAATGTGGCATGCATTTATCAGCTTGTTCTTATATATTTTCTTGCAGAGAGAAAATTAAGGGTTGGATTAAGGAACAAGCCCATAAATTTGTGGAGCGTTATTTTAGCTCTGAGAACATGGATGGAAGCAATCCTGCACTAAATGTATTACAGAGACTTTGCACTGCAACTGAACAACTCAACCTCCAGGTTAGATATGGAAACTTGATTTGGAAAGGCATTAGACACAATGAAAAGGGTTAAGTGGGGAAAGAATTGCTGTGCTCATGAGGAAATATTTATTAGTTTCTCGAGATGGGACGATCATCATGTGTAACAAAGGAGTTTTAGGATGCAATTAAGTTCCAGCAATACTATTTGAGGAACTAAATGTATCGTACCAACCCATAAAAAAACCTTACTTTTGTATAAGTTTTAAGTGACTTCACTAATGGGAAAAATAAGAACTGGAAATGAAAGTTATTTTCAGATAACACTTTTTGTTTCAGTTACTACAATTCCTATAACTAAAAGGTTCTAAAGCACTACTAAATTTCTCTCAGATCAATTTTGTTGAAAATTTCACAGTAGAAACTGACTTTATTAGGACTTTAGAGGGATGAGTGTGAAAGCTTAGCATTTTCTTGAAGTAGTACTCATCCTGGCCAGATTTACGATCCACTCAGATTAGATTCTAGCTTTAGAACAAAACAAAGCTTGTGCCACATATGTCTTAACTTTGTCTCCCTTGTGGTCCTAAAAGAAAGGGAGCTGTTGAAGTTGAGATTCTTATTGGAAAGTGTGGCACAGGCTTCAAGTTAATTTAAAATCCCCACACATTTAACTAGGAAATAATGGTCTACAATGTGTTGGAGGAAAACATTATAAATGCAGAACGTTAAATATGTTTCATTGATATTTTTGCAAAACCCACAACAGTGCCTTGTATAACTTTTGTATTTGTGGCCCCTTTTTCTAAATGGGGCAGAAACTGCATTCTTAACTTTTTACCCATATTGTTACCAATAACATGTAAGATTTCTCCCTTCAGTTTTAGAAATTACTTTCCTGTATTTTCAGTTGATTTACTTAACAGAATTGTCAGCAGTTTGCATGTAGTAAGTTATATTGTTTCCCCTCATTATTTCCTCTTTTGCATAGGTCTTCCCTGCAGCAGTAGGAAAATGTAAATAAAATCAATGTTTTGGCAAATACTGATTTGGTGTTCTGTTGGGGGTGCTGAAGTACAGAACCTTACCTTAATATGCTTTCTTTCAGGTGGATGGTGGAGCTGAGTGCCTTGTAGAAATCCGTAGCATAGTCTCTGAGTCTGATGTCTCCTCATTTGAAATCCAGCATAGTGGGTTTGTTAAACAGCTGCTGCTTTACTTGACATCTAAAAGTGAGAAAGATGCTGTAAGCAGGGATATCAGATTAAAAAGATTCCTTCATGTGTTTTTTTCTTCTCCAGTAAGTTCTCCATGTATTTTTCATTTCAGTGTTTATTACATAGTTAGCAATATATATCTTCTTTGGGACTATGAAGTCTGCTGAAATGCAAATATTTTCGGAGTATGAGACAGTGCCTCATTGGCAGAAGTTATAATAACTTAAAAGGAACAAACAAGCAAAAAAAGATAAAACATGTGGCCTACTTAAGCTGAGAGCCACTGTTGTTCCTTTCTGATACAGACTCTCCTCACTGGGAAAGTACCACACAGCAAAAAGATTTTCCAGAATGGCTGATTGCCTCTGGGGAGACAGAGCCACTAGATAAAGTTCACATATATGGGGAGGATGGAGATTCAGGCAACAGCATTTGACTGTTTCTGCTCATTTCTGTTGAGTACTGTAAGCAACTGTTTTGCCTCATCAAAGAAGAGCAAAATTGAAGGATGAAAATATGTAAAAATGATGTGAAACTTCTGTTAAAACTTAATGCCCATAGTTAAAAGGTGGGAAGGAGGGTGAATATTTTAGATCTGTAACACTGTTGTTGGGTTCTAGTAAACTAGACATAAAGATGTCATGTTGTGTAGCAAATTGTCGGGCAGTTTGTTATATTTGTGTCGACCATTAGGTCATCTTAATATTGCAGCAATTTCAAGAGACGCTGCATTTAAAAAAAATAATAATTCATTGTCACATTGTTTCAGAATGCGTAAGATCTTTTAAGATGGAGGGTATACCAATTTTATTCCAGTCTTCAATATCAAATGAAGGCTACTTGGAAGAGTATATGTCTTCAGAAAGTTGTGAATTTTTGTTTTTTAAATGAAACAGACAATTCATGTGCTATTCTTGAAATTCAGTCAAGAGAATCTGGTAGTACCAAATAATTTGTGAAATATCAATATTGCTGTCAGCTTTTGCACTTAGCAGTTTCAGAGAACACTGGTGCATTAATAGTGAAAGTCCATTATTTTGCATAACAATATGGCTAAATTAATATATTAACACTCAGAAAGCTGTTCAATAATAGAAAATATAACTAAAAAATGTGTTTACCTTCAATTTTAGCCTCCTGAAGAAGAACCTCTTGGAAGACTAGAGCCAGTTGGAAATGCACCCTTGTTGGCATTAGTCCATAAAATGAACAACTGTCTCAGTCAAATGGAGCAGTTTCCTGTCAAAGTGCATGATTTTCCAAGTGGAAATGGAACAGGGAGCAGGTAAGGATTAATGCTCAGGTAATCTCCTTTTTTTCGCTGAAAGTTGCTGATTTCTAGCACTTGTCCCAATGCTAGTAAAGTTTCAAGAGGTAATACAGAAATCTGGCCTCTCTCGAAGAAAAAGGGAGCAGTTACGCACTGGTGTTTGTCTTCAACTAATAGCTATAAATATAATCATAGTGACTGAGCATTGACCTTGAAATCTCAAGAATATTTTAAAACACAAATTAGGTGGAGATACATAATACTTACATGTAAACTTTTTAACTCCAAACTCTTGAAACTTGCTTTCTTGTTCCCTGCATAAAAACTTGGCATGTTTACCTATTAACTCTTGATTCTAAACTGAAAGTTCTCTCACAATTTTGTCAGAGAAAATGGACTTTTACTGTTACATGAGAAATCAATATTCTTCTTTGGGCGCTGGTCCCTATGCATATTCCACTATGGGTGTGCATGTGCTCAGGAGCTGGAGAGTTTTGAAAGCTGTGTCTGGTGGGCTGCACATGTGCCTTGGCTCACCTCAGGCCTCCGACTGACAAGATAAAGGGCAGAGCAGGGTGGCCCGACTGTCTCTCTAGTTCCTCTGCATAGTCTGGGTCAGAACTTCCAATGTCCCAAGTGTCAGTTTTCTTATCTCTCGAGATATTTAGATATATTTGTAAATAGTTTTTATTTATTAGAGTTTTAAAGTTATCTGATAAATTTAGTGTTTTGTAGGTTGAGTGAGGTGAGTCAGTTTCCCTGACCTGATGAGCGCATACCCCATCCTCCTCTTCTCTTCTCTCCTCCTCTCCCTCCCTCCCCCATCATACCCTGTTTGGGTACTGAACTATGCACCCAACTTGGGGCTTCAAAACTTGTGATTTGTACATGATTGATCTCAATCAGCACCAACCACTAATGCTACATGTACTGCTTTGGGGAAGCCCACATCGCAGCAAAGCTCAGTATCTGCCATTCATTTCCCAGCTATGCTTAGGAAGAGCGTGACCTTCGCCTTAGGAAGCACAAAATGGAAGAGGCCGTCTTGTCAGGATAGCAGGGGGTGTTCTTGTAACATCAATCTAAGTTTTCCCCAAATCCTCCTTGAAAAAGTCTGTTTCAGCCCTGCCTAAACCAAGCACTAGCTCAGCCGAAAAGAACTGAGTATGTCCTAAGTCCTGGAAACATAAGAGAGCCCACAAGTCTAGGGTTCCTTCAGCTCTGGCTCACAATCTGGCAGTACTGGTGCTTCCAGTCCCAAACACAACAGACTGATAGCTCAGAGCATCGATCACCTATGGTTCCATCTTTCTTTTCAATTGCTGTCATTGGCAATGGCATAGACCCTCTCTATTGTGGCTCCAGCAATTTGCGGAGACAGGACTGCTCACACTCTGGGGAAAAGCAGAAACCTATGCTCCTCCTGAGGACATCTTAACTCCCTAGGTGCTGGAACAGGATTCTGCTGTACTCCGTCTTTTGAAGGGTATACAGTTTGGTTCAATGGCTCTTGGGACCCCCACTATAAAAATTGTTCCAGCACCACTGCTTAACACTCCCATACCTGGAGTCTCCCACTCCTTTGGGTCCCTCCCTTTTGAGAGAGATTGACTTCTTTGGAAGGAATGGGTCTCCCATTCCATCTTTGGGCTATGATTTCCTTCCAGTGGTACCGTTGTTGGAACCAGAGTCTGTTTTCTCTTCACTGGGAGATTCTGAACCACCTGATTAAACAACTATGCTGTCTTCTTCCTTCAAGACACACCTTCCCAATCTGAAGACTCTGTCCACCTTGGGACCAACTTCCGTCTCATCATCTGCTGTGGAACTGTTGGTATCCCATGCCTTGGGAATCATCACAACTCCCATTTGATCCATCCTATTGACCGTACTGAGGGCTGTAGGACCAATGGGATCCTGCAGAATTTGTCTGGTCTGCTAGGGAGTTGCCCCTCCTCTTCTCTTTTGAGGGGACAACTGGAGCTATCTTTGGATCCTTCAGAGGAAGAAGAGTAAGTAGCAGTTCCACTGGAATTAATGAGATTGCTGTTTTCATCCCCAGATGAGATGATGACTCAATGGCTCCATCTTCTCATACCTCAGCCCCCTGGTGACTATAAGATATGCCAGAAACTTTTGCAGAATTGCAGGGCAGCTGCATATTCCTTTTGAGAAGGTTCAGGATCCTCAACATAAACTCCTGGTTGTCCTTCAGTCCTCTGGCTCCAGTAGAATAGCTTTCCCAGTTAACAAAAGCCATCCTGGACCCAACTAGGGTGGTCTGGCATATGCCAGCTACCATATGCCCCTACCCCAAGAGGACAGAGAAACAGTACTATGTCCCAGCCAAGAAGGTGGAATTTCTGTGTTCTCACCCTCCTCCTAATTCTTTATTCGTGCAAGCCATCACAGAGAGATCTTGGCAGCAACATACCTGTTGTACCCCTACTGATAAGGACAGTAAGCTTCTCAACTTATTGGGAAGGAAGGTCTTTTCTTCTTCTGTCCTCTAGTGCAAGATAGGAAATTATCAAGTAGTACTGTTTAAGTGTGACTTTGATAGTCTTTCACAGCAGGACAGAGCTTGTTTCCAGGCACTCCTAAAGGAACACACAATGATTGCCAGAACTGCTCTCCAATCACCAGTAGATACTGCTGATACATTTTCCAGGGCAATGGCTACTGTTATCATGAGGTTCAAGGAATCATGGCTCCTTACATTGCGGGTTTCCCAGGGAGGTCCAGAACAAGGTTGGGGACTTTTTTGCTTCAGTGAGCTATCTCTGTTTAATCAGAAGACAGATGAGTTCTTACATACTCTAAAGGACTCCAGGGCCACCCTCTGCCCTCTGGACGTATATATGCCTGTAAAATTCCACTGGCAACAATACAAGCCTAGATGATAGCTGAACAGTTCTTCCACCAGAAACCTTATGAGCCATCCCATAAGAGGCAGAGAGCTCAAAAGACCCGCTTCCTCATGTCTTCAGCAGTGGGTTCCTCAGTCCAATCCCAGCTCTTGGCTAAACGTTGTTTTTGACTGGCATTGAGGAGCTGCAAACAACTGAGTCCAGCAACAATAATTCCATCCCTGGAAAAAGACATGGCTTATAGCTCTAAACATAAAGACCAAATATTCCATTCTCACTTCTGCACAGACTTTGGACTTGTTTGGGGTGCCCTTAAGTTCCATCACTGCAAGGGCTTACTTGCAGAGAAACAGGATTCAGACTATGAACATTATCATAGATCAGATCATAACCAACCTCAGAGTGCCTGTCAAGAGTCTCCTAGGCCATATGGCCTCATGCACCTACTTCACTTTTTGCAAGACTCCAACTTTATATCCTACAACCATGGCTTGAAACTGTGTACCTGCCAAACCGACAATCCATTAGCACCATACTGACTGTTCCCACCAAAGTGATATCATCCATGTCATGGTGGAAGGATCCCCATTAGGTTTGGGTTGGCATTTCCTTCCTCACCTCTGCATAAGGCAACGATCATTGTCGGCACATCCTGTTTGAGTTAAGGAGCTCACATGGACAACATTACGTAGTGCAAGGTACCTGGACATCTTGAGAATCCAGGATGCACATTCTATAACTATAAGCAGTTTGAAGAGCTTGCAACACCTTTCTTATGTTAGTTTAAGGTTGTCATGCCCTCATAATGTCAAATAACTTCACAGCTGTCTCTTACATGAACAAACATGGAGGAGCAAGCGCTGCCCTCCTTTACGAAGAAGTGATCAGACTGTGGAACTGGTACATTGGCAATCGGATTACCCTGTCAGCATTCTACTTCCTAGGAAACCAGCATGTGATAGACACTCTGGGAGACACTTTGCAGTCGATCACAAGCGGGAGTTTCACAACTCTGTGGTAAATAGTACTTTTGATCTCTGGGGAACCCCCACCAGGGACCTCTTTGCTTCCCAAAGAAAGAGGAGGTACAACATATAATATAGCCCTGGGCTAGCACTGAGAGGATGACAATCTACTCCTTCTGTGGTCAGATTATCTGAAGTTTGCCTTCCCTCCTGTTTTGCACAAGGTTCAGCAGGACAGAGAATGAGTTATTCTCATTGCCCCAAACTAGTACAAACAGTTTTGGTTCCCTAACATGATGGCTCAGGCACCAATCATTATTCCTATGTTTGCTGATCTCCTGACTTGAGAACAGCAACATCAGGCATCCCAACTTGAGGCCGCTTCATCTCAGAGCCGGGTTTTCATATGGGCATTGTCCTTAGAGAAATCATATTCTGAAGCTATGCAGCATATCCTTTCTAATAGTAGGAAGGATTCCACTAGCATGTTACCTTGCCAAGCAGAAGTGTTCCTCTGTGTAGTCATGTCTGACATACTGTGCTAGAAGCCATAGATATTCCTTCATTGAAGACAGCAGGTTTATCCATCAGTTCCATTCAGGTCCCCATGGCAGCGATCAGTGCATACCATCTGCCTTCACAGGACTTACTCAGTTCTCTCTCACCCTCTGACTAGCAGATTCTGGAAAGGCTTAATCAGAACTTTTCCACCTATAAAAAGAGCCTGCTCCTCAATGGGCTTGAAACATGTTATCTCACTACTCACTGAGCCTTCTTTTGAATCATTAGCTTTTTGCTCCATGCATCTCTTTTCCATGAAGATTGCATTCCTGGTAGCAATCACCTCAGTGAGTGGTGGCATTGATGGTGGATCCTCCTTATACTTTATTCCATAAAGACATTTCATTACATTTACACCCTAAATTCACCCCCAGAATAGTTTTGAGTTTTGCCTGAATCTATCTAGCCACTTATCTGAACCCTCAGAAGAAAAGAGGCTCCGTTCCCTTGGCACTGAGCAAGTCTTAGCCTTTACCTGCAGGATACAAAAATAATCAAGAAATCCCCTAGACTATTTACTGCCATAGGAGAAAGGGTCAGGGATCAGGTTGTATCCTCTCAAAGAATCTCAAAATGGATCTTGGTCTGTATTTTGCTCTTGTCAGGTGTCTAATCTTTCCCCTCTTTGAGGGTTGAGTTCCTTCCACAACAGTGCAAACGACATGTATAGCATCACTTCTAGTGGTGCCTCTACGTGATGATTGTGAGACATCTATGATTGCTAGACTTTATCTTGGTAGAGGATTCCTCTGCCGATACTATTTTTTTTTTGGAGGGGGGGAGGGGACAACAGTCTTTGTTTGGTTCTGCCATCTATGATTTTGCATCCTCCTCTCTGAGTACTGCTTGTCAGTCATCCACAGTGGAATTCACATATGGGCCAGGACTTGAAGAGAAAGTTATTTACTTATAGTAACTGGAGGCTCTCTGAGATGTGTGGTTCCTATCTGTATTGTACTACCAACTCTCCTTTTCCTCCACTTTTGGATTTCCTGATTCTCAGTGGAGAAGGACTGGCAAAGGCGGTCAGTCCACTCCGCCCTTTATCTCCTTGGTCAGAAGCATGAAGTGAGCTGGGGCACAAGTAAGGACCAATTGACATTACCCAGAACTGGAGATTTTGAAAGCACATGGAGCGCATTTACACTCAGAGTGGAATGCACATAGGGATCACACATCTCAATGAACCTCCAGTTACTATAAATTAAGTAACTTCTAATTTCACTTTGGAAGAATTAATCTTGTGACATTTGTATTACAATCCTAATGTTTGTACTGCGTAATCTAAGTGAAGATTTAATTGTTTTTGGATAATGATGTGGTTGAGTGACAGTTGTTCACAATAAAACTTTTAAAAACACCTGTATGGAAAATCTGGTATTTAGTGTATGTACTAGGTCTGTCCTCTAAACTTGGATTGAGGCAGATTATTTATATATGAGTCAGATTCTAAGACACAAGTTTTTAATAAGTATTAAGATTTTTGACTATATTCAGTTGACTTCTGTACTTGAATATAGCTATTAATGCAACATCATCAAGCACTCAGTGGCTGTTATAGATCTAATTTGCCATAATCTAGCATACAAACCTCAAAAGTAACTTGGTGGGAGTAATTAGCCAATAACCTGGGATATCTGAGAAGTTTAGTGTCTTCTAAAATGAGAATTACACATCTTAATAAAAGATGTGTAATTAATACAAGGCGTTGATTAATATTTCCATTCTGGAAACTACTTTACTATTAATGACTTCACTTCCTGGTGTTATACAGTGCATGTTAAATGTATGTTAGTGATATGGCTTATGCTATTAAAGATTGTGGCATGTGTGTGCAGGGATGGAAAGATTTTTAATGGGGGGGAACTCTTCGAAAGTATCTCAGCCGTTTTTGGTCCAGGATTAAGCGTCAGTAACTCCTTAGAATGTTGTAATATGCTGCTTTTGCTAAAGGACAAGATTAACTGCTAATGGGAATTACTTTTTTCATATGGATTGTATCTTCCTTGCTTTGGATATCCTTTCTTTTGAGTGGGAGGAAATATGAGTTTAATTAAATTTTATAGCTAAATCTGAGGTGCCAAGATACTTTATATTTGGGGCAGAGACCATCTTTTTGCTCCTTTTGTATGGTACCTAGCACAGTGGGGCCATGATTAGGGCTCTTAAATGCTGTTTACTGTCAAATATAAATATTTCATTAGATTTGTGGGTAGTATTCAGCCACGCTGCACCCATTTTTCACCAATGTATATTGTGACAAATTTAATCTGCAATTTCCTATGAATTGAGTATTTTTTGCATGGTGAATGGTGCACATTTAATAATTTTATAAAATTTCTCAGTAAGTGCAATTTGACTAATCAATGGAGAAAATATAAATTTAATGAATTACAGATGCAGATACTTGTAGGATCTTTTTAAGAAAGCGAAGTCTATCAGAGAAGTATAACTGCTAGATTACTAAATTCCTGGTAGACAACACCTACATAAAAGGGTTTTCAACTTTTGGTACCTCTATTCCTCTACTAGTACTTCGGGGTCAAGAGCAGCACCAGAAGGCTTAGTGTTTCAAACTGCATCATCTGTAGAGAAGTGAGAGGTAGATTAGGTAAATGGAGAAAATAGTAGGAAATGAGCAGAGAAACAGAAGATGGAGGATGTATAGAAACTGAACAAAGCAGATACTGGGGGGAAAAAAGATTGCAATTTAAAGGCAAACCTGAATAAGAATAAAGTGAATTGATAAGAGAAATATGCAGTACAAAATAATAACAGCAAAAAGGGGTACAAACTACTTCCAAACTTAAGAGACTCAAAATTCAATGAAGTGAATCTTCACTTCTGACTGAATCTTCAAACGTGAATGCTGAATGTTACGTGCTGAACATTATGTGCATTCGAATCATATATCTAAATAGCTTTATCTTCTCCTTCTAGCATATGCAGCTCCTGCTAAAAATCAAATACTTTTAATTAGGTTCCTTATTTGACTACTGGTGCTTGGCTTTAAGCATCAGAGTTCTTGTTAGCTTACAATTTCTTAGCCTGTTTGTTTTCTAGAATGAGTCGATTTGAGTAAGAAACTTTGAAATATTCAATTACTCGTAACTGAACTATTTGTATGTGTGTAATATGTAGATTATACAAATAAACAAAAAAAATAGAATAACTGTAGCAACTTTTTTCACAAATTATCTTGAGTTTTTCTCTCAACAGAGGATCCCAAGCTTTAAAATTTTTCAACACGCATCAGTTAAAATGCCAGCTGCAGAGACATCCAGATTGTGCTAACGTGAAACAGTGGAAGGGTGGACCTGTGAAGATAGATCCCTTGGCTTTGGTGCAAGCCATTGAAAGATACCTTGTAGTTAGAGGTATTTATATCTTGATATCTTGTACAGAGCCTTGCAAACTCCTGGTGCTTAATATATTTAGAAATATCCAAAACAGATAAGATGTCACATTAAAGTCTTCATAAATCTAGTTTCAGACCACTAATAAAATAAATGACTGGGCAGTATTAAAGACAGATGATAAATTTGTTCAGCTGACTGGTTAGGTTTACTCACTTCGTGGCTATCTAGGTTTTCTCTCCCTCGAATCAGGATTTTGTTTTGTTAGTACCAAATCTCCCCTCATTGCATGTAGTTTATGGTGCTATAACCTCTGGGTTATTCTGCAGGCTGATTCTGTCGTCCTATACACATCCTCCACTGTTTAGTGCTAAGGTTGAACATGAGACTTACAACTCTTAAATGTTAAATCTGTATTGATGTGTAGTTGATATTCTTGAATTGATATGTCTTTGGAAACAAAATAATATGGGACTAATGTTTACGTGTGTTGTGAATAATCACTTACATTACTTTATTCTGAAGTGCAAATAAGGATATCCAACTTCTCTTGTTAGGGTATGGAAGAGTCAGAGAAGATGATGAGGACAGTGATGATGATGGATCAGATGAAGAAATAGATGAATCTTTGGTAAGTTGCTAGTCTTGGTGTAGAATTGTGTGTGAGGCTAATGAATCTGCTTCTTAACCTGTGTTTACTTTGCTTTATTGAGGCTGCTCAGTTCTTAAATTCAGGGAATGTGAGGCACAGACTGCAGTTTTACATTGGAGAACACTTGCTGCCATATAATATGACTGTGTATCAAGCAGTTAGACAGTTCAGTTTACAAGCTGAAGAGGAGAGGGAATCCACAGATGATGAAAGCAACCCTTTGGGAAGAGCTGGAATTTGGACAAAGACGCACACAATATGGTAAGCTGGACAGAGGGAGCAGGGAAGAATCACTCCAAATTTTTGTGTTTGTAAGTATATATTAGCCCCAAGACAGTTAAAGCATCTCTGTTGTAGGTAGCCGTATAAGGTGTGCCTTTTGGTCACTGAGAAAATTGGATGGAAAAATATTTACTTAGTAAGACCTACATACCAAAAGTTGATTAGCAGCCATTAAAATTCTTGGACTATATCAATCACAGCTGATGGGGAGGAAATTGATGAATTATTTTGGAAATATGAAAATAAAAGGGTGCTTCTCAAATGGAGGAAGCTAACTTAAGGGAAATGTTCTTTTATCAACCTTGAACAATTACAAACAATAGAACAAAAATAGCTTGCTGCTTGCTCCAGGAACACTTCTGAGAGGCTTACAAGTATTAATCAGTTTGGCAAAAGTTGACAAAATTCCAGCATAGTGGCTATCAATTGTGTTGTCTAACTTAAGGCTGTAAGTTCCTTGGGGCAGGGGACCATTTTCCTTGTATAATTGGTACTGCATGAAGCACACTTATGTTCAACAGTGTCTTTATAAGTGTTTTCACCTATAGTGCATCACAAAGTATGAAACTGCTCAAGAGCAAAGGACATGTTCTGGACTGAGTGCATTTCCTCTGTCCGCCCCCTCTTATACAATACATGAAGTTGATCATTTACTACTTCCCTTCCCCTCCTCCACTCCGATATGTACTATTTTTCCTTGTGATCCAAAAGTTTTTATTTGGTGGTTTAACCAAATGTCTTGTTTGTTCTTGCTTAAACTTTGCCATTGAAATGAAATTCTGATAACCTGAGTAAATCTTGTTAAACTTGTTTTCTGATCTATTAGTATTCAAAACTGTATTAAATGCTTCTCAATTTTTAGGTATAAACCAGTGCGAGAGGATGAAGATGGTAATAAGGACTGTGTTGGTGGTAAAAGAGGAAGGGCACAAACTGCTCCCACGAAAACTTCCCCTAGAAATTCAAAAAAGCATGATGAGTTATGGCATGGTAAGTGCTTGTCACCTGGGGATATGTAGGATTATTTGTGATAAAGAAAAATACATTGTTTTGTATACATTTAATTAAAAATTCCATATATACACTTCCTGAATTATAATTTAGTTTATAGTTAGGTTTTGTTCTGAATAAGTGATCTAAAAAAACATGAATAGAGCGCATGTCCAAGATACTAAGCTTCTATCAGTTTGAACTTTAACACATTAATCGACTATTTCATTTGACAATAGAAATGATCTAGTTTTTCTCTCCCTAGATGGTGTGTGCCCTTCAGTGTCAAATCCTTTAGAAGTTTACCTTGTATTTACGCCGCCTGAAAATATAACATTTGAAGATCCCTCATTAGATGTTATCCTCCTTTTGAGAGTTTTACATGCTATCAGTCGATATTGGTATTACCTATATGAAGTGAGTAATACATTTAATCATTTAGAAGGCTTTCTGTAAATTTGTAGACAACTGTCAGTGCTGAAGGCATTGAGACAATACAGAAAAGCAAACTGTTTCAAATGGTAAAAACTTAAACATTACTCTAACTAGATAAAAATTAATGAAGTATTAAGTGATAGGGAATCTGTTTATTGTAAGGTGTGAGGTACATGAACTCTTACAATACTACGAAAATACAGCTTCAAATTTAGGCTAATAAAACTAAATACATTGATATTTCCTTAATCAAGGAACACATCTAAAATTTTAAATGCCCATCTTTAATTTAAATATAATTTGATGACCACTTACTAGCTGTACATCAGATAAGTCCTGCTTGCTAGGTTCTGTGACAAAACCAGTGTTTGGTACCCTATCCCTCTATCCATAAAATGATATATCACAGGTGTGACACGCTTCCCTCCCGTGCTGTGCAGCTCCCAGCCTTCTGCTCCCCAACCCGCCAAATTTACTTTCTGTTGGTAAGGTGATGGCTTTTAGCTACTAGAGAATTTTGAGATGGCCAGTAAAATTCCTTAATGTCCTTTTCTAAAAGGTCTTCAAATCTCCCCTCTTTTTCCCTCCAAACCGAAAGAGCAATACTTCTGAAGAGGGATGATGGGAGTGAACAGTGGAGGTCCTTTAGACCTTGGGTTGATCAGCCTTGGTAAGAACAGACATAGTAAAAAACCTCAAAGCATTCCCACTCCCACCCCCCAAAAATGGCAACCTGAGTAATGAAAAAGAAATTAAAAGAAAAAAAGCTAGTATCTTTTGAATTCCAACACTTTCTTTGAAATACTCACACTGTCTCTTGATCTCTCAGAATGCAGTTTGCAAGGAGATTATTCCAACCACGGAATTTATCAATAGTAAACTGACAGCAAAAGCTAACAGGCAGCTTCAGGATCCCTTGGTAATCATGACAGGAAACATACCAACATGGCTGACAGAGCTTGGAAAAACATGGTATGAAATGGCTGTCTTTCTACAACACTTAAAACTTGATTTTTGATTTAATAAATCACTTTGCATTTTTATGGCTCAGATATTTCCTCCTGTACAGCATACACTGCTGTGCATCTCAGTGAGAATGGTATTTATACAGGTGGAGACTTTTCAGGTAATATGGTGATAAGTGGTTGATTCCAAGCATATAGTGTATTGCATGACTTAAATTGTAAATGCATTTAATCAAACTCTGATTCCAAGTGTCAGTGATAGTTTTGTGCAAAATTTTAGGTTACTATTCACAGGGTAGTGTTCTTGGAAGCTTTCAGCACTTTGATGACTTTTACTCTGATTTGATTTTTAGTGTATTGTTTGGGACATATTTCTGTATTCTTTTCCTGCAATAGGTTTAGTCCAGACTATTAGGGTAGATACTTTCATTTTCATGGCATTTTCACTTTTATTCCACATTACCTTTAAGCTCTGAGTAGAACCAGGAAGATAAACCTGGAAATCTTTCCTCTGAATCATACTGTAGTCTATTTTAGCCCTTTTTTTTTTTTTTTTTTTTAAACATGTTCCTCAACGTAGTTTTGAAATTCCTGACTGGCACATGCCTCAAATAGTCTTTCCTTATTCCTTAACATTCCACAGGCAAGAATTACTGACGTATAATCAAATCCAGAGCTAGTATATTTGGGTGCGTGGGTGTTTGTTTTTAAACAAAAAAACCTCCTTGGTCTAGAGTATAAAATGGAAAGTAAATCTGTAAAGATAATGGAAGACTAAGCATACTCTTACAAATGATTTAATATATACAGCTCAATACTACTCACCTGGCAAGTTCTGAAAGATGAGCTGTGATGTCGTCTGCATATTTACATGTTCCATAAACTGCTGTTTTCTTAACGCCCCTTTGAAAAATGAGGAACCAAGTAGTTGAGAAGGATACAGTTGGTGCACCAATAAAGTGGCTTTCCAAATTAAGAAATCCAGAACCTTGGGCTGTGAGCTTTTAAAGTCTTTGATCTCAAAATATTACTTGTAAAATAGGTATGAAGGAACTAAGAAGAAGGGGGGCTGGTAATGTTAAGTGGGTATGTCTGTATTTTCAAATGTTGGGGTTTAACTTTCACTCTGAATGTTCTAGGTTTCTAATAGTTGCTGTTTAAAATCTTCTTTGCCAAGATTTTACCCTTAAATATACCTGATCTCAAGCTCAGTGTCTTTTGTTCTCGGAAGTATCCTTTACCCTAAGAAAAGTAACCTCCAAAGGACAGTAACAATTGGCCTAACTCCATTTTCAGGCATTATGTGAAACCCGTT
Organism: Mesoclemmys tuberculata; assembly: GCA_007922155.1. NCBI lineage: Eukaryota > Metazoa > Chordata > Testudines > Chelidae > Mesoclemmys > Mesoclemmys tuberculata. Next base: position 29,269,754 of record ML675649.1, read on the forward strand.
TAGTCTATTTACGTTCTCAGATTTCCAGTATAACTAACTAATTCCAACTCTTTACAGCCCATTTTTCTTTCCGTTTGACACCCGGCAAATGCTGTTTTATGTAACTGCTTTTGATCGAGATCGAGCAATGCAGAGATTACTAGATACCAATCCAGAAATCAATCAGTCAGATTCTCAGGACAGCAGAGTGGCACCGCGACTGGACAGGAAAAAGGTAAGTGTAACGCAAAAATCTATTTCACAAGGTAGTGAGTAGTAGTTTGCCATGTGGATCATTCTTCCACAATTTCCAGTGAAGGCAGATCTTACAGTGTTTGCTGAAAATGACACAATCTCTGTTGTGCCAGTACATGTCTCAAGTGGAATTTGAGACAAAGGCCAGTGGTGGCGGCCAGAAACTCCCAAAAGAATGAAGTGTACCCCACTTAAATATCTGCCATTGGGACACAGAGGTAGCTGGCACACATTGTGCAACTCTTCCCCAACCCATTTTGGTTATTTTAAAGATTGCAGGCATTGTCTACTTGTGGAATTTAAACTTGATCGTTGAAAAAATGTTTGTGCTACACTTGTAAATGCCTTGTATAGATGTAAGCACTTAAAGTTACTTTTCTAGGCTTATTCTTGTTATAGTCTCCTGATTCGGTGTTTTCTGCTAATGATTCTGGAAAAGGCATATAAATATAAATAGAGCACAAAAGAAAAGTATCCATTTGCTTAAGTATTCAGTATGATGCTTTCTTGTACACAGCATAAGTATGAACCTAAGACATGATGAGAAAACTGATAGCCTTGGATATTTAACTCCCCCTTTGACAGCTACCAGACCCTAGTAGTTGATTGTTCTGGACACTAGAGGAAGAAGACAAGATACCAGGAATGTGGCTTAACTGATTCACATCTTCTTAAGTAACACATTTGGGAGCTATCAGCAATAACTTGTCCTATTAAGATCATTCTTCCTTTGTGTAATCCATTCCACATGGTGGAGGGCTTCTGTCAGCTTCACAAACCATTAACCTAGTCTCCACCCACTGCCTCTCCCCTTGTTCGAGGGTGAAGAGGATGCTGGGTGGGCAACATATCAACTGATAATTTCTATTATGATGCTCCAGTGCTAGTGCTGAGACTTAAACTTTTTCTGGTTCAGAGCAAGAATGCTTGCTACCAGTACACACTTCTACAATTGTAGGATTACCAGTTTACATTTGACATGAAATAACTTTTAATAAGAATTTCATATAAATAGTTCACCACTGAATACAGCTTCTTGCTTATATAAAATTAATGCATGTTAAAAAGCAAATTATTTTGTTTAGAATCCTAGAAATGTAGGTATCAGAGGGACTCTGAGAGGTCATCTAGTCCAGATCCCAGTTGAGCTGAGGCAGAACCAAGAAAACCTAAACCATCCCTGACAGGTGCTTGTCCAACCTGTTCTTAAACCTCCAGTGATTGAAGATTACCCAACCTTCCACGGAACCTCCCTATTCTAGGGCTTAACTACTCCTATAGTAAGGAAAGTTTTTTCCTATTACCTACCCTATATTTCCCTGGCCACAGCTTAAGCCCATTACTACTTGTCCTACTTCCAGTAGATATGGCGAACAATTGATCGCTGTCCTCTTTATAAAAGCCCTTAACAAATTTGAAGACTGTTATCAGGTTCCCCCTCAACCTTCTCTTCTCAAGACTAAACATGCCTAGTTTTTAACCTTTCCTCATAGGTCAGGTTTCCTAAACCTTCCATCATTTTTGTTGCTCTTTTATGGATCCTCTCTAATTTTTCCACATCTTTCTTGAAGTGTGGTACCCAACTGGACACAGTACTTTAGCTAGAGTCTCAAGAAGAACAGGACAGTTACAACTAATGTCTTGCACATGACAACCTTGTTAATTACACCCCAGAATTGTATTAGTCTTTTTTTGCAACTGCATCACATTATTGACTCAGTCAAATTATGATATATTCTGACCCCCAGACCCTTTTCAGCACTACTACTCCATAACCAGTTATTCCCTTTTTGTATTTGTGCATTTGATTTTATCTTCATACAAGTAGTTGCTTGTAGTGTTGTCAGATCACTTCTAAAATCTGTCAAGGTCATTTTTGAATTCTGTTCCTATCCTCCAGAGTGCTAGCAATCCTGCCCACAATGGTGTCATTCTCAGATTTTATAAGCATATTCTCTACTCCATTATGCAAGTCATTAACAAAAATATTGAATAGTACAGAACTGGACAGACCCTTGTGGGACTCCACTAGATAAGTCTTCAGTCTGACAGCAAACTATTGATAACTACTTTTTGAGTATGGTCTTCTAACCAGATTAATGCCTGCCTTATGGTAACTTAATCTAGACCATTTTTCCCTAGTTTATTATGAGACTATCACGTGGGACTCTGCCAAATGCTTTACTATAAATTTTCACTGCAAAATTTTGTTTCCTGTTTAATTGCCTAGCTTGCTAAGGAATTGAGGTTTGCAAAACCTAATTCTATTGCCTAAAATGTCTCTAATGTAGCGCACTGTGAACAGAGAAGAGCTGTTGAAACAGGCAGAATCTGTGATGCAAGATCTAGGCAGTTCGAGAGCTATGTTGGAAATCCAGTATGAGAATGAAGTAAGTAATGGCTTTTGTGACTGCATTAACCCATTTTAACGAATGTTCATATAAATGCTGTAATTGCCGTAGAATAACGTGGACAGACTCTTTTGTCCCATTACTAGCAGCTAAAAATTCTACTTACTAACACACACCTGCTTTTTCCAATTATGACTGGCTTCTGACTGTCCTCCAAGTAGTTAGATGAAACATGCTTTTCACTTGTAAGTGCACTGAGTAAAGTTCAGCAGTCAGAAATGCATTCAGTTTAAAATTAGAAAAAGGTTTTACTCTAAGCAAGCACACGTGCATGTCTTTAGCTTCGTCATTAGATGAGGTAATAAATATTCTGTTTGGTCAGTATTCCTCTTCAATGTATATATTTTTTTTCTACATTTCTGCAGTTTTATTAATAGCTGTTAATGGGTTTTTGGTTATAGAAAGGTCTTTCTCTGACGAAAGAAATCGTAATTAATGTAACTGTTCTATGTTATTGCACTATTGTTTTTAATATTAAAATATTTATTTTTTAAATTGAAAAATTGTTTTCTCTTTGAAGGTTGGCACAGGTCTAGGACCGACACTGGAGTTTTATGCACTTGTATCTCAGGAACTACAGAGAGCAGACTTAGGTCTCTGGAGAGGAGAAGAAGTAACTCTATCCAATCCAAAAGGTAACTGTTTTTGTGGTTGTCACTGTACTCTCAGCTGCTTCAGAAACTGTCCTTTGGGACTTAAGAGTAGTAATGCCTTAAATACCCAAAGGGCACCTGTCATGGTTACTGGGCTAGCTGCACCCCTGCCCCTTTTCAGGAGTCTTTTAGTGTACCTCCTCCCGATTCCCTCCCACAGACATCAGGCCTCAGATCTTTACCTATCCTAAGGTGGAACTCTGCAGTTTGCCTACTCTGACCAGGACCTTGGTTACAGCCACCTGGGAACCAGCTGTGACTAATCCAGCAGGAGAAACTAGAGTTGGCACTTGCAAGAGATTTTCTCCAGAAGCCTGTGATAGCATACATTTGCAATGAGAAAGAAATAACTTTGTCAAAACAAAACGTCATTTGTCTTACCCAAAAGGTACATAGCATTTAGAAGTGGATTTAAAATAAGAGACCTGTACACACATTCTCTTAGCTAAGGTTAATATTGGGAGAACCAGCCCACACTCCTTTATAGCTGCCTCCTTCTGAGTGTTTTAGACCTGCAGTCCTTTTAAGTGATCCATACTGAGGCCGCTCTCCCCTCTTCTTCCTAAAATGTCCTAGCCTGGAGGGAGTCAGCTATGTAATGTCTTGCCCCGGTTGGTGGTCCAATCATTGTTATCTTAACTCATTTGAAGCTGGGTATTCGAAGCTGTTTTGTGCCATTTTTTACTCTTTCTACTTGACATTGTAGTCCTTCTACAGTCTTTCTTTGGTAAACTCTAAACATACTGGCAGGCAGCAATATGCACTTGAACAGGAAAACAGTCGCACATAATATCCATAAGAAATAATAGATATTTTCCCAGTTTGGCACAGGACCTTTATACTCAAGAATGGTCTTTTTTTTTTTCAACAGGAAATCAAGAAGGCACAAAGTATATTCATAATCTCCAAGGCCTATTTGCACTTCCCTTTGGTAGAACAGCTAAACCTGCTCACATTGCAAAGGTTAAAATGAAGTTCCGTTTTCTGGGAAAACTAATGGCCAAGGCTATCATGGATTTCAGATTGGTAAGAATGAAATTTTGATATTTATCTGAAGCTATATACAACCATATTTTCTGGAGATTCCAATGTTGAACACTTCCTGAATCTAGAGTCTAGCAATAAGACAAAGTTGGTAGTGCTGTGAGTCTAATTATGGCTTAATATTGAGAGAACCTGAATTTCAACACACGCAATGTCAGTCAGTATTTTAAAATGAATTAGGGTCATAATATTGTTAGGGGTTCTCCAGGGTGACTAGTGCTCATCTTTCTTTGAAAGAGAGAGCACCTAATTTCTATCTCCATTGTGATTTTTATTCCTTTGTGTGTTTAGCCCAAAATTCTGTGTGGCTTGTCCTAGAGCAGCAAGCACTGAAAATGCATTCTTAACTTGCTAATCTCTACTACACTAGGTCTTTCAACATAACTGTCCTGTATATTAAAATTTCCACTACAAATTTATCCCAAAGTTCTATCTTTACCACATGACAGACCACTCTCAACTAGGCCAAGTAATGTGTTGGAAAATGTACTGCTCAGCTACAGCCTTGACTGTAAGGCAATCAGACTTCAAAACTTGAGCTATTGAAACTGCTATGTTTTGCGTTAACTATTTATTTAAAAACAATACTGCTTTGGCTTCCAGGTGGACCTTCCTCTTGGCCTTCCTTTCTACAAATGGATGTTACGACAGGAAACTTCCCTAACCTCTCATGACTTGTTTAATATCGATCCAGTAGTAGCCAGATCAGTATATCATCTTGAAGATATAGTGAGACAGAAGAAAAGACTTGAACAGGACAGATCACAGGTAGGAGGGTAATTTATATGAAAGGGGAAAGGTCAATCTTTATTTTATGTATTTCTGGATTTTTGCAAGCCATAGCTGAAATAGTGAACATACTTATCTTACAATTTATATAGTGTTAGTACTGCTATTACTGCTTATAAAAGGAATAGTAATACTGATATATCAATTTGAACTCAAAGGTTGTAAATAATTTACTAGCAATGGGCAACCACAGTGACCTTTTTTTTTTATATAAAAGTACTGATGAATCTACATTGCCATACGCTACGTTATCCAATGAGTGAATTCTTAGTCTTTATTAGCAGAGAGTTTTCACCTCAAGGCACAGCCTGTGTTGCATATAAGCACAATTATTAATTGCATATATATATAATTATAATAATATAATTGCGTATCCTCTTTTTAAGAGTGTTGGTAATAAATCTAGTATTATGGGGAAGGGTTTATTTAGGTAACCTATGTATGTTGGGGGACTGCTCAGCAGCTCTATAAACACATCAGGAATATTACACCCACACCCAATACAGTCAAGACTTCTCAGACATGTTGGAGAAAAATGAATAAATTTGAGAGACGAATGTCATCATGTATTTTGAAGTTGGACTGAGTTTTCTGATTTAGCAGAATCAGACAAATACACAAATTAAAATACTTAACCAATAAAAGGTCAAAAAGTCAGGACTGTATTGAATTCTTTAGTTTTAAAGCAGCCTTGATAGTTGAGGCATGACATCAGAATTTCTTCCCTTTGCTTCAAGAAAATTGTCCGCATCTAATTTTTTGATAAGAGTGGAAGTGTAAGAAGCTGTTTTTCTCAGAAGAGCTTCAATACCTCAATGCAATTCTTGAAGATATATTTTTGCCTCTAGTTCTGGCTTTAATGCCATGAAGCCTCTTTCAGTGTTGCCTTCAGTGCTTCTTTTAATCATCTGAGTTTTGGTGCCATGTGTTTTGATAAGTGATAAAGGTTTAGTCCTTGCCCTAAACTTCCCATCAAGAATTCAGTCTTCCAACTTCAGTTGGTAATTGAATGAGTCTTTTTTAAAAAATATTTTATTTACTTATTTATTTAGTCACTTATTTTTACAAAACCTTTACTAGAAGCATGTGGTTTTGTTATGTATTTTTGGGTCTTCCCTGTCACCTGTCCTTGCCTTACATCCGAATGGTCTGGGACTTTGAAGTCATCCTAGATCTCTAGTACAAGCAAATATTGGCTTTGCTAAACTGCAGGATGTTTGTAGGAGCATGTATTTCAGTGGGAGATCTAACTCAGTGGGACTTAAGTGGTTTTGATAACTTTGCACGTTGTCTGTTGGGACATTTTTGGAAAATGTCCCCTAGTTACTAATATCAGTTCAGCTCCACTAGTGGCAGCAATGAAGATTGGCCGCTGGCTTCTTAATCACCATGTCATCCAGCTAAGCTCAGATCTAAATGATGCTGTGCTAATACCAGAGCCCAGGCTTTGCTAGGGCTCCTGTAGTAATGTTGGGGCAGCTGAGTTTGTTAGCAGTAGAGTGAAAAATCTGTAAAACTTCACTATTTCGTATGCATTGAAGGGATGAGTTTCAGTCAGAGACAGTCTCTATCTCAGGGCTTTTCTACACTACCACTTTTATACTAGTTAAGTTACACCAGTAGAAGCGCCACTGTGGACAGCGCTATGTTGGTGTGAAATCTCCTGCCGTCATAGCTACCACTGCTCACGGAAGTGGCTTTATTATGCCAATAGGAGAGCTCTCTCCTGTCTGCTTAGAGAAGCTACATAAGTGATCTGACAGCGGCGTGGTTGTATTGGTACAGCTGTGCTGCTGTAAGCTCTGCAGTGTAGACATGAGCTCACTTGCGAAAGAGTAATCATTCGAAAAAGCCCCATACCAACCTCTTTGCTTTTAGTGCAAGGGCTCTACGCATCCATCAGCAGCAGCATAGCAAGCTCAGAGGTGTGAAATAGCCTATTCATCTCAGTGAGATTTCTCAGAGGAAAGAGAACATCCAGTGGAGATGAATACAGCCTGAAATACTAGCTATGAGGGTGCATCTACACAGCAAAGAAAATCCAGTGGCTGGCCCATACCAGCTGACTCAGGCTTGTGAGGCTTGAGCTGTGAGGCTGTTGCGTTGCATTGCAGTGTGGACTTTTGGGCTCGGGCTAGTGCCCAGGCTCTAGAACACTCCTACCCCGCATGTCAGAACCCCGTAGATGGGCAGGTTCCTCCAGAGCCTGGTGTGCACACAAGGGCAGGAAGTGGGGCTCAGACCCCCAGATCCTACCTCATATGGGGGGGTAAATAAGAAAGGCAGTTCAGACCCTGGCTCATATAAGGGAGGTAGGCAAGAGCCTGGAATCAGCAATCATATATGAATTTCCTCTGATTCCAATCAACCCCAAGGTGTTCTCAAGCTGAAATTGGATTGTGCCAAGCTAATTTTTTCTGACTGCTTCAATATGGCCTTACTGCTATTAAAATTTAATAGGGAAAACGCTGAATTAGATGGGTAGCAAGACACCCAGGTTCTTTTACGAGGATTCTGAGACCAATGGGAAAGAACACCCCTGGTTGAATCAGTGAATAGCTTTATTGATAACACAAACAAACAAGACAATTGACAATACTTCTCACAATCAGACAGACAATTCAACACTTACACTTATTCATTACGGAAGCTTCTCTATTGATTATCCTTATCCTTGACAGATGGGCACTGAGACAAGTCCTTTATCTTATACAAAACTTATGCTTGATCCTTAAACCTAAACAAATCTAACTATTTCCCTTAATTTCCTATTAACCTTTATTCCTTATAAGCACTTTAGCACTTTGCCTAGGGGAGACGTGCTTCGTAGATCTCAATTAAATCCCCCTGATTCCCTGAATCCACAGACTTCTGAACTATCCGGATGCTATACTCATGGCCAGCCTCTGGTCTGGATCCTTGCTTCAAAACTCCCATCCTCGACAGGTGGTCGCTGGGATCTAGAGCTCACAAGCTTCTTAGGGCTGGTGTCCTCTCGATTAGACTCAACAGTAGACGCCCCCCTCTTGAGCCAGGCTGCAGTCCACTGAATCCCTCTGCCCTGAGTATTTATTTACTTTTCGGAGCACTCTGTGGTCAAACAATTTTACATTGTTTAGCTATCCTGGGGAAGCCTGCCTTAGCGCATCCGGTGTTCTGTGGTTGCTCGCCCCCAGCAGTTGACTTGTGACTTGAGCTTATCCGCTGAGCATGTTTCTGTAGTTGAGCATATTTCTGTTCTATTCTTGCTCAACCGTTTTAGCTCAGTCATTGTTCTGTTTGAGTTCCCTATGCAATCTGGTCAGTTCTTTATATTTTGCTAGGCCTTGCATAGTTTTTAGGTCTAGTCCATATAGCTATTACCGTGATGGCTGAGACCATCTTGGTTCTTTGACCTCCTCACGCTATCTGGCCTCCCATATCCCATCCTCTTCATCTCAACCTCCTGACTCAACATCATGGTCAGGTTTTGCATCTAGCACTCAGTCTCCTGCATCTAATAGCATGGATTCTGTGTGGTTAGATGAGTATGAATGATCAGAGGCAGTCTTGTCAGATCTTGCTTGACAGTAGGAAGTCCTCCACCAGAGCAGCCTATTAGGCCAAGTGGAAACTGTTGTACTAATGACAATACCAACAGGAAATTCAACTGACACTGGCTTGTATCCAGGACATCTTGGAGTACCTAAAACCCCTTCAGTCTTCTGGCTTTGTACTTAGCTCATTGAGAGTCTACCTGGTGGCAATTTTGGCATTTCATCATCTGTCCATGGAAAGTCAGTGTTTTTAAACTCCATGGCAGCAATGCTCTTGAAAGGAGTCATTTGTCTCTACCCCTCGGGTAAAGAATCCATTCCTTTGTAGGACTTTCATTTGAACCTTGGGCAGCTTCTTTCTCCCTTCTGTGTCAGAAAACTGCCATCCTTGTGGCGATTTAACATCTGTGAGTTGTGAGAGTTGCAGGCTTTTGAGGCGGAGCCTCCTTTCACACAATTTTCCCAAAGAGTAAGTAACCCTGCAACAACACCTTAAGATTTGTGTTCTGATTTTTGAAAAAAAATTTCCCAGTTTCACTGGAACACAGTTATAACTTCCATTATTCTTCCCTCAGCCTCATACAACCCCACACAAACTGTGTCTTCACATACTGGATGTCAGGTGATTTGTCTAGCTTTTTATTTGGACACAACTAAACCTTTGTTCCTCACCTCGTCTGTTTCATGTGCGAACTGAATGAAGGGCCAAGTGGTCTCTTCACAGATAGACAGTCTCCAAGTGTATAATTTTATGTATCATGACCACTTACAAAGTAGCCCGGGCTGTGCATCCTGAAGGGGTATAAGCTCATTCCATAAGAGCTCAGGCAGTGTCAGCTGTATTTCTAAATGGCATTCCTGTATTGGACACTTGCAGGATGGTTGCTTGGTTCTCTGTTTATACCTTTGCACACCACTGTGCCCTTACAGCTGCATCCAGATTAGATGCAAACTTCAGGAAGGCAGTCCTTCTTTAAACAGGCTCCGAGTTCCACCTCCTGCAAGTACAGCTTGTGAGGCACTCACATGGAATCCAAGGCCACATCTACTAAAAGAAGAAAAAGTTACCTACCTGTGACTGTTGGTCGAGATGTGATAGAGACATGTATTCCATGACCTGGTCTCCAACCCCTATGCATTGAAGTCTGTACTTCTGATATTTGATGTGAAGGAACTGGGGGGGGGGTTGAGCTGGCACCACCATTGTATGGCAAGGAGAGGGGCTATGGACACAGAGCACAAATGCTACCTTTACAGGTATGGCTAGACAGTTTTCCCGCTTCAGTGCACTGGGAGCACACACCCACATGGAATACATCTGTATCTCATCCTGAACGACAGTTACAAGATAGGTAACCATTTTTTTCAGTACCTACTGAATATTCTGCTGTACTCTGATTGTTTCCCCCAAAATAAAAATCTCCTTTTGATAGAGGCACATTGGAACAATAAATCTGCTTTGTTTACTTCATATTTCTCCCTGAGCTTGGATATGAACTTGCAGTGTCTGGGTGGTGCTTGAGTTCAGTGACCATAACGTTCCCTCAGAGGCATCAAGGTCCTTAGATGTTGAGGTAGTATCTTCTTTGAGATATTGTCCCAATGGGTGCACACCTGTGCACCCTTGATCGGCTATTGTTGTCAGGCAGATCTGCCCTTGAACCCTATGCATCTTTATGGTAGGAGAATGTATTGGGAGGAGCAGATCTGCCACCGCTTGAGTTTGTTCTTAACTGTCTGTGGCTTGAAGCAGAGCATTGTGATGTCCACTGGCTAGTTGATTTGGGTTGTTGATTTTTTTCTTTGTTTATACTCCTTTTTGTTTGTTTTAATTTTACTATTTTCTTATTAACTTAGCACAGCTAAGTGCTTTTTCTGGGATTTCCCCATCTTATGTTTGCCTGGTCAGGGCCTGTTTTCCTCTCAGCCCCTCTCTGTCTCTGGCCTTTCCTCACAAGCTATGCCAAAGACTCCAGGCTTCAGACCTGCCAGAGTTCTTTCCCTCTCAGAGACAGATACTCCAGCTGCCTTTGGAAAGAGACACATACCCAGTGCAAGGTCTCCTTTGATTCAAAAGAAGACCAGAAGGCTGAGGGAGGATAGATTGAAACTGCTGCTTGTGGAGCACTCCCTGAGACCTGCAGGCCTTCAGCCTCAAGTGCTCAGAATGTTGTGGTGACTATACTAGCCTCAGCTCCACTTAGCAAAGACCAGGGAGCCTTCAGGAAAAAAAAAACCAAAATAAAAACCACCCTCTAAGGGACACCAAGAGAATGGGAAGGTCACTCTGTTGACCAGAGAATAAGACTTTACATCCTGGTACACTTCCTGCTCAGGCTTCTGTTTCCTCAGGTACTGAGATCCCAGGTTTTCCAGCACTGTCTTGGTTTCCTTACTCATGAGGATTTCTGATTATTGGAAGAGCCAGAAGCCCCTCTGCTGAGGGATACAGAAAGGACTTTCCTGCCAGTACTAACTCATTCTCTGGTACTTCCACATCCTTCCATGAAGATTCAGCTGCTGGTACTGATGCAGTTGTTCATCTCTTTTTGGTTAATGTGACCCCAGTACCAACACCGGTTGCTCCTCCACTGCACACAGATGAGGACACTTCCATTGACTGACTGTCTGTCCAGGATTACACAACCATCCCCTTCCAACCTTCTCCCTCCACTGATGTGCATACTGAGCAGGAAGGTCCCAGCAGATTACCGACTTGTCAAACCTGCAAAAATGCCCTTGGGTCCTGCTCCCTTCCCTTATGGCCCGCACATTGGGCTCTTTGGAATTTTTAGACTCCTTATGGCAAAGATGCCATGGTACAAGAGGTCCCTCAAAGCTAGGTATAGAAGAGATACTGCCTTGTCACAAACCCTGCTCCTCACCAGACAAAGCTATTAACCCACCCCTGCCATCCTACATAGATGACTTTCAGGGTCTCATGTAAAGGATTGCAGAGGTCTTACAGATACCGTTGGAGAAAATACAAAATCTTCAGCATTCCCTGCTTAACATCTTACATGCTTTTCTCTGAGGCAAGGTTGCCCCTTCCATCAATGATGCTTTGTCACCAACCCGTACAAAGTAGCAAACACTAGTGACCATACCCTTCCCACTTTTTTGTGGGCTGATTTAAGTAGTACTATATTCCTGCCAAGTGTTCAAAGTATCTTTTTTTTTCCTCATCCTTCCCATAACTCTCTAGTCATCAATGCGATCATCAAAAGAAACAGATGGTACCCATCTAGAGTCTCCTTTCTGACAAGGAGCTTACATGCCTGGACTGCCTTAGCCTAAAAAGGGTATTCCTTCATTTTGAGTTGCCAACGAGCGGGACTTGATGCCAAAATACAACTTTTTACATTATTCCAAATTGCTTATTTTATTGAAGATTTGCTTCTAGACCAGATGAAGCCGTTTCAGGCCCTAATCACAGAGAGCCTGACAATTGCTAAGGCTTCCCTTCAGTCCTCACTCAATGCAGCTGACACAACTTTGCACTCTGTGGCAACTACCGTAGTCATACACGGTGCATGATGGCTGCAAACCTCCACCCTTTCAGGAAGTATAAAACACTATGAAGGATCTTCCTTTTGAAGGGCCTAAGCTTTTCAGTGATGCTGTGGATGGATCTCTCCACTCATTCAGACTCCAGGGCAACCTGGTGACAAAAAGAAAATACAGCAAGTTGCGGACAGCACAGTGGTTTCACATAGTTCACTGCCAGACTGCCATGAGACCAATCAAACTTTCTAGGAGGCCCAGATTTCCTAAAAAGGGTCTGTCTTCTATAGTGACATCACAGCTGGCAATTTCTTTCAAATGTCCTTTGATTCACTGGTTGAGGATCACTAATTACCCGCCTGTTTGGATCATATGCTGCACCAACCTGTTTTCCATCATCCCTGTTGAGACAGTCTTCCATTGCCTACCTTTCTGGGAGCTCATCACCTCTGACACGCTGATCATAGAGGTGGCTTCAGTAGTCTATTTCTTTCTGTTCCTTTCCATCCCTCCTTCCCAGTTCTCCTCCTCATCCCTTTTCAGCAACACTTCTCATAAAGGTCTCTTAAGACTGGAGGAACAATCCCTCCTACTCATGACTTGATTGAACCTGTTCCAGCAGATTTTGTAGGACAAGACTTCTACTCAAGGTATTTCCCAGTGCCCGAGAAAAAAGGAAGGTGGAATCTAATTGTGGGCCTCAGGAGTTGGAATGTTTATGTTCTCTTCCAACAGTTAAGAATGGTAACCTTGACAGCACTAATTCCCTCTTTGGATCCAGTGTACTAGTTAATCTCCCTTGACCTCCAGGATGCATGCTTTCACATGCTATACACCATTCCCACAGAAGCGTCCTATGAATTGTGATGGGCAAAGACCATGCCTGCCTTTCAACTGCCTTACTGCTCTTTAAAAAGATCCTCTCTGTTGTAGCCCATCTTCGTCCAATGGGAATAATCTTCTTTCCTTTCCTGGACAACTGGCTCATCAAGGGTCACTGTCTCCTTGAGGAGCAGTCAGCAACCAACATGAAAAAAAATCAATTCATACCTTCACAGCGAATAGACTTCATCAGAGCCACTCTAGACTCCACAACTGCCAAGGCACGCCTGCCCATGGACAGGTTTGCTACAATGCCCAGCCTCATCCCCATGCTCCACCAGGGTCCACAAATCACAGCAATGGCGTGCCTTTGACTCCTGGGCCATATGACAGCCTCTCTGTATGTGTAACACCCCTGGCAAGGCTGATATTGGCAAGCCTGGCTCAAGTCTGTCTACATCCCCATCAACCACTAACTATCCAGGTAGGTGTTACCTCAGTGAGTCCTTGACTTTTTGAACTGGTGGAAAAGGTACTTAAAAGCTGTGTAGGAATTCTACACTCGTGTCCTTTCCCCACAAATGCCTCCCTGTAAGGTTGGGGTCCCCATTTCCAGGACTTTATAGCCCAGGATAAGTGCCACACTCTCTGCCACTCCTGGAGATCTCTCCATATCAACATTTTTTAACTCAGAATAGTTTGATACACTTGCCATCACTACTTCTTCAACATCAGAGGCCACTCAGAGTAATGCTAGACAACAGGCTGCAATATATTCTATAATTCACCAAGGGAGAGCAAGATCCCAGTACTTAGGCACAGTCACCATAAACTATGGAATTGGTGCATATTCCACCACATAGCAGTTTATCTACCAGGGCTATGGAACACCATAGCAGACTCCCTGTGTCACAACCACAAGTAGGAGCTGAATGATGTGGTATTTCAGGAGATTTGGCTCATTCAGGGCTCCCCTAGAGATGGCTCTCTTTGAGTTGGCATCCAGTGTGAAGAGCTGACACTTCTGCTTGAGAGGTTGCAATTTGTTGGGAGGTGTTATCTGCTCACCCCAAAACTTTTGTTTTACCATCCTCATAGCACCATCATGGCCAAAACAGCCGTAGGTTTCCCAGAGCTGGTTTGTTTGTTCTTGCAATCTCCATTTTGCCTTCAGCTAACCTCCTTGCGCAAGAATCAGACACCATGACCCACCCCAACTTCTGACCACTCCATGTCATGGCCTGACTCCGAGATGACTCTCTGATATAAAACAATAGACCTCTTTCCAGAGGTCCAAACAGTCCTGCTGAATAATAGAAAACCCATCACAAGGAAAACTTAGAAGTTAAAATGTTTTCAAGCCTGGTTTGTGGAACAATTGGTCTCTTGAGTCTCTCCTCACACAGTCTTGATTACCTGTTAAGTTTTAAAAAACATTAGTTTATTACTGAGCTAAATTAAGGTCCACATGGCTGCCATTGCAGCCTTTTACTCTCCTCCCTCCCCCATAGTCAAGGGATTTTTAGTCTTTACTCACTTAACTACTCGAGTTTCATTAAGGAGCTGTTTAACCTTTTTCCTCTTGTCCAAGAACTGACTCCATCATGGGACCTTAAGACCTCATTCCTCATAACCATCATCTTGGCCAGAAGGATAGGTGAGCTAAGAGCTCTTATGTCAGCTCCAGCATATATTGTGTTCTGTTTTACTAAGGCAATGGAACGTCCCCATCATTGCTTTCTACCTAAAGTTTAATCAATTTCACGTTAAGCAGGACATTCATATACTGGTGTCTTGCCCTAAGCCTGGCTTCTCAGAGAAGAAGCCAGTTCCCACACACTTGATGTAAAGAAGAACTCTTGTTTTTTTATCTCACTGAGAATAATCACTTCAGGGCTTCTCCCAGATTCTATTTCCATTGCAGAAAGAAGGAAAGAGCAACCAAAAACTGTCTGTAGGTTTCAGGATGCATCTTGACTTTATCATGATGCCTTGGGGGTGCATCTTCCACCTTTTGGTGACTGACTGTTCCACCACGGCTCAATGTACCTCTGTGGCCTTACTGAAGAATATATCTATCTCAGGCACTTGCAAAGCTGCCAGCTGGCTTTTGGTGTACACATTTCCCCAGCACTATACCATTATGCATGCTTCTAGAGCAGATACAGCCCTTGGTGAGATTGTTCTATGAAACGTGCTGAATCCATCTGTTGAGTACTCTCCTTTGTAATTGGGGTATTACTTGGGAATCTTCTAACAGGAAGCACCCATAGGGACAATATCTTGAAGGAGAAGTTACTTGTACAGTAACTGGAGTTCTTTGGGAGGTTTTGTCCCTATGGGTGCTCCATTACCTGCCCTCCTTCCGTGTTCCTTCATAATCATTACCTCTGGACTTCATGGTTGAGAGAGAACTGGAGCAGCGGTTGCCTGGTCCTCCCTATTACTGTAATATGGGATCATAGGGATGTGTAGGATACAGGCATGGACTCGTGGACACTGCTGACAAAATCTCCAATCAAGCATGCAAGGCATGTGTGCATTTTGATGTGGAGCACCCATAGGGACAAAACATCTCAAACGCCATTACTGTACAAGGTGTTAAACTCTCCTTTCCAGGTAGCTAACCTCTCTGTACATGTCCAGTGTAATCTTTGATGTGCCTAACTGGAGAAGCAATCTCCCTTTCAAATAACATTTTCAGTTGATTCCCCCAAAGGGCTAGTAGGTGCCATGCACTCTGTTGGGGTAACCCTCGAGCACTGGAGATCGTGGTGCGATGATCTGAGCCCTAGTCTGACATCTAGCTGTGTGCAAAAAGCTGTTCCCAGAACGTCAACTTTTTTTAAATCTTTTTTGTTTTCTCCGGGGGCTTTATCTTGAACTCAAAAGTCAGATGGCTCCAAATGTGGATCACTAACCCATGTTTCCATGAGGCACACCAAATTTCAAGGCAATCTAATTAACTGTATGGATTTTGAAGAACTTAAAACAATCTTTAAACTGAAAGCTGGCCTTAACCTTAACTATAGAAGAGCTGTCACTTTGCTGTAATAACATTCACCTGTGGCAAAGAAGTACAGCACTAGGTTTCATTGATAGACTTTCTCATCCTTCCTTTGAGAATTGATAGTTACCTTGTTAAGGCTTACAAGACCTTGAGAAAAGAGTATTTGATCAGATGTGATATATATTTCCCTTTTTAGATGTATGCTTAATTGTGCCTCATAGGGAAAAGCTGTTAAACAAGCATCACCATCTCTGTGCCCTATGCCAGAAACTCCATGAGCCAAGCCTACTGTAGTAGCGTTTTGATACTTTCAGAGAACTGTTAACAAGCAGTTTTTCTCTTACACAGTAGTGCATGTCCTTTATTTTAAAGATTTAAACAAAATTAATGCTAGCAAAAACCCATTAGTGATTGAGGTGTAGTTTAGGAAACCTCTAGTCATTTGAGGCTTAATTTGTCTGCACTATGGGCTGTGATTATTGACTCTCCTACACATACTCACGCTAGCTCTCCTCTGGGCTGATGTGCTAAAAATAGTAGCACAGCCCCAGGAGCCTGAGCAGCAGCAGTGACAGCATGAGCTACTCACCTGAAGTACAAACCCACCTGAGCTGGATGTACTTGGGCAGCTAGTCAGTGCTGTGGCTGCAGTAGCATAGGCAGCGACACCACTGTTTTTAGCATGCTAGCTCAGGTGAGAGCAAGTGCCAGTGTGTCTCTCTGTCTGCTCTGGGAATGTAATGAGTATGAAGCAAGTTTAAATTTAAAGGGGAACAAAAATTTCTGTAATCTGTATCTGATCTGTTTTAATAATTGTTCTGCCATTGAGTATCATGTATTAAATAAGCAGTATTACATGTGTTACAATGCTAAATATTTTGATAAACTAATGTAAGTGAATTAATTATTCTCACTGGCTTTCATTTTCAATTTTTTTAGACCAAAGAAAGTTTACAGTATGAATTGGAGACCCTCAATATGAATGGCTGCTCAGTGGAAGATCTAGGGCTAGATTTCACATTACCTGGGTTTCCCAATATCGAGCTGAAAAAAGGGGGAAAAGATATACCTGTCACCATCCACAACTTGGAAGAGTATCTCAGGGTACGTAAAAACAAACCTGTGACTTTAAGTTTTCACCTAACTTTTCCCATCTCAGTTAGTTCAAAGTTTACTTTCAGATATATTTTAATGGCTTGTTTTTTTGCAAATTGGTCATTGCAATAGTACTTTTCAACTGATTTGCTTCTGTTTATCTGAATGCCCTGATAAGAAATTAGTACAAATAGTTGAATTGTAGAGTACTAAAACTCCAATTAACTTTTAAGGACATTTTTGTGCTGTTGAAGAATCTATTTCTTAAGGTTTCAGAAAACTTAATTTGTATCCATCAAAAATGTAGTCATAAATGG
Organism: Mesoclemmys tuberculata; assembly: GCA_007922155.1. Taxonomy (NCBI): domain Eukaryota; kingdom Metazoa; phylum Chordata; order Testudines; family Chelidae; genus Mesoclemmys; species Mesoclemmys tuberculata. The sequence continues at coordinate 29,287,169 of ML675649.1, forward strand.
CATCGTTTTTCATTGGAAGCTGTGGGTTTGCAGTACTTCATGAAAACAAGCTAGAAAATACTGGGCAATGTGGTAAAGCCATATTTTGGACTAGTAGTGGAACACACTGCTACACAAGACTATTGGCTTCTGAAATGACTTTGGGGTTCTACCTCTGCAAGCCAGACAGTATGTGGAAGGTGAGTGTCTTCAGACTTCTAATCATTTTTTCGTCCACCTTAGCAACTGGTTTTATAAAATTTTATTTTGAAGGCATCAAGAAAAATAGCACTCATGTTTATTTACAGTTCAAAACTCACAAAGTATTCCACATGGTAATTCACGATAGTAGATAAAACACCCCCAATTTCCTACATAAAACCAAAGTAAACTTCCAACTTTTAATAAGCAATATTAAAAATTCTAACCAGTTTGCAACGCTACTATTCTTTTTGTGGGAGAGGGAGGTAATACACTTGAAAAATTTAGCTCTGGGACTCAACTTCTGCCTGATGTAAGTAGTCAAGTTTTCCGCTCCCATACGTTTTGGGTTTGGGTGCTTGTCCATATCTACTGCACCAGTGGTGTGCATGCACCCCCTGCATTTGAGTTCTGATTCTTTTGACAATCAGTGTCCCACTGATGGCTGCATTGGTACCCCAAGTCACCTCATGCCTCCCAATGAGGAGACACAGGGTGAAGCAACATCAACTGCCCTTCAGTTCCTTCTCACCATGCATGGCTCAGTCACCTTTTTGCTCACTGTGCAGCTTTGACTGTGTAAATAGGTAGTTCAAATGATTCCATATGTCCATTCCACTGTGGCTTTGTGTGTGCCTTGTGCAGAGTGGTCAGAGAACACTTTTTTGTTCAGTGGTACACATCAGGGTGGGTTCAATGCCCTCTGCCATTGCAAACCACAGCACACAGGTATAGGAGGATGAAAGTGCCCCTGACTCCCCTACCCCCAGCTTCTTCTTACCACCAGCGAGGGTTGTTGTAGTGCTTTCAGTCTTGCCATCACAAGTTTATTTCCTTCACTTTTTGTACATAGTCGGTTTTAGTAGTGGTTAGATGAAGTATAGTTCAGCTTAGTGGTAAGTTTCAACTTTTAGGTCCTCTTTGGACCAAATTTGATTATCTGGACCACAACCAGGACTGGAGCCAGGCCTCGCTTTCCAGGGGTTAAGTCCTGAGGTCATGTGCCAGTCAGTGACCCACATCCCAGCTACCGAGAAGGTTTGGAGTGCCACATCAGTGACAAATGTCACATTTGTAGAGGATTTAGGCCTTGCTCTAAAAAAGAAAGCAGCAAGACTTAAGTGTCCCTTGTGAAGGCAGCACTTTGCCGTCCATTGGAGCAATTATATTCAGAACATACTCCAAGTATGGCACCATCAGTACAGAGTGCACCTCCCAAGATGTCTTTAGCACCAAAGGCTGTGTCTCTGGTACTGTAGAAGAGATGCAGACCCGTTCAGCAAGACCTTCAGTCATGAAGCCACCTAGAGGCAAGACCTCCAGGAGAGACTGAGGGGAAGTGTTCCCTTGAGAGTTCCTCTGCTAAAAGGGGGTTCGACTCCAGAATCTATGCCAGATCTGTCAAGGCTGACCTCTGAAGTTGGGGTCAACTTCATAGAAAGACACTAAGCCCATGACCCAATTCTGGTACTGATGATGCTGGAGATGTACACTGCTGCCAGAGGACTGTTTAATCTTTTGATACAAGTGCCTTCTGTGGAAGGGCTTTGGCTGATGTCAGCAACTAATTCCTACACTACCTCCACAAGAGTATGTTCTGCCTAAGAGGCCAATACACTTCAGGGGTAAGCCTAGAACCACCATCCCAGAGTTCGGTTTACCTATTTCCTGTCCACACTGAATTTGTAAGTGGGGTCTTGTGTCCCATACCAGATGGGGAGTTTATCTTCTATCAGAGCTCTGGGGTCCCTGGATGTCACAGCAGTCTGCACTGGGCACATTGCAACGGGCAATGGCGTGTGCAAAGATGGTGCCCACCATGGCCTTGTCAATTGCCTTTATCGACATGGTGGGGTGTGCTTCCCCTCACCTTTGAGTTGACTTCCTCAAGGCCTGCACAAGATCCTTAGCACCACAGACAACATTCTCAGGTGCCTAGGACAGGTACCAAGCAGCTTGCAGGTTACTCAGTTTCTTCATCGCCAGAGGCAGACCAGTCATTGCCTTAGTGAACTGGTGCATCGTCGTTCTTATGACCTGATGAGATTGTAGAGATGGTGAAAGATTCACCGGAGGATTACAAGGCTCACCAAGAACTTCTTAAGAGTAGCTTTGGTGTTTAAACATTCAAGTGGAAGAGAGATTTGAGAAATCCAACAAATTAGTGAACATGCTAGCTTCTGTGGGGTCCTCCAGAATGGCACTTCTGACAGCAATTGTGGAGCCACTCAAAACACGTTGGCAGATCCCTTCTTCCCTCTTGCCTATGGCTAAATTGACAGATGGGGAGATACTATCTACTCTTACCTACTCTCAATCTCTTTTCCAAAAAGAGGAAAAGATGGATGATAGGCTACGTAGCCTAAAAGATTCCAGGGGAACACTGAAGTCACTTGGAATCTCTACACCAGTGACCAAAAAGGAGTTCTGGCCCCAGCAGACTTACAGGTATCAGAGCTTTATATAGAGCTATCCTATAGAGGATGTTCCTCTGTTCTTCAGGGGAGAAGGGATTTTAGTATTCCCAAAGCAAAAGGCAGTCTCAGACCTATTTTGGGTCTAAGAATTAAACATGTACCTGAGGAAAATAAAATTTCATAGGGTTACCCTAGCTTCAATTATTTCTTCCCTAGAATAGGACAACTAGTATGCTGCCCTTTGACTTAAGGGATACTTGTATCCATATAGAGATTCATCCAGACCACTGGAATTTTCTCAAGTTCATAGTGAATCAGATCCACTGCCAATTCACAGCACTTCCATTCCATCTATCAGCAGCCCCTTGCATTTTCAGAAAGTACATGGCACCAGTAGCTACATATCTGTGGAGACTGGGAATCCATATATTGCCTTATCTGAATGACTGGCTGGTGAGAGACTCGTCTGAGTCTCAAGTACTGTCCAGCATGACCATCATTCATTCCATCTTAAGTGACCTGGGGTTGTTACTCAGTCTGGCCAAATCAATTTTAAAACCAGGGCAAAGAACAGAGTTTATTGGAGCATTCTTGGATGCTATGGAAGCTGGTGCTTTTCTGCCCCAGTGAAGGTTCCAAACACACCCAAAAGCACCTCCCATTATCAGAGAGCACACTTGCCTCAGACTTCTAGGGCACTTGGCAACCTGTATGTACTTAGTGCAGCATGCCAGACTACACCACAGAAGGCTTCAAGGATGCCTAGCCCCCCAACCCCCATCAAAATCATCTAATCAGAATGGTTTGTGTTCCAGAGGTAATTTGGTCCTCTCTGGACTGGTGGACAGACCCTCCAACATTTGAATGGGAGTTCCTTTTGCGTCTCAGCAGCCAACATTCATGGTAGTCACGGATGCTTAGTTTCTGCGTTGCAGGGCATACATCACAATCTTGCAAGCTCAAGGGCTGAGGTCCTCCTAGGATCTGAAGACTCCTATAAAAGTCAGGGAGCTAGGAGCTATCCGTGTAGCCTGTTCAGCCTTCTGTCCACATGCTGTGAGGAAAACGTCTTCTAGTGTTAATGGACAACATGGCAACTATGTTCTGTGTAAACTACAGGGAAGGGTGCATTCCTCCCCATTTTGACAGAAGGCAGTTATACTTCAGGAGTTCTGCATAATCTACTCCATTCCTCTCAAAACTGCTTACCTCCCAAGAGAGCAGGTCATATCGGAAGGTCACCTAAGCAGATCCTTTTCTGCTCACCAGAAATGGTCAATACATCTGCACATCTTCCAGCTGTGGGGGACTGGATCCATTTGCAACAAAAACCAACATATAATAGCATCAGTTCTGTTTCCAGGACGGGGGAAGAGGGAATGGTGTCTCAGCCCAGGGTTTTTGATAAGATGCAAACTCCCTGCTATCCTTACTGTTCCTCTGATAGCATTACTACCCAGAGTTCTGTTCAAGGCCAAGCAGGATCATGTTTGCCTCCTGATAATAGTGTCACTGTGGCTTCAGCAACATTGGGTCTTGGCCCTGCTACCTTTATTGAGACTTCATCTGCCTCTTCCATTGGATTCAAACATGATTTCCAGGACCATGGTCCTGTGCTCCAACCCACCTACAGGCCCTCCACTTAACACCATTCCAGAGGTGCTTCTGAATAGCAGAAAGGCTTCAGTAAGTGTGCTTACCTGGCCAAATGGAAATATTTTTCTGTCTGGTATCAACAGAAATATCTCTGTACAGTGCAGGCATCCACAACCCACATTTTTGATTATCTGTTGCATCTAAAACATGAAGGTCTAACCATTCCACTAAAGTACATTTGGCAGGTATTTTTCAGCATTCCACCCTGCTTTGCGTAATAAGTAATTTTTTCAACCCTATAACTATTAGGTGTCTAAAATGAGTGGACAGGTGAAAGAACCTGTTCACCCATGGGGATCTGGTGCTAACAAAATTAATGGGACTTCCCTTTGAACCTCTTATTACTCCTCAACTTCTCCATGAAAGTGGCATTTCTGATTACAAAAACCTCAGCAATGAGTTTTGGCTGAATTGAGAGCCTTGCTTTCAGAGCCTCCTTATACAGTTTTCTGTAAAAATAATTTACCTCCACCCTCACCTAAAATTCCTGGTAAAAGTTGCTTCCAATTTCCACATTAACCAGGTAATTTATTTGCCAACATTTTATGCAAAGCCTCACATGCATGCAGATGAGCAGAAGCTTCATTCATTGGATGTGAGGAGAGCATATTTGGACCACACCAGGTCCTTTAGCTCTTCAGTGCAGTTGTTCGTTACAGGTGTGCATAGCATGAAAGGTAAACTGGTTTCCACAGGAGGATTTCCTCCTGTGTTCATTTGTGCTACGAATTAGCTATAGTCCTGCTGCTTCATAGAGTACTAGTTCATTCAACTAGAGTGCAAGCAGCTTTAGCTGCTTTCCTAGCACAATGACCTCTTTCAGATATTTGCAGAGCAGCAACCTGGTCATCATCAGTTCTCACATTTGCCACTCCCTTTGCTATTTCTTATCAGTCCAGAAACTATGCCAATTTTTGGATGGGTTGTTCTATGCTTGGTATTATGGTAGAGCCTGCCTCCATGTTACTTGTGAGTAACAGACAGTAGAATGGACATGTGCAATCACTCAATGGGGGTTTGGCAGAGTTATCCTAGTTTCTGTAACTGTTTTATTCTTTGTTGCACATGTCCATTCCAAAATCCAACCCTGCTTCCCCTTTCTATTGCAGTCTATTTATTTGGTAAGAAGGAGCTGGGGGGAAGCTGGGTCGGGGCCAATTCCATTCTCTTACAGTTACATGCAGTGGTGTGTGACAACAGATGGCATGTGAAGAAAAAGTTGGTCAAATGTGCATGAGCTGTGCACACATCTGTAGTGGAATGGACATGTGCAGCACATCTCAAACAGTAATGAAAAGGTAGTAGCCATTTTATGTTAAATTATAGTTATTTTAATGACTAGATACTAGTTATTTTTTTTCTCTCCCTCTTTTATCCCATTCTCTTTGAGAATTTAATTTTCCTTCTGGTATTTCATGATACGCGGTCCTGCCTGCTATAGCAGAACAGAAATTGCTAACTTTCAATAACTGCCCCTTCTGTGTGGCAGAAATGCCTCTTAATGATAGGCACACTACATGCCTGTTGTATCTGAGGGAAGGGCGCACACAATCAATAGGTGCTAAATCTCAGAGAAGGCAGAAAGCTAAACTGCAAGATAGCAAAAAGAATTTAATTTACTGCTAAAAGGAGTTAGTCATGTACATGTCACTCCCAGGCAGTACTTGATTGCATCTGATACAGTGGCTAGTTGTATGGCAGTTGTTTTCCATAAGGTGATCATCAGGTTTCAGCCTCCAGCATTCTGAAGAAAATACAGGTAGGTCACTATAGAACACCTAAAACTGTGAATTATTCAACCCCCGATTAAGGCTTGCATTCTTTGAAGGATTCTTGTGCAACCCTCCAGTCCTTGCTTGCTCACACTCCTTTAAAGAGGGAACCAGCTAGCTCCCAGTCACATTCAAGGGAGCCTACTACGCACAATGCAGAGCTTCTGAGCTACGAGGAAGCATCAAAGATTCCAGAGAAAACCAGGCACATCATCAACACAATCCAGATGCATCTTTGAGGCAGCAAATTTAACTAATCCATTGGGGACTGTCTAGATCCACTGGCTAACCCTCCTCCTTTTGGGAATTTCTTCTTCAATTTCTGTGGGCTTTGGAATACACTAAGCCAGTAGGTTATGGAGATAATAGAACTAGGATACTCCAACCAGTTTCACAACCTTTTCATCCCCTTCACCTATCTCTTGTCAGGGACCAGTCTCACAAGAGCATGTTTTATCAGGAGGTAGAATTCCTTCCTAGCTCTTGATGCACTGGAAGACATTTCAGCAGAATACAGAGGGAAGGAATTTTATACTCAGTATTTTCTGATATCAAAGGGGGAGCACATGGGGAGGGCTAGCACCCAGTTCTGAACTTCAGATAGGTAAATACCTCCATCTGCAGACTCAAGTTCAGGATGGTAACTCTGGAATCCCCTCCTTGGATCTACAGGACTGCTAGGCAGCTCTCAACCTTCAAAAGGCATATATTCATATTGCCATTCATTCTGCCTACATGAAAGAATTACAATTTCAGGTGAACACTTCACATTACCAGAACAGGTAATATTACCTTAGTGCTATCAATCAACACTGTGTGTTCATCACATGCCTGTTGGTAACAGTGTCATACTGAGAAAGCAAGGAGTTGTAGTTGACTATACTTTGACAAATGGCTCATCCAAAGGTGATTTCAGCAGGCAATAGACACTATGTAGCAGGGACTCAGTCTTTGCCTCCCTTGGACACAGATTCAACAGGGGGAAAAAAATCTGTTCTGCTTCTTACTTAAAAATAGTTTGCTGGGGCTATTGGATGTGACAACAGAAAAGCCTACCAGCCTCAAGAGACTAATCAACATGGTGGATCTAATCAACCAACTGCAAGGAACATTCTCAAAGACGTATGAGAACTTGCCTCTGGCTTCTAGGTCACCTGGCATCCTGCACTTTCATAATTCTACAAGACAGACATCACCTTCTCTGCATGCAAAAGTGGTTGATACTGATCAGATCATTAGACACGATGTAGAGAAAAGAATGTAGGTCTCCCTAAAAGTCATAGTATCTTTGAATTGGTGGCACAATCCAGAAAAAGCTGGCAGAGAAGTGTCCTCTCCACTAGTACTGCCCAAAGTGCAAGTAACAGATGCCTTTAATGTGAGGATTCTTTCTTGACCTCTTTTAGACTCAGTGCTTCTGGTCTTGCCAAGAAGCCAGATTACATATAAACATTTTGAACGGAGATCAATTCATTGTGCAAGTGCATCATTTCTTCCAGTTCTGAAGGGTTCATTTGTACAGCTATTAAGACAGTCCCACACTAATGTTTTACATAGATGAGGGAGAGATCAACTGTCGTCTTTGTCACCTGAGCACGCAATTGGCAAGTGGTCATAAGTAGTCTGTGAAGGACAGTCATTCAAAAATATTTGCCAATTGAGATCAACCTCCAATAGATCTTACTTGTTTGACATTCCAAAGAGATCATCAAATCTTTTGCTTGAGAGGAGGTCTTGATCAAGATCTCTTGCAGATCAAGTGGTCTTACTCTCTAATCCCAACAGTGATCAGCATGCTCAGAACAGATTCAGCAAGGATATTGTTGGCTCCAGCCTGGCCAAGACAGTTATTTTGAAGATCTGATAAACCTTTCAGTTCTGTCTTGAATCCAGCTGACTCTTCAATCAGATCTAATATCCCAGAAGAAAGGCCAGAGCATTCATCCAGCTCAAACCTCCCTGCACCTCATAGCATTGATGCTGGATGGCTTCATTGGAAGCTGATCTGAGGTGCAAGATATTTTTAATAGAAAAGACTCCTTCAGAGCTACATATTCTTCTACCATATGAGTCAATCGAAATCCACTGCATTCCTCAGATCCATATCTCAGGCACACGGGGTATCTGCTGTCATTAAAGGCATCTGGCCATGATTTCCCTTATGGTCTACTTAGTAGTCGTCTCAGCTAACCACCGTCCAGTTCCAGGTTGCTGTTTTCTTCCATTCCTCAGTAGTTGAGAGTCCTGAAGGGCCTTGTCAGGGGACACCCTTCTGGGATTTAAATATTCTACTGCAATTGACGGGACCACAATTTTGAGCCACCAGTTAATTAGTTACTGCCTTTTTAATTTGATGATTAAAACAGGTATTCAGTAACATAAATCTGTTAAAGGGTGGAGAGATTCAGGCTCTTAAGGTGAAGCCACCTTATACCATAGTTTTAAGAGACTGCATGATGATACCCCTAAATTTCTACCCCAAACAGTTTGATTAACCTTCCTATTTTCTTCCCCAAGCCATATACTAAGAAAGGGGAAGACAAGCTCCACGCTTTAGATATCCATAGAGATTTGTCATTATACTGAGATAGGATGAGACTGTTTACAGTATTGCCTATATTATTTGTAGCTTTTGCAGAGTTCATTAATGGTCATCATACTTCAGCCCCAGAGGATGTATAACTGGATTACTAGGCTATATCGACTATGCTATAAATTAGCTATGGTAGAACCTCTAGAAAGAGTTGCAGCCCGCTCTATTAGGTTTCAGGCATTTTCAAGAGCTTCTGTGAGGAACGTGCTCACAGCAGAGAAATGTAGGGTGCTCTGTACATACCTTTTATGCAGCATTACTCTATAGATGCTTGTTCTGGCAGGGATGTCTGACAGTTCTTTTGCACATAACATTACTTCAGCACAAGGAAAGTGCTCAACCCGAGCTTGTTTCAGTTCCAGTTAGCTTTTGGACCACTTCTTTTACTACCTGTGGAGTGCTGATACTGTGCAAAGACAGGTGGAAATCCTAGTTGATGTTTCTAATCCGCCTTGGTGCTCTGTAGGGAGAGACTGGCCCATGGAATTGGGAAATCAGTCTAATTTCTCAATGGCTGGGACTCTTTTTAGTAGATTCTAATTTGTCATTCATATTACCCTTGTTGGAAAATCAATATAGTCCTGAGCATGCAACTTTACATACACAAAATAGCTAATATTTTGCCTTCAATCCCTTGTCCAGATGGATTTAATAATTTTTTTATTGAAAACTGTTTTTCTCTTCTTTGTATTTATTTTCTGTAAAGTCCAATAAACTGTTAAGCCTTGTGGGATAATTGAGAGTAAAATTCTCCCAGGTTACTCGTCTCATGTTACAGGCACATTACAAAATCAACCCATGTATATCTAGCAAGACAAATTATTCAGTATTAATGTTGCTTAAAGTCTGAAGGATTTCTCTTTCAGAAACCTCCGGAAAGATTCATTTCAACACAATGCTATTTTCCGAGGGAAAAATAACTATCTAGATTTTGACTGTAGGTGTTCTACCATTCAGTACATTTTGGCCACAGAAAGCATGACTTGCATAACTTTTTTTTAATATACCCTCTCTAATAAAAGCTTAGCTGAGCACTTTAAATGCTTAATAAATATTTACCATGTATAATATTTCCCCAAAATCGAGGTATGCTAGCTGCATAATGTATTTCAAATGAATTTTTAATAAGATACAAATGGGAGTCAAGATTTATGTGATTAAAGAAGTAAGTGAACATCTATTTGTTAGCCTGACAAGTACATCTGGCAGACTTAACTCTTGTACAAGCAGATATTTTGAATTTCTATTAAAATAGTTACAAGAACAAATTCTGTTTAAAATGTCTCACTATTTACATATTAACTTTGGGAGGGTGGGGTAAGGATTACACAGATCAATATTTTTACTATCCAGTTGGTTCTTAAACATACCCTCTAAACAATTTTCAGTTAGATTTAGTATGACATAGTAGTCTTTGGAGGAATTTGTTTTGCCTTTGCAGGCACAAGTGTGTGCATTGGTGCAACAAATATGCAGTTGATGGATGGCTGGTTTTGGGTTGGTGAGAGGTGACAGAAGTGGGGTAACATTGTACAGCATCTTTTCAGTCAAGCTCAGATTCGCCCATCTTTACATGAACATATGGTCATGTTCCTGATTCTTTTGCCAAGTTGTCATATCCTTTGTTTAACTCAAAGGTTGAATATTCACATCACTTCTCAGTCTGTTCACTTACCGTGATTGTTTTTTCTTTACAGCTGGTTATATTTTGGGCACTAAATGAAGGTGTTTCCAGACAATTTGACTCATTCAGAGATGGATTTGAATCAGTCTTCCCCCTCAGTCATCTTCAGTACTTCTATCCTGAGGAGGTTGGTAGATGTGAATATATAACTGATGCCAGTTAATGGGATAGGAATGTAGATTGGTATTATTTAGTTATGGGCAGGGTATTGTGCAATTCTCACACAAATAGGGTGATATATTTATGAAACTCATTTACCAAGAAGATTCAGTGAGTTTTTAATTATGTGCTTGTGTTTCACGTATAGAAGCTTTTATATTTAATAGTAGTTCTAATGAATACTTCTGGTGGTGGATTTTATACTGTTGTTCTTGTGGTATCAAATTTTGTATATTATAACAGGTTTTTCCCAAAGAAAATAATACATCCAGACATGCAAATTTCTGGATTCAAATATTCCCAATGTGTTGGAGGACACTCCAGGAATCAAAAAACTTCAGAACTGTTTATTGTTATATTGTGGTAGTAACTACTGATTTACAGATATGGACCCAGGACCCCATTGTGCTAGGTGTAGTACAAACACAGAACAAAGACAGTCCCTGCCCCAAAGAGCTTATATGCAGGCTTGATCTACACTGCTGCGCTGGGTCGACATAAGGTATGCCAGTTACATTATGTAACTAGCGTATCTCACATTGACTTACTTCCATCTACGTGATGCGGCATCTTCAAATGCTCTCCTGTCGATGGGGATGTGGACTACTTCAATCACTGGGAGGAGTGCTCTCCTATCAGCAGAGCAGCTCTACGTCAACCTGCTCAATCGATGCCATTGCATCAATGCCTGACGCTGCACTAGTGTAGATATGCCCTTTATTTGTAAGAGAAGAGATAGCAGATGGTTACAGGTGGACATGGGAGCACAAAGAAACAAGACAGGACTGATCAGCATCGTAGATAATGATTATAGCACATCAGCTGCCTAATCATGGAAATTTTTTGTGGTTATCATGGCAATAGAGGGATTTGAAGGGAGACAATAAGGTAGCTTTGTGGCAGGGAGTTTTTACAGGGAGTTCTGACTAAGGACTAGAGGCAGGATGGGAGAAAGCAAAAAACTACTTGTTTAAAAAAATTACATGGGCAATGGAGCCTGGTGGCATTGACTGACTGGAGGCAGGAGTTGACATTTGGACAGTTTACCAAGAGATGATGGGTAGGATTGGGATAGGCTGTGAAAGGTCTTGAAAGTGAAAATAAGTAGCTTATTTTGATGCGATAAAGAAAGGGAGCCAGTTGGGGGATTCAGAGAGGGGTAACAGACAAAACAGGTAGGGGAATGATATTTGCAGCAGTATTTGGAATGGATACATATTGGGCAAGATTGTAATTGTCAGCATCCTCTTTTCCAGAATTGTAATATTGCAGTGAGAGCCCTGAAAAGCATTTTGGATGTGTGGATAGATAGGAAAAGTCGTGTTTTAGAGAGGTTTTATCTTTCTGCATACACTGTTACTTATAAGTTTCATGAAGAAATTACAAAGGTCCTCTATATACCTTACTGTGATAGCGCTTTTACATAGAAGTACCACTGAAGTACTGGCCAAAGTTTAGCTTTGTGCCGAGCTATCTGCAGCATAGCACTCCTTCAGTCACCATTGGGAAGAGACAGTTGCCCAGTGTTATGGTTTTGTCCTTTCTTCTTGATGCAGTGCTTCTCAATTTTGTAATTCTGTTTGTGGACACCAGTCTGAAGTGGTACAGACAGTCTTTTGGGATGCAGCTGAAGTTGTTGACAGCATCCTCCTCCGTTTGTAAACATAGTTGACAAAGTCAAGGAACAGAAGCAGTATTTCAGGAACACAACTTAATATCATACAGTCTTAAAGAAAAAAGTTTGGTCATCCAGTTCTGAACTTTTGCTTGTACAAATGATTCCCTGAAGAATTGAAAACAGATTTGGAAAAAATGGCTTCATTTGGCTTATGAGCAAAGTGGCTAAAAATGCCAAAACAAAGTTGCTGCACACTTGTCAACCAGAACTGAATTCAAATCTTCCAACACGATATCCCAGCCAGGTGCAGCATTTGTGGTAGCGATCTTCCAGTATTTGAGCTTCAGCCTTATCTCCTGTATCTGCTCAGACATGCCAGCTGAGGCCTAAGTACAGAGCTCCACAGTGTCCACTGAAGTTGGAAGAAAGTCTCTGCTGGACTGCATCTGAAATGGGGGGAAACAAAGAGATATGGGGAAAAAAGGTTGAGAGAGGCTATCTGCTGCCCTGAAATCAGTTGTACAAGCCTGGGAAAAAAGATTGAGAGTTAATTGTCCAAATATCACTGAAATTCAGGCATGGCTAATTCTCATGGGCTAAGACACAAGTTTGGACTGCTTCTAACTACAGGAAGAGATGCAACCCACTAGTAACAGAAGTTTGGAGATGTTGGGATGGGGCTATTAAACTCTAATGAGCTGTGTGTAGCTGAATTGTGCAATGCTGACTTAATTTTCCTGAATGATGATCCAGAAAACAGATTCATGTTGTAATCACATGTATAGTATTCATTTTGCATCAGCACTAGGACAGACTGTTCTCTCTGCTTAAATTTATAGTTGGATCAGCTCCTGTGTGGCAGTAAAACAGACACTTGGGATGCAAAGACATTAATGGAATGCTGCAGGCCAGATCATGGTTATACACATGACAGGTAATATGGATTTCATACTAGGAGACCAAATGTTGAAAATTGTGCATCTGGTGATCTTAAAATACAGGAAATACCTTTCATAGTTACTGTACATGAAATGATGCAACATATATCTTAGTGGGAAGAAACTGGATGTTTGTTGTTAAAACCAACCTGTATAATTCATGTAGTCTGAGCCTGAGACCATGATTATTAATCCTGTGTTGCAAGTATTTTAAAAGTATATATTGTAAGCAAAAGAGTAAAAACTAACCGTTTTTTTTGTTTTCTCTTTTAGTCGAGCTGTGAAGTACCTGTTTGAAATTCTTAGTAGTTTTGATAGTGAGCAACAAAGATTATTTCTCCAATTTGTGACCGGTAGCCCTAGACTGCCAGTAGGAGGTGGGTTTATTTAGTAGATATTGCCATCATGTCTGCACTTCCTTGTATAATCAGCACAGCCAATGTATTTCTCAGTCATTAAAAGCCATTTGTTTGTTTCACTTCAGTAGCTATAAATCTGCATATATCATTTTCAAAACTTGAAATGTCAGTTAACAAACAAGTCTGGGGTGTTCATAACTATTTGGAACAGTTCAAATCAAATAATCTTGAAGTTTGCATTAATCAAATGAGAGTGGTTTGAATATTAACAATAATAAAGATTTTGCTTGAATAACTTTTCAAGGTAGAGACTATAGATGTACAATATTTCATGCTACATGACAAAGAATAGTCCACTTTAAAACAAATTCCTTGTTACTCTTTTTGGAAAAAAAACAATTTAGTGCTCATGGTTATGTTGTTGACCATGAGACAACTTGTAATAAGTTATGGCAGACCAAACAATAAAATGGCAGAGTGCTTCCTGTAAGGAAAAGTCACTAAGGCTTTCTGTCAAGAAATGAGTATAAACAGGGATTCTGAATCCTAAAATGCAAAAGAGGGAATGAAAAGAAGATGCTGCTTTTGAAAGAACAGGAATAAAGGAAAAAATGAGACTATTTGATGTCCTTGCTCAGAATCTGGCTCCTGATATTAAATGTGTTCATGGTAATACAGGAGTATACTTTAAAAAAACCCACAAATTGTACGTAAAATACTTTTGCCAGATTCCTTAACTGACTGCTTTGTAAATCAAAATCAGATCTTTTGAGTATGCTTCAGCCCTGCTTGTGTTCTTTAGTTTTCATATATAGACTGCAGCAGTGTGCTAGTGCTGAACAACCAAGTAGTGAGATGGACCAAGCTAACTAAAAATTAGTTGGCATAAATTAAAAGTACATCTAGCTTTTTACTTCACTTAAGATTGTGATAATAGATGTGGAATATGTTCTTAAGCAAAGGTTGAAGAGTCTTAATTTAGATTTCAAATTATATCGAATTACTGTCAGTTTAAAAGTAGGTTAAACTTTGTTTCTTAAGAAAAGCAATTTTCCTATTATATTCAGACACAGTGGACCTTTTTTCCTCCTTTCAGGCTTTCGAAGTTTGAATCCTCCATTGACAATTGTACGCAAGACATTTGAGTCTACAGAAAATCCAGATGACTTCTTGCCCTCAGTAATGACTTGTGTGAATTATCTCAAGTTGCCGGACTATTCAAGTATTGAGATAATGCGTGAAAAACTCTTGATAGCTGCAAGAGAAGGGCAGCAGTCATTCCATCTTTCCTGATCACAATGAAAAATGCAATGTCTGCCTGTTACAGCAAAGAGAAAATCATGATTCTTTTCTAAATGTATCACCCAAGTCAAGGAAACGTGTTACGCCTTCTTGTTGTAGAAAACCGGCTTGCAGATTATAAACAAAGACACTTGGTTGATATTCATTAAAGGCCCCATGGACTTAAAGTGATCAGGCCCTAAAAAGTTGTTTGTGACAAGGTTTCTTTAGCAAGTTCTTGTTTAAATTATCATTTATTTGATGAGTGAAGTTTTTAACTTGCTTTGCTGTGTGAAATTTAAAAAAGGGATGTTTTTCCAGGCTGGAACAATAAATGTCGCTGTGCAGTTTAATATCGGGCTGTGTGTATCCATCTAGCTAAGTCTGCAGTTTTTTTCCTCCAAAGACAAATTTTGTACATAAGTACAGAAATTAAAATACACATGTATTTGACAAATCTAGTTTAGTAGACTAGTTCTGTGTACCTTCACATGCCTCTGATTTTTTTCCCTTCCTCTTCTACTGTCTGATGTGCAATTCACATGGTTCTTTTTTGTGTGCAACACTCAACAGTTGTTACATTTTGGTTAGCATGGCATTTATTGCTCCATGTTTTCTCTCAAATTAAGATATAATTTAAATTTTACTGAAATTAAAATATATATTGTCAATATAATTCAGCCTTTGTAATTAGGTAGAGCTTAGTTTTAACATAGTTGTAGGATATATTGGCTACAGTCTTTACCAGATGACACTCTAGTACTGTTCACACAGTAATTCAGGCAACAAAAGCCTTTTACCAGAGGCTAGGAAGAATTCCTTTCTTTTGTGTAGTTGAAAATTCAACAGATTGGGCTGGCCAGTATTTATTATTATAAGGCCAGAGCATTTCAAATTGATGTATAGTTTTTTAAAAGACAAATTAGCAGTTTTATTCCTGTTCAAGTAAACAAAATTTTGTTTTCGACTTAAGTTCATGTTTACTTTTGTAGCCTCCCCCTTTGCTCCCATCACCCCCCACCCCCAGTGCTAGCTTGGAACAAACAGTTCAGCCTTTGTCTTTTGACACAGATAAAGCACCTGTAAGCAATGCTCTGTCCAACTGTTTTATGTGCTGATTTCTCAAATCTGCAATAATTTACTTCATCAGGTTAATGTTTTTACCTGAACATAAATAAAAAAGTTTGCTTCACCTTTTTGTTCATAGTTTTGTACTGTATGCATAAGTTCAATTGTGTAAATTATTTCAACACAAGTAAATCATCTTAAATCTCCTTGGCTAACTGCCCACATGTTGTGGATGATTTACTATTAAAACAAGTTTGTAAGATCTGCTATTTAACTTAGACAATGGAGGATAAAGAGGAAGGAGAATTTTCCTTTCTATGGGTTCAAAAAACAAATGGGCAATTCCAAACATTCCTGAGATGCACATGCTATAGTTCATCTCTATGAAAATCTGATAAATAGCTAATTACTTTATTCAACTTTGAGAAATCAAAATTAATTTTTCAGTGCATAGCAATTGTTGAAAACTCTGATTAATCAGTTAAGATTTCCCCTAAATGAAGAAAATTTTTTTATTTAGCTGAAGAACTTGTACTTTGAAAAAATGTATTTCAATACATGTAACTGACATTCTTTACAGATAACATTCACAGAATTACATGTGGTTGCTCATACCAGGTGCCACAGAACTGTAATGCGAATTTGTCATGAGCAGTCGAATGTTGAAATCATTGCACAAAATCTGATAACTGAGCAGTTTAACTACCATATTAAAACTGAATGAAGGCGCTTCACACTGTACATATAATATTGATAGTGCAGAATGTGGCAAAGATTTCATAGAAGTTAAAGGCAGTGTTTAAACTATGGACTGGTGTTTAAAATTGTTCTGAAAACTTGATCAAACTGAGCACAAAGATGCGTGTTAATAGTGTGTGGATAGCAACTTGTTCATTTTTTTAAGGTTCTATATTTTAAAAAAAACTGACTTGTGTAAAAAGCTAATATTTTGTATTAAAATATCATCTGTATTGATATTTTTTTACCCACGTTGTCTCCCTACAGAATCTGGCTTTCATTGATTTGAGGAGTTTGCAAATTTGAAATAGCCATTGTATGATAGTTGAAAGTCCATTACAGTCTGGTCCTGTGCAATCTGGTGACTGTTCAATGGCTTATGTAAAAACAAGATGTCGGGGATCTCAACCCATTTGCTTGTGGATGAATGCTCACTTCACAAAATTAATACCAGAGTTTAACATATATTGATATTTTAATTGTCAGTTTCAGCAGTCAGACCAGGAATTGATTAGGCTTTGAAACTGAATTTACTGTAGCCCTGTAGATTTGTTCCAGGACAGTATTGAGGCACATTGACAGTGAAGTATGGGGAAGTCTGCATGGCCTATGATGCTCCTGTACTACTTTTGTGGATAAACGGAAGATTGTAGTTTCCCATGAAGCATTACATTTTACAATGCTTTCACAAGCATTACATTTTAAAAACCTGTAGTTATCTCTAAGATTACTTCAGAGAATTACGGGTCATAGATCATGCACTGGGGTTAACTCTTTTCACAAAAAGTGGGTTCAAATAAGGGGTAGCTCACACTAGAATTTAATTTGGTGGACACATTCTAATCTCTAATGGATCTTTGTCCACATCATACAATTCAAGACAAGAGGCAGTCCTCTCAGCAGTTAGGCACCTCGCAGTGTGGTTGGAATTTGGGAGTAAAGTTATTTGCAATCTGAAAAATGTAGGCCTTATCTACTTGGTTAAATTCTACTGGCTTTACACAGGTATAATCATCTTCTTCCTTTCACTGCAGACTGTGTGAATATTCTTACTCTTATACCACAATTAGAGTGGCTTGTCTTGATTTTAGTTCAAATCCCTTCGCCACCAACAAATTAAACTGCAAAAAGGCAGACTTATCCCAGTATAAGTTTCTATAGAGGATTTTACACCTATAACTAGATCTGTTTTTAAATTAACAACTCAGGTTACATCAGGTAGACAGGGCCTTAGAAATCCTATAAACTCTAGACCTAGTGCTTGTCAAAGTCCATCACATCCATGAGCTCTAAAACACACTCAATTTTATAAGCAAATTTTTTATAATTAAAACAAACTTGTACTGTAGTTTTTATAACTTCTGCATAAAGCTTGTACAGATAACACAGTACACATGTAAAATGTAATGCATAATGGCAAATTTTAACTGATTACATTTACAGTTTCTCTTCATGTGCGGATTGCCCACTTAAATTGAACTCCTTGGCTGTTCCATGCCTACTTTAAAAACAAGTACTGAGGCGGGTCTGTGGTAGGAATTTACATCAGCAAAACTGTATGAAAAATCCATCTCTTTGACATACAGAGCTATGCCAACCTAACCCCAGTGTAGATAGTGTTTCTGTTAATGTAGCTACTGCCTCTTAAGGGAAGCAGCTTAAGTACAGTGATGGCAGAACCCCTCCAATCACTGTATTATGTGTCTGCACTGAAGTGCTACAGTGATGCAGCTTCAGTGTTTTAAGTGTAGACATATACCTTAAGAATACATTGTTATGAGAATGTTCATTCTCTGCTCTGGTCATTGACAATGACTAAATACTTTGCTTGGGCTAAAAAACACAGAAAATGGCCTTGCTTAAAACAAGTTTTCCTTCACAACGTGCCTAACATCACTGGTCTGTCACCTTGGGTTTTTTGTTACCTCATTCTTCTTACTTTGTATGTCATCCATTCAGACTGTGAGCTCCTAGGAGCATGGTCTTGGTCTATATGCTTGAATGTGAAATACACTTCCTTGGTCATTAGCTCGCCCTAATAAAGATATTTCAGCTGTTCCTCTCTTCCTGCGGATACTGGAGGCAGTTTAGATGTGTCCACAGAGTTCCAAGGCTTTAGTCACACACTGTCCACCCTCAGTCATGTCTCCACCTATGCAAACAGACTGGCCAATGAGTATTCCTACCTTTCTTACCATCCCAGCTTTCAAAGCCAGACTTTGTGGCAGCGTTGAGCAGCAATCGCTCATCTCCTCTTTCCTGCATCTAGGGGGACAACTTTTGAAAAGGAGCACTCTGGAGTCCCTTCCCTCAGTTTTTCTCCTACCCTGAGGAGGGCAGAGATGGCTAAATGGAAAATGCAGGCCACAAGGAGCTCTATCTGTGACAAAACCCCCTGAAGAGCCATTGAAAGGGTTTGTGCTAAAATAATTATTTCCAGCCCATAGATGCTTGGACCCAGCTTTTTAAAGAGTATATAGACTCTGCTGTGCTCAGTATTGCAACACCTAACTTATTTAGGAGCCCAAATCCTATTGACCTATATGTATCCCTTCATACCTTTAAAACTCTGGGCTTTGGTCCTAGTAGCTAGCTTGAGTATGTCTCCTACATACTCCCACCCCACAGGCTAAGATTCCTTCAGTCCAAAAACTCCTTTGGAAGGGTGGGTCAGTCCTTACGTGTCTAGATACAACCAAACGTTGGTAATCATTTCTGATAAATTTGTAAAATTGTCCTTAATTTTGTCT
Source organism: Mesoclemmys tuberculata (assembly GCA_007922155.1). Lineage (NCBI taxonomy): Eukaryota > Metazoa > Chordata > Testudines > Chelidae > Mesoclemmys > Mesoclemmys tuberculata. Next base: position 29,306,382 of record ML675649.1, read on the forward strand.
GTCTGTGAAGGGAAAAGATCCCAAGTCTCTTAGTTGTAATCAAGGCACTTGGCAAACAGCAAGTGGGCATCTTAAGGGATATGCCTTCTTACCTGTTAGAAGACCTGGCCATGCATGGAAATAGTCTCCCTACCCACACACACTTCCATGCCAGTTATACGTTGGGGATGAGCTAGACAAGGACTCCTTTATCTCTGCCCCTCCATGGTCTAGAATCCAGGAGATAACTCCTGCTAATGACATTTGTGTATGATTATCCTCCTCCAACATGAAAACTAAGCCAAAAAGACTAAAAATAATTAAAGAAACCCACATAAGATACTCATCCTCACCTCCTTCCATGAGCAACTTCTTCCTTGAAGACAGATTTCTCTGCTTTGAATTATAAACCCAAACCTCAGAAGCAGCAGCAGTTCTTCCCCATTCATAAATGAAACCACGTTGAGAAATATAGTGGCCCTTATTTAGCTTCAACAAGAGACGAAATTTTCTTTCTTCCCTGTATCCCATCAACTGGGTATAGACTGTTGGGCAAGTATCTGCCATCTTTGTCTGTCTGAGGCAGCACTGAGGTTCACCTCCTTTTACCATTTTTAATGCAATCAATCCATTGCTTCCTCAGTGTCCTTGTGTTACCACCACCCTTTCCTGTTATGCTATCTTCCTCTTCAGTCATCCTTTGTGTCCAAAACAGTGGAGTTGTGCTTCCTGGGTTTTGTCAGCCACAAAATAGATTTTGACTTGCATCCTAATACTTCCATTTTGAAATCTGTGTCATCATGTAACTCCTCTTATGGGGTGAAGACCTCTCATCTCCAACACCTGTAGGAGTTGAAACTGCTGTTGCCCATGCTTCTGCATTATTCAGCATTACAGGGTGCACCATTGTTCTGTACAGTTGGACTTAGTCTCTAAGGGCATATGCTTGTCATACATTACCCCAAAGATGATATTCCACGCTCTTCCAGCACTCCCCAATCTGGACAGTCTCATGCTCAAGCTGAGTCTTCTGTGAATTAGCTGCCAAATTTCTAGAACTGGTCATCTGGTTTAGCTTCATTTCATTAATCTCTGTCTGACTTCCCTGTGGCACCTCTCTTACTAGTAAACTTAATCAGGTAGATAAGGCCTATAGTTGTGTTTGAGTGTCCCTGCACAGTCCCACTTACGGGTTTTGTGGCACTTTGTGGTATCTTGTGGTAGAACCCTCTTCTAGAAGCATTAGCTAGAGAGCTTTTTCACCCTGCCCCTCCCCTCTACATCCTGATACACTGAGGGTGAAGCTATAAAAGGGGCAGAGTGCCCTCCCCACCATAGTTCCTTCCAAACATATGCCAGGATGGTTGTGAACCCCTCCAGGTCTTTAAAACTGAGAGTAGTTTTCTACAAAAATTAGTGTTAACTTACAGTATGTTGGTAGTAGTGAGGGTTTTCCCCAGTCCTGGGGAATGGTGGGAATTGAAAAAGCCAAGCTTTTAAAAGGTGTGCTGCTTGCTGGTCATCTTCTCAATATTAGATGACCACATGCGGTGCCTGAATTGTCTGGGAGAAGGCCATTCACCCTCTGGCTGTTTGATCTGCTTGCCTTTCATCCCCAGGGCAAACAAAACAGGAAGATTTGTCTATAACTCTTCCAATTTAAGGAAACCCTCAAAGCTAGACCATCTAGATCTGTTCAGACTTTGGTTCTAAGGTCTAAGGAGCCCCAGTGGCCTCAATCTGTTCTGGTCAACTGCAGGATGCCAATAAGCTGTAGCCCCTAACAAGGCCAGACTCCATTCCTGCGACTCCCCCCATCAAGCCCATGAGGCAATACCTGCCCTACCCAAGGGCTACATGGTTGGAGCCCACCGCCCTGGTTCTGGAAAGGTCAAAGACCACTTCGGCCACCCTCACTGGTGCCAAGCCTCACAGCAATCTCACTCTGATTCAACCCCTGTAGCTGCAGGACCAGTGTCATTTCCAACGGCCTCTTCCAGATCCTGGAAAATGGATGTAAATGGTGTATCTGAATGAGGGCCATCAGTGCTTTCAGTTCCAGATGCTGCAGCACTGAGGAAAAAGAGGCAGAGGAGCAAGATGGCCATGGATGGCAGTGCCGGTTTCCATGTGTCAGAGCTCTCATCTGATTCTGATAAGACCACCACTGTTCTGAAGCAGACAGCCGCTCCATCTCCATCTTTTGAAAGGGCAAAGAGTCCATATGTACCTTCAGACTTTGTCATTCCCTGACCTGGTTCCTGTTCCAAAGAATTCCATCACTATGGCAGCCCAAGTCCACCCTTCAGCTCTGGTGCATGTCCTGGACCTGGGTGTAAAGTGCATGGTGCATAAAAGGAGGCAAGTGCCCTCAGTTCCAGGGTCATTGTCATCCTCATCTCCCATTAGAAAAAGAGACCAAATCCTATTGCTGGCCTGGAACACCTTTTAAGGACTCTGTCAGGATCTCCACAAAACTGGATCCTCATTCTTCTGCTAGACCCATTATTATCCTTTATAGTCTTTCTTGGATCTGGACCTGCACTCTCTTCAGGAGGAGGGTAGAAGAAAAATAGAGGCCTCCCCTTGTTGGTATGTTTCCAACTCCCAATGGTTAGGGAGAGCAGCAGTCCTGGGGACTTACTGGGTATCACCTCAGGACCTCTTCAATTACCCTCCTTGTGGATTGCAGATGACGTGTCATCTCTCCAAGAATCCAAAAGTCCAAAGATACTTCGATCTGATTCCCTTGGATCCACTGATATTACGGCTAGTAATACCTGATACCCTGTCTGAAAGGGGGACAAAGAGAGAGCTCCTGTCTTCGAACAGGAGTGTTGAGGAACTGACTTCAAGCATGATCTATCACCAGATGTGCAGGTGGACAAGGCTTCAGTCTCCTCCTTTTCTGAGGATGCTATTCAGTTCCTTGATCTGGCAGATCACATGATGTCTACTTTGAATCTCCTGGCAGTAACGATGGAGGAGGCTTCCCAACTGGTTTTCAATAGCCTTGGTGCTACTCACAGCAGTAAGATATTGCTCTCTATTTTGGATAGTTCATTGCAGCCGGCCAAATCTGCATGGTCTAATTTCACCTCCTATCTCTTAAAAAGGTAGACAAACTATATGAGAGACCCTCTGAAGGTTTCTCTCATTTCCATATCCACCCCACACCCAGCTCGCTAGTGGTAACTATCAGCCACAGGGTGATATCTGAACAACCACATTGCACCCGGACCACAGAGGGGGACACAAGATTAACACAGGGGGAAGGTGGTGTTCTCATTCCTGGGTAGCGGGTGGTGAATTATCTGGGAGTTACAGTCCAATACCAACTCCATCTATGGGAGATGTCGCCTTTTCTCCAGGACCTTTGTAGTGTAGGAGAAAACACCATCATAGTGGATGGTCAGAATGTAGCCAAGCTTTCTCCTAAGGCCTCCTTTGTTGCCTAAGACTCTGCTACCAGACCATTGACACCCGCTGTGACCCTCAGGAGGCATGCATGGCTTTGATTCTCTTCTCTAGCTATGGATGCTAGAAGTGAGCTGGAGAATTTCTCTCTCCTTTGAGGCGAGGCGGTCCTTTCATTGAAAAGTCTGATGACTTAATAGAAAAATTGAGGGACACAAGATTGACATCTCAATACCTGGGTTAATCCCATCCTTTTCAAGGAGGCATCCACCTCCTCTTTCCTATTTTGAGACACCATTACCCCCAGTCTTCAGCTTCCTACTTTTGCCCACTCAGAGGCTCAACAATACCAACAATCTGCGGCCTCAGAGCCATTACAGAAAGATACCTTTCAAATGAGGCTTCACATCTAAACAGTCGGCTTCCTCATCAGTGTCCTCATCCCAGAACACCAAGTCTCCATTTTGACAAGATGCCTAAAAGTCTAGAACCAGCCAGCTAGCAATCTTCTACTCCCTCCTTTGGAGGCAGGCTAGCCCATTTCATTGACAAGTGAAGGCAGATTGTCAGGCCAATGGGACTTAGAGATTGTGGAGAGAGGCTATGCTATCTAATTTGAAAGACTGCCTTCCTCCCACTTCCCTGAGCTGTCCCTATTCAGGGACACGTTATGAGGTCATTCTCAGAGAACTGGAAAAGTTGCTTATGATAGGAGCAGTCAAGGAGGTTACCATTCATCTGAAGGGTCAGGATTTTTATTCATGGTATGTTTTGGTACAAAAGAAGGATGGAGACAGGTTTCCAACAGATATTAGACTTGAGAGCACTGAACAAGTACAACCAAAGCTATGGTTCCGTATGCTGACCCTGACATAATCCCCTCACTATCAGTTCTGGATTGGTTTGCAACTCTCGATCTAAAGTGTACTGATTTCCACATTGCGGTTAGTCAAAAAGATTGAAAATGCCTTTGATTTGTGGTGGCTGGGTACCATTTTCCAGTACAAGGGGTGCTCCTATTTGGCCTTCCCATGCCAGGGTTTTTACAAAGTGCCTTTCCATGGTAGTGGCACCCTGCTTCCTCAGATATATTTTTTGTTTTACCTTTACTTGGATGATTGAATATTGAAGGCTGCTGTGTGCAAGTACCTGTTGAGCCACAGTTGCTGTGACCAGTCTTTTCTTGGATCTAGGGTTTTTCCTCAACCTTCTAAAGTTGATCCTCTGTCCTACACAAATGATCCCTTTCATAGGTACCATATTGGACTCAGTAGTAGGGACAGCTTTCTTTACCTGAGGATAGGTTTCTCAAAATGAGACAATGTCCATTAAAGTTTTGAAATTGTCTCACACAGAGTAAGGGTGTTCCTGAGTCTCATGGGGTTTATGGCAGCCAGGACATACGTGATTCCATTTCCTCATCTGCGGCCCATGACCCCCTGGATGTCCCAGGTTTACAGTCCAAGTCACGACAGTCTTCAGCTGTTGATCATCATGCCTCAGAACATCGTATCCTCTATAGACTGAAGGGCAAGCTGGACAATCTCAAGGGTGTGCATTCAAACCTCCAGGTCGATCTTGGACAGTGACTGGTGCACTTGAATCACCTAACACTGGTGGACACTGGTTTTATCAGGAAAGAATGGTGCATGTCAGCAAACTGAAACTAAGCTGTTCATTTGGCTTTCAAATCATTCCTTCCTCATCTGCAAGGGAAGATTTTGCAGGTAGTAATGTACAACACATCTGTAATGTACTACATCAACAAGCTCACTCCATCTCCTTGTGCACAGCAGTGACACATGTATGGGACTGGTATATCTGTCATTACATTTGGCAGAGGCGAACAATGTAGCTGCAGATGACTTCAGCAGAGACTACTCCCAGAGGCCTGAGTGGTCCCTGAAGGATCAGTTGGTTCAGATCATAACTTCCAGATAGGCCCACAACTGGTCAATCGTATCTGCAACAAGGTTCAACAGTGTGTGTTATTTCTGTTCCAGAGCAGACCGGGACAGTACAATAGATACTTTCCTGCTGCACTGGGGCAGGGGTCTGATGTATTTTTTTCATCCCTTTCTCTTGAGCAATCATGTTCTTCATCTGTGCAGGACATACTAGCTAACTCTAGGAAACTGTCCAGTAGAAATTGCTATCATCAAAAGTGATCCAGATTCCAAGCATGGATGCATAGGAAACCTTATTCTTCTATATAGCTTTCATTATGAAATACTTAATGTCCTTTAAAATTCAAGGGTTCAATGGATCATTAAAGATCCATTTGGCAGCCATCTCCACATACCGTACTTTCACTGATGGCAGATCGCTGTTTGTTCAGTCAAAAAGTTTATGAAAGGTTTATCAAATGTATGTCCTCTTGTTAGAGACTGTCCCTTCTTGGGACATGTTTGGTTTTGACCATATTGGTGAAATCTACATTCAAGCCACTAGTTGTGTTCATTTTATCATTTGTCTATCAAAATCGCCTTCATTATTGTCATTACATCAAGCAGAAGAATGAGTGTATTGAATGGCTATGGCTGACTCACCTTTTACTTCTGTTCATATGGACAAGGTAGTCCTTAGAGTTGATCTTTGGTTCTTATCAAAGGTAGTGTCTCATTTTCATATTAATCAGTCTATTAAATTGCACCCCCCAAGCCACATTCTAAGAAAGGAGAATGTCCTCCACATACGGGATGCTAGAAGGCTTCTCACCTATTATTTGGACAGCACTAAGTTTCCATAAAAGTCTAGACATTTTGCTTCATATGCTAAGAACAATATGGTTTCTCAGATTATTCCCTGCTGGATTAAGCAAAGTATTGCTGAATATTACAGGAACTTCGCTAGCATGTATCTGTTGTGATTAGACTACATTCTACTTCAGCTATGGCTACTTCCTATTTCCTGGCTACAGCCAGATGAGGAGATCTGCAAAGCTGTAACTTGGATTTCCGTATGCACTTTCACCAAACACTGTACTCTGAATTTAGCTTCTAAGGGGTTCAGCAAGGTGGTGGTGGAATGTTGAAGTAGGACTCTATTCCCAGCTCCAAGTTAGTCTCAGCAATACTTTACAATCTTCCCCATAAGTACGAATATGCAGAGCCACTTGAAGAAGAAATGAACTCTGCATATTCACACTTCCCCTCTCCTTCCCCTGTCAGAGTCCTTGTAATAGTCTGTAGAAGAAACTGAGGTAGGGAGAGTGTTCTACCCTCTTTATAGTCTCATGTTCAGTATGTTAGCACGCTATGAGGTCAGACACAGCATGAGGGGGCTCAAACAGGCGCTGCTGGAACAGGCTTCTATTACAAAGCATCTGAAAGTAGTGCAGTAACCATAAGTGTGAGTATGCAGCACCATCTTGAAGAACTCTGGTTACAAATAAGTAACATTCATTTTCTCAGATTCAGGCTCTGAGCAGGACATGGAAAAAAATGTAGCAAAGTTTCCCCATCCTACTCTCTGAAATTTGAGTCCAGATGCAAAAAGGTTCCATCTGTCATCCAGATCAAACTGGAGCAGATGCACAAGTTCAAGCCTGAGGCAAAGACCTGCCTTCAGAATGTGTGCTGAGACAACAATCATGCTATACCCATCCTGTTATTTTTCTTTAGCTATTTTGTAATAGGATTTTATTTGACTTTGTTAGTTTGATTACTCAGCTCATTGCTTGCTTGGATGAATTATCAGTCTCGCTGAAGTTGCAACTAGACAATAGATGATATTTTGAGCTGTCAACCTATCTCCTATTAAGTAAATGTTGTGGATGATGGGTTTTTCAGTTTCTGGCTTTATCATATCCCAGCGGTGTACGTCTAGGACACTAATTACACATAAGTATGCATGTTCCTACATCTACACTTTTTTTCCATAGGACTCAGAAACTAACCACAAATGTATCCCAGCAAAATGGAAACTGCTTCTGAGATTCTCTGCTGAGCAAAGAATGCAAGGCAGTGTAAGAAAAGACCAATTTCAACCCTCACTAAGCCACTGCCCTTGACAATATGTTGCTATGTTTTATGCAGCAATGAAGAAAGAATTCTAACATGAGATCAAATTTATTATCAATATCACCTCTTGAATTTGGGCAAATATTTTTTAAATTTCTATCAATGCATTCACATTGAGACAGAACGTTTATGCAAAGTTCTCCTTCCTCTGGGGTACAAGCTATTTGAAAGTTTAGTTTTATCTTAGTTTGTGTATGCAGCACTTCTAGATGCATGTATTAAGAGTACAAACAATGGGTCAGGGTAAGGTCTGAAGCAGAAAAATCATATATACATTTAATAGATTATCACTCATGACTAACTGAGCCCATCATGGTACAAAAAGGGCAGATTTTTACTTGTCATTTATCAGTTTAATGGTGTGGAGGGGATGGATGCATGGAAAACCTAATGGCTACTTTAAAAAAATCACTTTGGATAATTACACTAGCAGGTAATTTACAATCTCTTTGAGCTCTTGAACTCAAGGACTTTTTAGTTTCCATGTAGCCGTTAGTAGCACCTGCTCTTGCAGGCTGGCCAAGATCACTTTTAACATCAATATCTTCCCAAGCTACGATGACAGTTACTCATCCATTCTGAAGAATGCAAAGTCTGTGGGCCAAATTCAGCCCGTGCTAGAGGGTGCAACTCTCACTGAATTCAGTAGTAGTTTCACCTGCTCATGCCAAGACTAAGTTTGGTCCAATGTTTTTGTCTGGCTAACTGGTTTATAGACATTGTCTAAAAACAGATACTTGCACTCCCTCTTTTAGAAATGAGAGAAGCCCCATCTCCATCTCAAACTGTTCTGAATTTGAGTTCTAGGTTTCCTTTTAAAGAGTTCTGACACTTTATTTTCATGGCCTCTGGATTTAATGAACCATGTTGATCATGCCTCAGACTTTTGGATTTGGGATCAGCAGTCATCTCTGCCATGCTAATGGCTACTTATGTACTTGTCATTTGTATGTTCTGTTCTCTCCTAACAGGGCAGTCTCAAGCTAAACTAATTATCCTTTTAAAGTACTTGGAATGCTATAGTCGTAGTTCAGCTGCTTGGGTTGATAAAGGTCAGAGTGTTGATGTAATATACTTAGACTTCTGTAAGGCATTTGACTTGGTACCGCATGACATTTTGATTAAAAAACTAGAATGATATAAAATCAACATAGCGTACATTAGATGGATTAAAAAGTGGCTACCTGGTATCTCAAAATGTAACTGTAAATGGGGCATCCTCATCAAATGGCTGTGTTTCTAGGGGCCACTCAGGGATTAATTCTTGGCCCTACACTGGCATTTTTATTAATAACATAGAAGAAAACATAAAATTATCCCTGATAAAGGTGCAAAAATTGGGGTAGTAGTAAATAATGAAAAGACCCCAGTTTACACGTGGTAAGGTGGGTGCAAGCAAATATGCACTTTAATAATGCTTAAATGTAAATGTATGCATCAAGGAAAAAAGAATATAGGCCATACTTACCTGAATGGGAACTCTGTCCTGGGAACCAGTGACTCTGAAAAAGATTGGGGGTCATGGTGGATAATCTGCTCCTACTGTGATGCTGTGGTCAAAAGGGCTAATACAATCTTGGATGCATAAATAGGGGAATCTTGAGTAGGATCAGAGAAGTAATTTTACATCTGTATTTCCATTGGTGCAACTGCTGCTAGAATACTGTGTCCAGTCCTGGTGTTCACAGTTCAAGAATGATATTGCTAAACTGAAGAGCATTCAGAGAAGAGCCATGAGACTGATTAAATGCTTCAAAAACCTATCTTCGAGTGATAAACTCAAGGAACTCAATCTACTTATTACAACAAAGAAAAGGTTAAGGGGATGACTTGACTGGACTTTATATGCTCCTCCATAAGGAACAAATATTTAATAATGGGCTCTTCAGTGTACCAGAGAAAGGTATTACACAATCAAATGGCTGGAAGTTGAAGCTAGGCAAATTGAGACTGGAAATAAGATGTAAATTCTTAACAATGAGAGTAATGTAGTAGTGAGAGGCCTTAACCATTCTCAGTTATCTTCCAGACTGTGTACTACATGGCTATAGAGAGTATTGTTGCTTGTCTAAGGGCAGGTCTACACTTAAAATGCTGTTCCAGCCCAGCTGCACCGATACAGCTGCACCACTGTAGTGCTTAAGTGAACATGCTCCCACACTGACAAGAGCTCTTGAGAAATAGTAGTGTAGTCACAGTAGCATGGAAAGCACCTAGTGAGGGCACAAGCCAGCTGCCCTGAATACGTACCCTTGTGTCCCTGTGGGTTTGTACGCAGTAGGTTAGCCAACACTGCCACTCACCGCTGCTGTGACATTATGGCTACACTATTTTTAACATGCTAGCCTAAAGCAACACTAAGAATGTATAAAATACAAAACTCCTGACTCTAGATATTACTATTCTAATTCCAAGAAGCTTGTCAGGGACTTGCTATTTATTTCTTCAGTCCCTAATCATTACTCCAGTTTTCTTCTGAATTGATAGAACTTACAAAAGGTGCGGCTTTGTTTTAAATAGGCACTCGACCCCCTGACATTATCTTATGGGGGGGGGGGGGGAAGCTTACCTCTCTTACAGATGCACCACATTATAGATAAGTGCATGGCCCATTGACAAGGTCGTTTGTAGCAATGAAGCATTCAACCAGTAGAATGCATGCATTTGATATTGGGATAACTACACACACATCTTTATAACAGAGCCAAGATTTACCTGTTTTTGCTCAATCAGTGAGAACTATATGTGCTATCAAAACTTCAAAATATGGTTCTCTACTCTGGGGAACCATTTTAGTATATATTTGCCCTTTGTTCTTAGACATATAAACATTTTACATTGATAAAAAGAGGTGAAGTTGAAAGTGAGATATAAATGAATAATTCTGTGCTTCTTATTTTGATTTGATTAATCTGTTAACTACATAGAAACATGAACTTTATTTCCACATATGGAGCCAGACCAGAAATCATTAGGAAAAAATTAGCAATTTATGTTTGTTGTGTGTATAAGCTAGCTCGTAGATAGGCTATATGACCATTGTCACTGCAGTATTAGTAATGAAAACGCTCTGTATTGTACATCATAAATTACAGATGTTGCTGAGACATTGTCATCTGTGGGTTTCTCTTTTTTCCCCAGGTTTTCAACAATACAAAATGTGAATATATTTGTTCATCTAGAAATATGCACTGAGAGTAATGTCACATTTTAGTTTGTGAAAAAGAATCTGTTCTGTGACACAAGAAGAAATGGGGCATGGCTGCTTATTCTGGTCATGCTGGTGTTTTTCATAATACTTTGCATTTCCATAGTAGCTTTTTTGTCTGAGGAGTTCAAAGATCATCAGATACATTTAATGATTAATACACTACGACAAAGACTCACAACTCATCCAAGATCACTGAAGGAGTCAGTGGCAAAGCTAATGATCACATCCAGGAGTCTGCTCTATACACAATGGACCTGATACATGTCTACTGAAAGCCATGGAAAGACTCTCATTATTTCAGTGGTTTTTGGATCAGGCCCTGTATCACACTGCTTCTTTTCAATGCGTGGGTGTGTGACTTTACTATTCAAGATGACATTTATTCAGCTTTGTCTAGGATAGGAAAAGAGTGCCCCCCCATTCAATGCTATCAGGGCCCTTGACAATCTTCTAAAAAGTACACTACAAATAAACAGACCTGTCAATTTCCCTGTATCAACCCAAATGAACAGTGATAACAAACATTTCAAACTAATCAATCTCCCCTCCCATCCCCACAATTTCTAGAGCCCTATACCCATCTATACACAACAGGTGTCTCCTCACAAATCAGAGAGAAATGGCTGGCTTTGCAGTGTGCACTGTGTGGCATTTTTACAGAAAATTAAACTCTTTGGCAACCTTTTACTGTATTTTAAAATTCTGAAATGGAATTAATAGGATATTTATGCATAAAATAGAAATACATTGTGTGGAAAGAACTTGGATTAAGGTGAACATTTAACTTTTGTTGTCATGACAGATGTTTGCATAATTTACAGTACATAAGCCTCCACAAATACAATGACTAGCACCTATTTAGTTGAGCCAAGAGAAAGTTAAGAGGTGACTTGATCATGGTCTACACTGGAAAGAGACATCTCTTCAATCTAGCACTGAAAAGGCATAACAAGATCCAATGGTTGGAAGTTGAAGCTGGAAAAATTAAGACTACAAGGTCCAAGTATTAAAGTGAAGGTAACTACCCATTACAACAACTTACTCAGCGACATTGTGGATTCCCCATCACCTTCAGTCTTTAAACAAAAAATACCTTTAAAAAGAGTCCATGAATTAGTTATGGGCTTGATGCAAAAATTATTGGGTTACGTTATTTAGCCTGTTTATACAGGTCAGACTAAATTATCACAATGGTCTTTTTTGGCCTTAAAATCTATGAATATAGTAGTTCAGAAAGGATTTAGAAACAGCAGGTGTAATACCAATGCCTGACAACATAGTGTCAGACTTTTCCCTGTCCGCCATATAAACTGTTTGTGGACAAAATAAGATACCTGTCCAGTCCATTTGCAGATGGTGCATACATGTCTAAATGCTCTTGGCTCCTCTGCTCAGGTATTCTGGTAACCATCCCTGTGAGACTAGTACTGCCACATGTAGGTGGGATGATATAGCAAGAATTTGCTGTGTTGCTGAAATAGTTGTTTCTCTCTGACTCCATTTTTTTCTTTCTAGGTTTATCATACCCTGTGGAATACAAATAAACGGATTGGCATTGAATGTATTTGGCAAACATAAAAAACAGTGAGCACTATAGATGCCATTTCAACATAAAATTGTCTTGGTTTAATTTCTTTCCTATACACAGGAACATAAATTAACAATTCAATTTTTGTGCATGTTCCTGCTTTTCATAGAACCTACTTCACATTTATGCTTTTCCCAGAGCAGACCCAGCTCAGGCTCCTGGATAACCAGACATCTACCCAGTAGGCTGTGGAACTCATGCAGAAGAAGAGTTTCACTTCCAGAAAGGATTATTTATGATTAGGCTAAGATTTTGTCATGGGTATTTTTACTGGACGTCACAGACAGGACACAGGGAACAAATCAGGGAAGCCTGGAGCCTTGTTGCCCAGGGCTGAAGTCGCAGAGGTCATGCAAAATCATGGAATCTGTGACCGACTTAATCATGATTAACAAATGTGATGCTGAACATAAATTGTTGTCTACATTGATTGGTCAGTAGTAGCATTGTGTCATTTAATTCAATTCACATCATGCGAACAGGATAAAATTTTGTAATGTAGACAAGGAATGAATGTGATAACCTTTAATTCTTAACCAGTCAGATGGCTGCATGGATCTTTTTAAGATTATAAAATAAATTAGGTTTTCATTGCCACCACAATGTTTATTTTAAGCAATTTAAATTTCTGGGCCTAAGGGTCATCACCTTAGAACTCTAATATTATGAGTAGCATGCTTTTAAGGCAGCAATGTTATATGTTTCCCTGTCTCTTGCATATTACTACTTGTAAAGAATGTGGAAATTATCTGGATTAATATTTATGCATGTTATATGTTGGGGTGCCCAAATTTACTGACCGGTCCAACCCCCCCTCCCTGCTGGGCATAATCCTCTAGCCCCATCACCCTGCCACAGGGCAGAAGCTCCAAGCTCCCCATCCCAGCTGGTAGTGGAGAACGAGTGCGGCATAGGGGGCTCTACGAGCTGCACTTTCACTGTAAAAGAGCCGCATGCGGCTCACAAGCCACGTTTTGGCCATCCCTGTTATATAGGAAATCTTTCTGAGTTTGATACATTAGATTGTTTGTTAAATTTTAAAATCAGTCTTTAGTTAGCTTTTGGATTGCAGGAACCAGTTTAATAACAGCAAGCAACCCTAATTGGTCAGTGCTCATAAGGACACTACCAGGAATCCACTTTTTATATTTTATGGTTTGGATTTTTGTTTAATAATTAGCAGTCTCTTTGCATGTAACACTTTTATAATGTTTAGAAGCCTGGACTGAATATTCCATTATTTTATAATTCTCTGAAAGTTGTTTAGAATACTGAAAGCTCCTATGAATAATAGGAACCTCCCTTTAGAATATTTCCATTCCCAATATTTTATGTTTTCCATGTAGCTGAATATTACTGTATTGGGGCCATCTACAGTATCACTACTCTTCACACTAGCTTTCAAGACATAAAACCAACACTTACTGCAATCTCTACTGCAAATTCCTCTGACTTTCAAGAACATATAGCAGACACTTAAATAATAGCATAGAATTTCACAGTTGACAGTGTTAAATGAATTATCATGATCACCAACCACTCCTGTAACAAACAAATAGTAAATACGCAAGCATTGAAAAGTTTACTAACACAGTGGAGAAGAACAGACTATGCAACAGCTGGAATGGAATGTAAAGGAATCAATACACGGAATGACACAGGGAGGGTCATGCAATGTGCATTAAGGCAAAATTAAAATCAATAGGTAAGAACTGTTAGTCTGTTCATTTTTATATGCAGACAATCTAATATTTTGCTCTCAATCAGTTGTTAAATTTATTTTTAACTCTAGCTCTACTCATAAGTCTTAAACTGAGTTTCTTCAATAAATCCAAGATACGTAAATCAAAATAAGATCCCAGCACAAAAAAGCACTTTATCATGTTTAACCTGAAATATGAAGTCCATGTGCTTAAGTGCTTTGATGAATCAAAGCCTAAATTAATTGAATAGTTACATGAATGTACTGTAAAGCAATATAATTTTCACACTTGAGGAAATGGAAAAAAATTCATAATATATTTTAAACATTATAAAGCAATGTTGACACTGCAATCACCCTATAAAATTGCAAATGGAATGGGGTCCTATACAGGAGAAGGAAAAAGAGAATAGATGTGTGGCCAGATTTTTAAAAGGGGTCAGCAGCCATAACTGAGACAAGATTTTCAAAGCTCAGTGAAGGTATTTTCTTGACAGCAGGTATGTGCTGAGCTCTTTTGAAAATCTGACCCTAGCTGCATGTTGAGCTTTTCTGAAAGTTCTGGCCTTACTAGTTATAAAAGAGGGCTTTGGCTAGATATAGGGGAGGGAATTTTCAGGTATTTAAAAGGGGAGATGGATGAATTGAATTAGACACAAAAAACACGAGATCCACATGCTAGGCACCACTAAAGTAAAAGTACGATTGTAGACTGACCTGTAACACGATGCTGGACTCCCTAATTAGTCAAAGCCCAAATATCTAGCTAAATAAGGTTCAAACAATTATTCTTTGATATAGTCAGGGCCTTCATAAACAAAGATAGATTTAAATAATGCAAAGATATTTAAAAAAACTTACCACTTTTAAAAACGAACAACAGTATGTTTCAGGGTTGATCACTGAAAGGATGTAATTTGTTTTTATGAAACCACGGCAATATTTCAATTCCTCATTAAATATTTAAAGGGGAGATAAATGCTCTCTTGCACAGCCCTTACTTCAAGCCACCAGTGTTTGGCTACTCCTCCACCAAAATAATAGCTGAGATATAATGTAGCTGAGTTAATCTGAACTAATAAACTGTTAGATTAGTAATGCAATTCAAATTTTAGCTAGTGTAAATGAAGGAAGGCCACTTGAATCCCTGTTGACTACAGTATTTAGTAATTTACTCATGGATAATTGATTATAAAATCATTTAAATTGTTTATATTGGCACAATTAAGTGTGTGAAGGAACAAAGTGTGTTGGAAAAAACAGTATCTAACAGAATAATAATAAATGTTCTACGGCTTAGAGTTAAATATTGCAAGAGTAGTATTTTCAGTGCAAACATTGCCTAGATAATATGTACAATGCTAAGGAACCTCATGAAATGTTATGGACAATTTGACTCAAAACACTTTTGTGCCTCATTTTGCTGATTGCCCTATTTTAAAAATTGATCCTCTTCTAAAAAAATGCCGTGTTACTAAGTCAATGGAAGTGATTATTGGAAAAACAGACTTCAAAGTTGACAGCTAGTTCTGGTGTAAAAGTGTTCAGATTTCAGTTTTACTTATTAATTTCTATTACCATAAAACCTAGTAGCTGCAGTCATGGACCAGGGCCCCATTGTGCCTCTGTGTTATACAAACCCAGAACAAAAAGAGAGTTTCCATCTAAGAAGAAGAAAAGACAACAGCTGGATACAGACAGATAGGGGAATATGAGAAACCAATGAGAAAATACCAACAGCATAATCATTGTCAAGTTTTTTGTAGGCATCACAGCAAAGCAGTTTTAAAGCAGGATTGGAAAGAAGGATAATGAAGTACATTTGCAGGGGAGCTCCTCTCAAGAATGAGGGACAGTATGGGAGAAAGTGCTTGTATTGAAAATTTGTCAAAATTGAAAACTTAGAGTGGAGCTTGGCATCATGGGATGATGGGAAGTGGGAATCAACATTTTGTTAATGAATGAGGGCTTATAGTTAGGGTGTGGATATGCCAGGAAGGGCCCTGAAAGTGAATTCAAGGAGTGAATGTGGAGAAGGGGGAGCAGAAAAGGGATGACATGGTCAAAGGAACAGGCTAGAAGAATGATCTTTGCAGCAGCATTAACAATAGATCTGAGTAGGGGGGCAAGATTGCATTTGTTAAATCCAGAGATAAGAATATTACAGTAATCAGTTATCTAACTAACTAACCTTATCATTGCCAATAACTGTTATACAATTTAAGTTCAATATGAATAGAAACTGCATCAGTTCCATGATAAGCACCTGAAAGCATTGTATGTAACATAAACAATGAAGATGAAATCATTACTTTGTTTAAAGTCAATGGCAAATCTCCATTGGCTTGAATCGAACCATGCTACAACTCTGAGTGTATTTTACTATCAGAAGTTATATAGGTTCATTACCCATCAAACATAATTTGCTAACATTCCAGGCCCACAGCAAGATAAATCTTTTCTCCTCTTTAGTTATGGGACAGGCTGAGGCTGTCAGGGTTTTATATATGACTTGAACTGGCTGGTTTATGGTTTTAGAAATTGAAATAAATAATGATTGAAATAATCTTCACTTTTTATTTCACCCACTACTTAGGACAAAGGTATGCCTACTAACATATTCAGCTGCGTTTTCTTTTACTTTTTCAGTTCTTCCTGGAGTCTATGCTCTGCCAAAGTTAAAATCTTTACATCATAAATTTAAAATCAACATGTGGACACCATCTGGATTCCGGAGCTGCAGATGGCCCCACAAACATCTCTCTGAAGTTTTGATCAACCCTGCACTTGGAACATGGAAGACTAACCTCTTTTCAGGCTCCCACAAAGGACAGCCAACTCTCACGATGTATCCATACTGCACCGAGACGCTTCAGAGGGGTACACTAGAGACACAAGAGAACTCTAAATGTGACTTACAGCAATTATCATTCATCTGTATTAAAAAAATAAAATATTTAAAAAGGAATATTTTCAGAGCATCACAATTCCTTTCCTGCTGCCTTATTGCTTTGGTTGGTGAGAGAGAAACTTTTTTCATTCTTTTTTGGTAAGGCAGCTTACCCCTTCACTGTGTGTTCAGTCAATTATTCTGTCCAGCAATTGGGGAAGGATCCAGGGCTTCTCCTATTCTCTAGCCCCCTTATTCCCTCCCAACCCACTTGCACCCAAGGACAGAGAGTACTGGGAAAGTAGGCGGGCAAGAATGAATGGAATCAGTGGGGCGTCTTATTCCCCGGGTGGTCATGTAACAGTTGTGACACTCTAGCCCAGTGTGACTTTCAGACAGCAATCATAAAACAGGATGCTTTAACTTTTCCAACTTAATGCTTATTTGCTAAACAAAAGCTGTGTAAGTAACAACATTTATCTATGGAAAGGGGCAAATTTTCAACAGAGACAAGGTTTTAAGTAACAAGTTTTCTGGAGTATCTAATGAGGGTACTATTGTCACTTTACTTTAAAATTTTAAACTAAAGTTTTAGCTCATTAGGATCCTTTTGTTGAAGGCACAGTTTGCTGTTAAGAGGAAAAAACTCTTAAGACAAAAATACCTGTATATCAAATATACAACAGTAGCCTTCAGGCAACAAGTGTTTTTGAAATGACTACATATAGTAACTCTGAAGTGCAAAAGGAGTATAAATAATATCTTTAAGATAAATTCTTAATATATTAAGGTAATGAAAACCTTTAGCAATTCTTAAGGTAAATAGTTAATACAATAAAGTGCATCCTAAGGATACTTCAACACAAGCAGTGATTTTAGAGGTTGTTAAAGGTATAAAAAAAGTAGCACATAAACTAGCACAAACAGTTATGCCTTAGATCAGTGTTTCCCAACCAGTGTGCCTGGTGCATGGCCTGAGCAGGTGTGCCATGGAATTTCTGAGTTGGCTCATGAATATCCATGAGTTCATTTGGAGACTATATGGTGGTGTGCCTCAAAATAATTAAATGGTATCAAGGTGTGCCATGGCAGAGAAAAGTTTGGGAACCACTGCTTTAGATAATGACCTAAAGTATGAATCACTATCAACTTTCTGCCTGTTCGCATTAGAATTAGGTCACTAGTAGGCCATTTAAGTGGTCCAAAATGTGTGTCTGCAGGCCACTTCAAGGAATTCCAAAATAGACCAGTCCTTTGCCTAGAAAGGAGATTTTAGCTTAAATTAAATGGTGTGAGACTGATTAAAAATAAAAGTAAGTAGGTAGTTATTTAGAAGGATTTTGGGGATCAGATTTTACCACAATCCAAAAGCTCACTGGTCTGGTGAAGTTCTTCCTCTGGTTTGTCCTCAGGTCTGGAATGTCCTGATGACTCCTGGTGGAAAAGAGGTGAAATTAGAACAATTCTGGTTGATTCTTCAGGTTGTGATGTTTGGGTTCAGAATGCATGAAAGAAAAGGTGATAAAACAGCTCTCGGCAGTTTATATAGGATTCAGTGAGGATAACATCTCAGGATTGACCAGCTTCTTAGCTTGGTCCCTACTCAACAGTACATGCAGCAGCTTCATTGTGCGGCAGCTTCTCCAGTTTCATAATTTTAGTTCTCCTTCGAGTGGTTGCTCATATGCATTCCACTTAGGTGTGCGCGCCCTCGTGCACGGCCAATCGGAGAACTTTTACTAGCAGCCCCTGCAGGGGCCGGTCCAGCGACCCCGTAGTGTCGCCGCCCTGCGGCGGCTCAACGGTCGCTGCCGGCCCCTCCCTCTTCAGTCTCTTCTTTCCGCCCGTGACGGTCGGTCGAGAACTAACCCCTGCTCTTCTCAGTTTGTTGTTTCGCCTTAAAAAGTGAGTATTTAGTTAGTAGTTCACCTCGAACTAAGTTAGTTTTACAGTTAGAAAGGGTTTTTTATAGTTAGTTAGGGAGCCTGCGGGCTCAGACGCCCGCGGCCATGCCCGGCGCGTCGGGCTTCAAGCCATGCGCTAGCTGCGGGAAGGCTTTCCCAGCTAGCGACCCCCACGACAGTTGCTTGCGGTGTCTGGGGGAAGAACATCGGCGAGACCGATGTAAAATCTGTAAGTCCTTCAAGCCTCGGACACAAAAGGACCGAGAGGTGAGGCTGAAGGCATTCCTCATGGAGACCGCGCTTAGTCCGGCGTCCGAGCCCACGCGGTCCACCTCGGCACCGAGTGTATCCTCGGTGCGGAGTGCACCTCCGGCACCGGGGGCCACGGTGCCGAAGAAAAAGAAGAAGAAGCGGCACTCGACTGTGGAGAGCTCCCCCGCACCGCAGGAGCGGCCGGGGTCGAGCACAGAGGTGCGCTCCCTGGACCGGCCCCCGACCCCAGCACCGGGCCCGGCTCCAGCCAAGGAGGTCTCTCCGACTCGCGTGAGCGAGGGACCTGCCTTGCAGACTCCGTCGACACCGGAGGCTTACGAGGCGGCACGAGTCCTGATGACCTTGCCCACGCCTCCGGCGCCCTCTCGCATGAGGGCCCCAGAGTCTGCTTCCCGGGGCAAACCCGCACCGGGTGTCCCCGAAGGATGGGCGGCATCGGCACCGAGCGTCCAGCCGCCCATCTTAGCCATCACCCGGCACCGAAGGCCTGAGCCCAGAGACTCTTCCCCTTCATCGCCGGAAGGCCCACATCAACGCTCCCGCCGCCGCTTCAGCTCAAGTTCCAGTTCGAGCCCGGCACCGAGCCGGGGCTCTCGTCACCACTCTCCGGCACCGAGGAAAAGACGACAGAGATCCTCCCGGCGCAGATCATCATCCTCATCCTCGGCGTCGTCCCGCAGGCGAGGCAGGCGTCATCGCTCCGAGTCGCGGAGCACCTCCTCTCGGCACCACCGTCGCCTCCCCCGCACCCCTGGCTCGGGATCCCGGACCCGCCGCCAGGAGCGAGAACCCTCACCGGCACCGCAACAACCGGCACCGCCGCCCCCGGCACCGCAGACCTCGGTGCCGCACCCGGCACCGCAGACCCCGGTGCCGCAGGTACCTCTCCCCATGGTACCGGCACCGCCGACAGCAGCGCCGGAATTGCCCTTGGCACCGGCGCCGCCTCTGACCTGGCCCCAAGGACCCTGGCAGTGGCCAATGTGGGCCCAATGGGCAGCTCAGATGGGGCAGGGAACTATGCCGGCCCCTGCCTCGGTCACCCACTCCATACAGGCACCCTCTGTGCATGAAGGTGACCAATCCCTCTCCTCACAAGAGGAGGACCCTGGGGAGGGCCCTTCCTCAGGACCACCCCACCCCTCGTACTCCTCATCCCCAGACGAGGCGGTCACAAGGGACCAAGGGGCCCCACTCATTGATTTTAAGGCCCACCAGGAACTCCTGAAACGGGTGGCCTCGAACCTGGACTTACAGGTCAAGGTTCTGGAGGAGGAGGTGGATCCCCTCTTCGGCCGGGTGGGCACCCAAGGCCCTTCTAGAGTTGCCCTCCCTCTCCACGACAGGGTCCTACGCCTGGCCGATGCCGTATGGCAGACCCCTGCCTCGGTCGCCCCCACGTCTAAGGGCGCCGAGAAGAAGTATTATGTGCCAGCCGAGGGGCACGAATACTTATACGCGCACCCTGCCGCTGGCACCCTAGTGGTAGAGGCTGCCAACCAAAAGGACAGGCAGGGTGCACAGAGCGCCACCCCAAAAAACAAGGAAGGTAGGAGACTAGACCTCTACGGCAGGAAGGTCTACTCCACAGGGGCGCTCCAGCTCAGGATAGCCAACCATCAGGCTCTCCTGGGCAAGTATAATCTGAATCTATGGGACTCCCTGAAAAGGTTCTCAGAGTCCCTGCCGCCTGACCAGGCTGCCGATTTTGCCATGGTCTTAGAGGAAGGGGTGACAGTGGCCAGTGCAGCCTTACAAACTGCCTCTGACGCTGCAGACACTGCCAGCAGGGCTATGGCCTCCGCTGTCGCTATGCGGCGGGCAGCCTGGCTGCAGTCGACTGAACTGTCTCAAGAGGTGCAGCACTCCATACAAGACCTGCCGTTCACTAAAGCTGCCCTCTTCTCAGAAAAGACGGACGAGAAGCTGCACGCCATAAAGGACTCAAGGACCACGCTACGCTCCTTGGGCCTTTACACACCCCAGGCGGCAAGGCTGCAGACGCGCCAGCAGCCACACCAAATCCCCCAGCGGCAACAGCAGCAGGCTAGGCCGCAGCCTAGACCCTACCCCCCCTCCAGGGGTAGGGACAGAAACAGGGGCGCAGGGCGGCGCGACCAAACCGCGACCCCCTCGTCCTCCTTCAAAGGCCCCTCCAGGGGACCTAAGGGCAAAAGACAATTTTGACATTGTGTCCAAGGGTGGTTCCCTTCCCTGTTCCTTGGGCCACCCCCCGCCTTTCCGGGACAGGCTAAGACCGTACCTCAGCCTGTGGCGGGAGATTACATCGGACCAATGGGTCCTCAGCACCATTCGCTGGGGCTATGCCCTCCAACTACAGACTACCCCCCCCACTCCCCCCCCCGTCCCTTTTCAGGGACCCCTCTCACGAGCATGTACTCCGTCAGGAGGTTCTCACCCTACTTCTCAAAGGCGCGATAGAAGTGGTTCCACCACTCGAGGTGGGGAGGGGATTCTACTCCAGGTATTTCCTTGTCCCCAAGGCAAAAGGAGGCCTCAGACCTATACTAGACCTGCGCAGATTCAACAGGTGCATAGAAAAGCGAAAATTCCGCATGGTCTCCCTTGCATCCATCATCCCAATATTGAACCCAGGGGATTGGTTCGCCGCCCTAGATCTGAAGGATGCGTACTTCCACGTCTCCATCCTTCCAGCGCACAGAAAATTCCTAAGGTTTACGGTAGCTGGTGGCCACTACCAGTTCACGGTCCTTCCCTTTGGCCTGGCCTCATCCCCCAGGGTGTTCACAAAGTGCATGGCAGTGGTGGCAGCCTCCCTGAGGCGCAAGGGAGTCCAGATCTTCCCATACCTGGACGATTGGCTAATAAAGGGCAAGACCAAGTCGCAGGTACGCGAGGCGGTCTCTCTCGCCCAAACTACCTGCCATACCCTGGGACTGCTCATAAATGAGCAGAAGTCAACTCTACACCCGGTACAGGTCATAGAGTTCATAGGGGCCCGCCTGGACTCGATACGAGCAAAAGCCTCCCTCCCACGCTCGAGGTTCGAGGCCATGTCAGCGATAATATCGCAGCTCCAAGGGTGCCCCACGACAACAGCCAGGCAGTGCCTATGGCTGCTAGGCCACATGGCCTCCTGCACCTATGTAGTGGAGCTGGCCCGCCTCAGGCTCAGGCCCCTCCAGAGCTGGTTAAAGAAAGTCTACATGCCCAACAGGCATGCCCTGAACAGGGTGGTAACAGTCCCCCCTGCGGTTCTGGGTTCGTTGAACTGGTGGATGGACCCCAGAATCGTGTTGAAGGGAATTCCCTTCAAGGCCCCCACCCCCTCGGTCACCCTGATCACGGACGCTTCAGACCGGGGATGGGGAGCCCATATCACTGGTGGTCTGACCACTCAGGGCCTCTGGTCCCGGAGGGAAACTGCCCTACATATCAATGTAAAGGAACTAAGGGCAGTAAGACTGGCTTGCAAGGTGTTTCGCCATGCTTTATTCGGGAAAATGGTTCAGGTGTTGACAGACAATACCACTGCGATGTACTATATCAACAAACAGGGGGGCGCGCACTCCTCACTACTGTGTCAAGAGGCGCTTCGACTTTGGGACCTAGCAGTGAGACGCAACTTCTTTTTAACCGCCTCTCACCTCCCGGGGGTCAGGAACGACGAGGCAGATCGCCTCAGCAGGTCGTTTCTCCCCCAACACGACTGGTCTCTTCACCCGGAGGTGGTCGACATGATCTTCCACGAGTGGGGTGTTCCCCGCCTGGATCTGTTCGCATCAGCCTGGAACGCGAAGTGCCCCAGGTTCTGCTCGCTCAGGGGTCGCGAGCCGGGCTTCGTCTCCGACGCGTTCCTGATCGACTGGACGGGGGGCCTCCTGTATGCGTTTCCCCCCCTCCCGCTCCTGCCCAGGGTCCTCTTGAAAATCAAGAGGGACGGAGCGGACATCATCCTGATCGCCCCATCGTGGCCGAGACAGTATTGGTTTTGCCTGCTCCAGGACCTATCGGTTGCTCCCCCGATCGAGCTACCGAAGAGACCGGACCTTCTCTCTCAAGACAACGGTCGGCTACTGCACCCCAACCTGGAATCCCTACACTTGACGGCCTGGAGGCTCTCTGGCTAACGGAGGAGGAGAGAACCTGCTCGGAGCAGGTCCAGCGTGTGCTACTGGGAAGCAGGAGGCCCTCCACCCAGAGTGCATACAAGGCCAAGTGGAGGAGGTTCACCTGCTGGTCGGAATCGCGGGGCATAACCCCCGGTACGTCTTCCGTGCAGGCGGTCCTGGACTACCTGCTGCAGCTCAAACAACAAGGGTTGGCGCTGGCTTCCCTAAGGGTCCACTTGGCAGCCATTTCGGCGTTCCACCAGCCGGTGGAGGGGAGGTCTCTTTTCTCTCACCCCATGTCGGTGAGGTTCCTCAGGGGAATCGAGAGGCTGTACCCGCAGGTCCGTGACCCGGTGCCTCCCTGGGACCTGAACCTAGTCCTTGACAGACTGACGGGGCCCCCCTTTGAGCCCTTGGCCACTTGCCCCCTACGGGTCTTGTCTTGGAAAGTAGCCTTCCTTGTGGCCATCACCTCAGCCAGGAGGGTGTCCGAGTTGAGGGCCCTGACCTCGGAACGCCCCTATATGGTGTTCTTCCGGGATAAGGTGCAGCTTAGGCCTCACCCAGCTTTTCTACCTAAAGTAGTCTCCAGGTTTCATTGTAACCAAGATATTTTCCTCCCTGTGTTTTTTCCAAAACCGCACGGGTCCGAGGACGAAAGGAGGCTACACACCCTCGACGTGAGGAGGGCTCTGGCGTTCTACCTTGATAGAACCAAGCCGCTCCGCAAGACCACCCAACTCTTCGTCGCGGTGGCAGAGAGAATGAGAGGCTCCCCAGTGTCATCACAGGGCATCGCCAAGTGGATCACCGCCTGTATCCGGCTGTGCTACGAGAGTGCGGGTGTCCAGCTCCCCGGACCGGTGACAGCGCACTCGACAAGGGCCCAGGCCGCGTCGGCGGCCTTCCTGGAGAGGGTTCCCCTGGAAGACATCTGCAAGGCTGCCACCTGGTCATCCGTACACACCTTTGCCACGCACTACGCTATCGTCCAGCAGGCCAGGGACGATGCCCGCGTGGGCAGGGCAGTGCTGGGGACAGCCCGTCGATGACTCCTACCCGCCTCCAGGTAAGGCTTGTTATTCACCTAAGTGGAATGCATATGAGCAACCACTCGAAGGAGAAAACATAGTTACTTACCAGTAACTGTTGTTCTTCGAGATGTGTTGCTCATATCCATTCCACACCCACCCTCCGTCCCCGCTGTCGGAGTCGGCAGAAAGAAGGGACTGAAGAGGGAGGGGCCGGCAGCGACCGTTGAGCCGCCGCAGGGCGGCGACACTACGGGGTCGCTGGACCGGCCCCTGCAGGGGCTGCTAGTAAAAGTTCTCCGATTGGCCATGCACGAGGGCGCGCACACCTAAGTGGAATGGATATGAGCAACACATCTCGAAGAACAACAGTTACTGGTAAGTAACTATGTTATTTGGTATGTCCTAATGATTCCCAGATTGGAGAAGAAATGGGTAATGCCAACTGGAATTGACTTACAGCTCTTTTTACACTTACTTAAGACCTCTGCTGGGTTCAGCTAGAGAACATTTGTCTAAGGTTTTTTGTTTTGACTTTCCGAGCTTTGTTTGGAAGGCAAGGACAACTCCCTTAACAGTTGGTCTGACCATCAGCCCCATTTTGCAGGTAGTCAATTCTTGGTTCTCTGCATTCCCTTCAGTTTCCAGTAGATGGCAATGGTGTATTAAAATGCTTCTTAGGCTATGTACACAGCTCTGCAGCATGCACTAGTATGATGTGCTGTAACTGCCCCAATGTAGATGCTGCTGGCATGAACTAAAAGGTACCTAGTTTGCATTATTACAGTTCCTTTTGAAAGATCACTATGTTATTTTAATATGAACTAGGAAGACGAAAACAAGATGATGGTCGACCTCCCTTATACTTCCCAGTGGTCAGGAGGTGGGAGATGGAGTGCAATCCCCCCCTCTAGCTGATATGGAACTTGAATCTCCCCCCTCGTAGGTCAGCATCCTAGCCACCAGGCTAAAGGGTAGTCTGGGATGGGTGTGTCTCAGTTGCTCCTGTGTATTAAATACCTGAATAGTTATTAGACCAGAAAGAATGCGTTAGAATGACTCTATAGTCTGATGGTTAGGGCACACTTCTGGGAGACTGGAGACTCAAGTGCCTGTTACAGTGCCTAGTTAATTATGTATACACAGTGGAACAGCTGTAACAGGTAAGACTGAGAAAACCATGCTTCATAATATCCTATATCCAGTGCTTAGGTTAATCTTCAAATCCCTGCTCTGCATCGGGGGTGGGGAATTGAACATTGGTCTCCCCCATCTGAGGTGAGTGCCCTAACCACTGGGCTATAGGTTAGAAGAAAGGCACCACCACTTGCTCTGGCTGCAGTTTAACAAGTACCACTTATATCACCTGATGAATATAGCCCCAAAATTTTATTTTGGCTGAAACTGTTTTGGTGAATTCATGTCAAATTTGGGAAGTCATTTCTGATCAACTGAAACTGCATTTTTCAACATTTAAACTATTTGTGTGAATTTTTTTTGCCCAGCTCTACTAGTCAAAAGAGAAAATTTAATGGATATGTACAGTGAGGGAATAATTATCCCTTATTAATAATAGAATGGATGATCTATTTCACTTTTTTGCATTTTATACCTTTTCATAGCTACAGAAGGCAATACATACAAAGGATTGGGATAGAAAATAATACTGAAAATGTCACAATGTCATTATATAAATCCGTAGTACATCCTCCCTTGAAATACTATATTAACTTCTGGTCATTTTGCTTTAAAGTTTTAGCAGAAATACAAGGAGTCCAGAGATGGGCAACAAAAATGAATTAGCTACATGGAAAGACTTACATATGAAGAGAAATTGAAAAGAGTAGAAATTATTTAATTTGAAGAAGAGCTAGATAAGAGGGGACATGATAGAGGTATGCCAAGAAATAAAGATAGAGTAAATCAAGTGGTCCCACTCACCCTTTTTCATAATGCAAAAGCAACAGATCATTCAATAAAATTTAAAGGCAACAAATTTGAAATCATAACGTTTTCATACAGTACATCATTAGCCTTTAAAAGTTATTGCCACAATATGTTATGAGGGCAAGAGTTTAGGCTTTAAAAACAGATAATTATATGAATGAGAACAGCCATAGTTATATTAGGTTAAAACATTTTAATAAGGGATTTAAATCCTTGTGCTTCATGGCACGTGCCAGAGGCTAGAGAGAAATTTCCTCTATAGGTTGGAGAATGCATAAGTACTTACTATGAAAGTTCTTTTTTCTTCATCTGAAACCTTTGGCACTAGCCATTGAAAAAGACAGGATACTGGACTAAAAGGACCATTGATGTGATCTGGTACATCAATTCCTATGTCCCATCAGCCCATAGGTTCTGATGAATAAACTTTGGTAGGCAATGCAGAGGTAATAACAAATAACCTTAGAGAAGAGATGGCAACAAGGAGGCCCCAAGGAAAAGTAATAGAGAAAAACTTCATTCAGGCAGTATACATATTACTTCAAAAGATTCTACAGGAAGCCACAGTATATGTGGTTTTGAATAGCACAGTTGATGATCTGACTGATGTAGTCTGCCTTTGCCTATTGGTAGCATCTAGGTTCACTGCTATCCATCAGGACTATGAAAAATTAAAGTAGGGCCTGTTCCTTCTTCCACTCCCATCTTTCCCAAAGATCTTACAATGGAAATGGTGTAGAACAAGAACTGCAGGGAGCATCTGGATTTCAGGAGAAAGTGAGGGGAGAATGAGAGTGAGTGTGCCCACATGCATAGGTAATAAAATAAAATAAAAATGCTTAGAATTAGAAGCATTCTGTGTGGCACAGCTGGAATGGGGACACCAGACAAAAGCAATTAAAGAAAACTAGTGAAACTGGAAAATAGGAAAATAGTAAGAACAGGGCCAGCAGAGGGAGTTAGTATGGCACAGAAAATGTTAACATTAAAATGCAGTGCAAATAAGATAGGAAAACAGAAAGTCATGAGGTTATGAAAAAGCAATGGCAGTTCATTTTTGCTTTGAGGTATGAATCCAGTAGTGTATCTAGTCTGCACATAGTTCAGCTGAATTTTCAGTTCATTTCATTTCAAGAAGCATTTTCAATTATTGCTGGCCCCTATACAGGTTTCATTCATCATTTGTAGAAGTGCCAAATATCCAGCCATGTGTTAGAAGAAGTTTCTGAAAAGTATCACAGATTGCTGTCAGCAGTATTACCATGTTCTTGAAACGGTGTGACAGAGATCTGAAGTGAAGTCATTAGTTATTACAGGTTTAAATGCCTGAGGTCAGATAGCATGGATTACCTTCATACTCTGTTACACAATCTACAAAACACGTACTTAGGTTCTAGCCAGGGGCAACTGAAATCTGCAGCGAAGATTAGCAAAATGTAGATCAATGTTCTTAATGTACTGCAGTTTACCACAGCAAAGGAAAAAGTGCATCTTTTGTTCCTGCGGGATTTGTGTGAAGTGTGGCTAGCAAAGGAAAACGGCTCCAACAATGCACATTACTTGGAGCTTGACCCTAACCTGCCATTGTGACACTAAATACAATTCAATTTGTAAGCTCCCGGGGGCAAGGACAGTCCCTCAGTACGTGTCTGCACGGCACCGAGCACAGCTGGGCCGCGGGTATTACTGAGGACACACTGAAAGCCCGGCCGCAGTTACATTGTTCTCTCACATTTGTCTCTTCGGCACGAGCTACTGAAATCCGACGAACGCCAGCGGCCCGGCGCATTCGCCACACGCCGCCCGGGTGGTCAAACGCGTCGACCGCCCGCCGGCTCCGCTTTCTTTGCCAGCGGGTGACTCAGCCCCCCGCGCCGGCCCTCGCGGGCGCGTGCGGCGCGCGGGGGGCTAACGGCAGAGCGCGAGCGCGCCCCACAGAACGCACAGCCGCCCCGCCCTCCCCGGCGGGTGCGCCGGCTGCCTAGCCCCACGCAGCCGCGGCTCGGGGCCGCGTTCACACCTGCAGCCCGCCACGCCCCGCGCGCAGCCAGAGGCAGCGTGGGCTGGCCTCGGGGTCTCTCCCCAGCACCGCCCAGCCACCTCTTCCTGCCCGGGGCTAGGCGCTGCTCCGCCCCGGCCGGGACCCCCTCCTATCAGCGCGGCCGCCGCCGCCGCTTCTCCCTCAGCTCACCCGGCTCGGAGCCGCGGCCGGGCGCCCTCTGCCGGGCGCTGGGCGGGAAGGATGCCGGCAGCCCGGCCCCGCCCCGCCCTAGGCCCCGCCCGCGCGTTGCTGGGAGAAGCGGCGCCGGGGGAGCCGCGGAGAAGCGCCGCGTAGCTGCTGTCCCCGTGTCCTCTGCCAGCGGCCCCGCGAGCCGGGCCGTCGCTGCAGCGCCATGCCCCGCGCCGCCCCGCTCCTGCTGCTGCTCTTCAGCCTGGCCCAGCGCCGCGCCTGCCTCTCCGCGCCGGCCAGCGCCGCGCCCCCCGGCCCCGCCGGGGACCCCTGCCTGAGCCAGCCCTGCCGGAACAACGGCAGCTGCTCCCCGGCGCCGGCCCGGGGCCCCGCCAGCCTCCGCCGCCTGCCGCTGCCTCAGTTCCAGCCCGCCTACAGCTGCGCCTGCCCCGCCGGGGTCACCGGCGCCTCCTGCCAGGTAAGGGGTGAGGGACTGTGCGGGGGGCCGCCTGCCCCGCCGGGGTGCGCCCCTGCCCGTGCGTCCGGCCCTCTCCGCCCGTCTCGTGCTCAGGTGCCTGGCCTCTGCCCTTGTGCATGTGCCTGTCGCTCTGCCACTGGCCCTCCGTGTCTGGGTTCGGGGATCCGTCTGTCCCAGCCTTTTCTCCTGTGCCCTCTCCGTCTCCGGGGGCTGGCTGCCTCGGCTCATTCGTCCGCCTTCTGTCGGGTCATCAGTCCCTACCGTTGCTCAGCTCTTCGTATGCCATGGTGCAGCGGTATCCCTAACGGGCAGCAGTGTTTTCGCATTGTTCATCTGTTAGCTCACCGATAATATACCGTCTGTGCGATGTTCTCTCCTGCGCTCTCCACGGTGGCTACCATCGTCTCAATCCAGCTACCTATTACACAGCTATATATTATGCGCCTGTATCGCTGCCTTCTTTTCTCTTACGTGTACGTGATACATACAGAACATTTGCCCTTCTTCTTTCCTTTGCGAGGTGCCTAGATTCTTAGGTGCGGTAATAGTGGCCTGTCAGTGGCAGTATCTAAACTGCAGTTTCTATTTCCTTCAAAAATCGATCTGCGAGCCTTGGACTGTTTTTTTTAACCCATTAAACATTTAAGGTGGATACTGTTACTTAGGGTAACTGAGCTTGACTGTTCTCCGGCAGGTGTTGGGATTTTGTTCCTAGGCTTGTAAGACTGATATGTCAAATCTCCAATGTTTTTAACCCTACCGGCATAAAAAATGTAAACTCTGGGGGTTAAATTATTAAAAGGTGAATGAAAATGGGTCTGATCTTAGGAAATTAGGCAGCTTTCCAAGATTAGTCAGAATGTTTTAGCATGGATCTCCGTTTTCTTTTCTTTTTTCACTCTGGTGGTATCTTATATATTCTTTTTGAAAAATGGGTAGCAAAATTGTACTGAATATACAAATGACTAAGTCATAGATTTAGGATGGCTATTTATTTCTAGTGCATTTTCTACCATATTGTGTGTGCCACTTGGATTCACCTTATTAAATTCTACAAAAAGATCAAAATGTCAATGGAAGGGTAGAAAAATGTTATCTGGTACATCTAGAATAAAAAAAAATACATGGATAATAGGGAATATGAGTAACATCTCTCTAACCTGCTTGGTCATATGCTGATTTAATGTAGGTTTTAGTTAAAATATTGAATTATTTCGTCTGTGAAGACTTGAGTGAATGCTGATCACCGAAGAGGTTTTGTTTATAAGCTTTAATTTTGTCTCTAACTATTAAATGTCTTTGGTACCACATTCTAAAATAGAGATTAGATCCCTACCTTTATTCCATCACCTGCCTTTTCCTTATATGTTCTGTGAGGGTTTAAATGATAGTGATATACTTTCAATGACAATAACTATAATAGAACACACATTGGTTCATATTTCTTTGGACGACACTTGCAGGTTTACAGAATTTGACATAGAGGTAAACTAATTCAAGTAAACTCTTATATTTTTCTCTACAGTACACTCTTAAATAGAACTCGCTTGATTTTGTTTTGTTGTTATATATGTGTTTATTAGGTCACGAAATACCAAAGCTGTAGTTTTCCTGAGTGGCTGGAGAGAACAGATTTCTTTCTTAATAAATCCTGAATATCATGTGTAAGGTTCAGTAATGACCATTGTATGGACAATGTTGAAAGGCACTGTGAACTGCAAGCATTTTGAAAAGAAATACTTCTGTGCTCACCCCAAAATGTCTCACTTGCTTCCTTTTGACAATGAAAGTAAAAATGTTAACCTTAAGGAGGTTCTGCAAAATCGGAGAGATTAAAGTAGATTAAATAGAAATCCCCCTCTGGCAAATTTTAGCAGTCTTGCTTGTATGTTGTATGTGTGCTGCTAACTATTGCTGATACACCTTAGTGTCTGAAGTCCACGACTGAAGGATAAATGGCTCGCTTAAATTCTTGGGTAAACTATAACACATACTAGCGTCATAACCTGCAGGAAGTGTTATATCTGGGGTTTTCGTGGAGGAGAAGAATTAATTTCTTTGTAACCTGAGAAAACAGATAATGAATTCACAAGCATTTATACTTTTTATTAAACAATCTGAAAGTGCTAATTCTGGAAGTATTGTTTATACATTTTTTTTCATTATAATATCCTTGGCTTATTTTAACCAGTGGAGCAGTATTTTGTATAAGGGAAACTTTCTAAACAGAAGATAAAATAAATTCATCTTTGTCAATCAGGACTGGAGATGAAACAAACATTTCAGTTCATTCTTGAAAGGGATTTTTTTTTTAAACTATAGTTGTAATGAAAGAAATGACAAAAGATCTGCCTAAAGAGAAATTTAGTAAAATATGGTATACATACAAGAGGGCTATCCTCATTTTATCAAAGTAGGAAATGAATAATATGGATTACTGGATTGTTCAGTAGTTCAGATGCCTTTTTTTTTATAGCAGGTTAACAAAAACCCTCACAGGTAAAAACAAAATATTTACTCTGCTGATGAACTCTTCCAGTTCAAGGGGGTTCTAAGACAAGGAATTTTAATTCCAAAAAAGGGTATGAGAAAACTGATAATTGTTTCAAATTTAAAGCTTCAGTCTCAGGCAGAGGCTTCCCAATCTACTGCTGAGGATGTTATTGAACTATTAAAATGGGGGAAAGGAAATATTAAAAGGGAAAACAAACACATGTAAGGAGTACAGCTATGTTGAAATAATTCGTCATTAGTAATCTGAAGATGGTAACTTTGTACTGTTGCAATTTGTTACAGAAGTGGAATAATATCTCATAAATGTTTGTTCTCTGAAAACAAATTAAAATACAGTTCTGTTTTAACACGCACGCTACTTTCTGTAATAAAAAGATTAAGTGAACTGTCCATCTGATTCTACATTACTTCAATGCAAGGAGGTATAGAGTCAGAGGTCAGAAGAGGACATGCTAGCACTCTTCTCTGCACATGCTGGAAGAGGACTAATAACGTACTCTCAGTTAGAAATTACCCAGAATTTACTCAGTAATATATTGGCTGAATCTATTTTTTTTATATGCACTTCACAGTGCCCTTGGTGGAAGGAAAGTGACAAAGAAGGAAATAGGCACATCAGATGCACTTAAGATTTTTTTAAATCCACAGCTTTTCTATCACCAAGTAGAATCTTTCACTCCCACCGGGGGGGGGGGGGGCGTGTTTTTTTTGTTTTGTCTTGAGTACCATTTTTCCATGAGATGTGGTGGTTGCTGTGGTAACTATTTTCTACTGAGCAGAAGAAAAAATTCATATAATTTGTGCATACATCAAAATTACTTACGGGTAGTTTTGATATATGCTGTCTTGAAAACTTCAAGTTTTTCTTGTTATGTAATATTTTCAGATTGCACATTCAAGGATACGCCTGGTTTTCTTGCACTCCACTAATGAATGGGTGACAATTTGTGCAGATGAGAAAGGGGATTTGTTCAAGTGCTTAAGCATATATCTTTCTCAACAAGTTAGTTCTTTGCTTTTATGTGTGGTGAATGTGAATGGATGTTCTGCATAAAATTGTGCGAACTTTTTTTAATGAATCTGGCTTTTCTTCTGGAAGAGATTGAAACTAAACAGAAAATGTTTAGCTTTATTCTGAAAGAACTCAATGGCAGAAAATTAAATCTAATGAAAGCATGGATAATATAAGATGTTAAAATTATGTTGGTATACTTCTTTTGTTTCTGCTGCTAAAAACCAAAAGATAATGTTTAACTAAAGAGAAAGTTGCATACTTTTTCTTTGATTTAGTATATCTAAAATCCATTTCTGATGGCGTGGACTAGGTCTGGAGGCCCCTGTCTCACCCTGCCCCAGAAAAGAGCCGAGGAAAAGTCCTCCAGGTGGCCTAGAGTGGCTGCAGGGGAGAAGCCAAACAGAGGGGCTGCTGGAGCAGCCAATCAGGGGCCAGAAGGGCCATATAAGAGGAAGCCTTGGGCAGAGGCAGAGCAGTCAGTGCTGCCTGGAGCTCGAAGAGAGAGGACCAGAAGTTTGGATGACTGGAAGAGCAGCAGGATTGCAGACAGCTCACTGCAGGCATGACTGAACACGGGGAAGGCTGCTAAAGACTGGATGCCTGGCAGGCTGGAGGAGCAGTGGGACCATGGAGAGGACCACGCAGGCAGGATGAGCTCAGACCTCGCCAGACCAGTTGAGGGTATTGTGCTGGTCTGGTTGAAGACTGAGCCTAACTGAGGGTACTGAGAAGGGTCTCTGTTGGTCTGTTAAAGAAGGAAGGAAATCTTGGTGCTATAGCCCTATGCTGGGGACATGAGAGAGAATTAGAGACTGTATACTCTGGAAAGGAGTACAATGTGTGTGGTTTGGCTGGACTCTCTGAAGACCTAATGAAAGAACCATTGGCAGGGGGAGCACTCGCCGGAGGTGGGTGCCTTCCTGTTGTAAGAACTGAAAGAAAAGCAGGTTCACATTCAACCAGAAGGGGGTGCTTACGAGAGGTAGATGCTGCCCCATTCAAAACTAAGAGATTGCAGGCATGTATTGTTCAGAGAGGGGGCACTTGTGAGAGGTGGGTGCCGACGCCGTTACATGATGGTTCCAGAAGTGGGATTCTTTGGACCGACCCTGTCTAAAGGGGGACAGGTCAAAGTTAACTGGTTTTACAGTGGCAAGATTTTAACTGTTTTATTGCAATGTGTAGCTGTTTTATGGTGTAAAGCCAGAGTGAGAGGCTGAAGGAGAGCTAGGGACAGCCATGGAAAGAACAGGCAAGATTTTTACTGTTTTATTGGGCAGAGCCAGAGCTGAAGGCAAGCCAGAGCCAGAGGTGGTCTGGGGAAAAGGTGAACTGAAAGGATTCTTTCTGGTGAGAGACACCTGAGAGAGGAGGCACTGAATGAATGGGGCAAGAAAAAGATTATTCCCTGACTAAAGGGAGCAAAAAACCCACTGCTGCAGTCCTGTCTGAAGGGGGAGGCATGTGATGGGGTGGACTGGGTCTGGAAGCCCCCCTGCTAGACGCTTTGCGCCTCTGTCTGACCTTGCCCTAGAAAGAGCAGTGATGTTCCTCCAGGCAGCCTCAGGTGGATTGCCAATAAGAGGGGTTGCTGGAGCAGACAGTCGGGCCAGAAGGGCCATATAAGAAGAAGCCTTGGACAAAGGCAGAGCAGTCAGTTGCTGCCTGGAGCTCAAAGAGGGAGGACCAGATGCTTGGCTAGCTGGAAGAGTAGCTTGTAATAAATTAACATCTAATTTAATTGTTCTCAGTTCTTGTATAGGAAAACTAAAATTATTTAAGGACCACATGTTATGTCTCAGCTATACAAATGAATTTTATGATAAATGTATCCACTAAACAACTAAAAATCCTTCACTACGTCTGTTTCAAGCTACTCATATAGCCCATTGAAATCTTTTCAGAACTTTCTTTGAATCATATGCAGGTCATTACACCATGAAAATTATTTGGCTCCCGCACATTGCATGATATAAAGAGAAATTTCTGATGTTGCATTGGCTTACATTTCTGTGATTAAAGATGCAGAAGAAACTTGCCACACGTTTTGTGGTAACTGAACAATAGCAGACTAAAGCTGCACTTAAATGCTTAAAAATTTTCATATGTTCTCGTTCATCACAATTTTCTATTTTCAAATTCTTTGATCTGAGAGAATTGCTTTATATCTGTGTATATCGGAATGATTTCTGATTATTTGTAAACCAGTATTTTCTTTTCCTTTTGAAATGTGTATCAATACATAACAATGACTTCATTGAGCATTCCAGGGTCAAGTTATAGTCAAACACTTTTTAATTTTTTAAACAATGTTATAGAATCTTCCATTTTGCTTAATAAATAGCAATAACTAGTTGCTTTCTTAAACAAACAAAACCCTCAAAAAGGTGACCGATTCTGGTAGTAATATTGTGGCTTCGTGGCTGCACTGTGGGCAGAAGATCATCAACTTCAGAGGAAGGTTTAAGAAACCATGCAGTAAACAGATGTAGGATAATCTGCCACTAGGGGAGTCCATTCCTAATCCCTAATATTTAGAGATTGACTACAAATGTGAAGCTATTGTAAATGTAATAGCTATTTTTCTTTTTCTTTTCATATTTACAATTAACTCTCTGTATTTTTGTTATCCACATAAATGTTTAGCCTCTCTTTGAATCCTGGTAATTTCCTAGCTTCAACAACATTGTGTGGCAATGAGTTCTATTGTCTAATTATATATTATGTGGAAATATTTCCTTTTATAAGTTTTTGCATTTGCTATCTTTCAGTTTCATTAAAAGTCCCCTTGCTTATGTGACAGGGAGAATGGAAGTTCCCAAACTACCTTCTCTGTACCGTTCATTATTTTTTTTTATATTGCTCTCATGTTCCCTCTTTAAAGTAAACAATTCCAATCTTTTCATACAAGAATTTTCTGAAACCCTAATCAATCTTGTCACTTTTTTCTGCATTTCCTCTAATTCTGTGATATCCTTTTTGAGATGAAGTAACCGATATTGAACACAATATTCTAGGTGGGGAAGCACATTGATTCATTAATGACATTATGCTATTTTCTGTATTAGTCTCCGTTCCATTTCTTATGCATGCTAACATTTTCTCTGCTCTTTTGAGCAGAGGCCTCATGAGCTATCCACAACTATAGCTGAGTTGATGCAGATCTTTTAGAACCCAGTAACTTATTTTGAGAGCATTGGTAATAGAAGCCTTTGGTTTTTGGATCAGTCATCCCAACATGAAAGCCATCACATATAGATAGAAAACTGCTGTATTTAGGAATGGTTCCTTGCCCTAAAACCTCTTCTAATGGCAGTTTAGTGTATAAGTGCGTTCAATCTGTTAGGGCTTACTCTTCTATTAGTAGATTTTTCTACTAATTCTCTGCTTTACAGAAGGCAAATAACTTTATTCAACGTTCTTTCTCCCTAACTACTGTACTTGTCAATTTACATTGTACAGATGTAATATAAAAAGGACCCTCTGGTAGGAAACTCCTATCATATAGCTCTTTGCCATGAGTAAGATTAATCATAAATGATAATTATATTACTAAAAGAAAATTGTATGTGATATACATTTAGAACAAGTTGTTCTCTGACAGTACAGGAGCACAGAGAATGCAAATCTCATCAAAGTAACAACTGGGAGTGCCTACCTCAGTGTAGACTGTCAGAAACAGGCAGACACTCTAAACTGTTGAAATCATGAATCACTATAACAGTCTTTGTATGGAGTCACAGACAGTTTCCTTATACCCCCCAGCAGTGGCATACTGTGGGTCTCTGGCTCCCAGGGGCCAAGCCTACATTTGCACCCCCAGCAGGCCTCACGTGTGTTGTCGTCTGTCCGTCCGTCGTCATCCCGTGTCGTGTGTGTCCGTGCCCCCCCCGCCCCCCCGCGTGCAGGGCAGGAGGGGTCCCACACTGCCTCCCTGCTGCCCTGGGGAAGAGGGGGTCTGTACCTGTGGGGGTTGGGGGCCATGAGGCCTGAGGGAGTGTGCAAATGCAGGTTTGGCTCTGTTGTGCCTCCCCCTCCCCCCATACTTACCTGCTGTGCGGCGCCCACCTCTCCAGCTCCAGCCCCACAGCCCAACGTCTGCTCGGATGGGGGTAGCCTCATCCTCTGGTCTTGGGGCACCACACTGGCCCTTCATGACATACAGGGGATGCGGGGCACAGGAGTCGTCCCCGTCCCCCCCCCAGTACGCCACTGTCTGCAGGCCCGTATCCTGTTGTCCCCCACTCCCAACCCTGCTCTGAGGGCGGTGGGTGCGGCTGGGAGCCCTACGGGGGCGAGGGGCACGTGGCGTGATGGGTTCTGGTCCCTGCGGCTCCCTCATTGTGCCCAGCCCAGGGGCAGTGGGGCCAGGAGGATGCTTGCAGCGGGAGCCCTCAGCTGCTGATGTAGTGCCAATAAACCAGGACCTATCAGACTTTAGGACCTAGCTCTGGGACGGTGTCAAATTCTGATAGGTCTTAGTTATCAATACTACATTTGGCACTGCTCCAGGGCCCTGGCTGCCTGCGAGAGCTGGGGGCACCTCTTCCTCCAAGGGCCTGGCTGGCGCCCCCCCCCCACTCCCCCTCCCCGCAGGCTGATGCTCGGGGGCATAGCCCCCCTCTACTCTCTCAGTATGCCACTGCCCTCCAGTCTATCTTGCCACCCAGACAAACTGGACTTAGTGATCACATGAATGCAGGGTGCCTGTTAAAAAAGCAAATGCGGTTTTAGGATGCATCAGGCGAGGT
>ML675649.1:29343767-29393971 GCA_007922155.1 Mesoclemmys tuberculata
GACTAGATGATCATATTGGTCCCTTCTGACCTATGAGTCTAAGTCCCAAAAGACTTATCCAGGTCAGTTGGTACCCTAGATCTTACAACACAGACAATGTCTGTAGCCAGTCCTGTAATAAACTATCTAAAGGCTTATTAGCTTATTAACTAGGAAAAGGAATAAGAGTTATTTACAAGGTAAAGCAAGCTAACATATACACACAAATGAGTTACCATCTAAATCCTAAGAATGACAAAGAGTTGTAGTGATCTGTCAATTTCAAGTGTCTTTCAGGGTGAACCCAGGAGGCCCATGGGGAGCTCTGGCTTCAGTTTAGAGTCTCTGACCCTGTCAGAATTCAAACAGCCAAAAAGATGGAAATTTTTTCCTGTAGCCACGTTTTATTTCCTTCATTCACCTCCCAAGTCCCCAGGATAAGCTTCCTTGCACATAGCATTTCCAAGGTGAAATAGGGCCATTAACTAATTCTTTGTATTGCAATAGTTCTTGATGGCCCATCTGATTTTGATAGTCCTTCTGGACGAGCAAGGGGATGATTCCTGTTCCTGAATTCACAAGCAGACATTTTCCAAGTTTTATAAAGCAAAGCTTAGATATTTTCTTATAGCGTGGAATACAGACATTACAAGTGAGATTAATGCGTACAGTAATTTACAAGTTTATCATAGAGTCTAAATACATTCTTATAAGACTAATACCTATTTTGAGCAAAACTAACGTACGGGTGAACTGGTCTGGTCTCCAGCTATGAGTTGGTTAGTTCTTAGCCTATGCCTGCAGCATGGGAAAGAGCTGTGTACATTAGGAAAAATAACTACAAAGTCCTTTGAATCCATTTCTTTCAGATCAAGTGCAGTCTTTTATTCAGAAACACTCTTGCATCTAAAAGGTACACATGTAGCCATGCTCTACATTGAATACTCAGCCTGGCAGAGTATAGCAATAAGTATATGTGGTTCATATTTTTCTTTAGCTCTCCCTTACATAATAAATGCTTTCTGACATAAAAGAAAAACAGGACTGTTAGCGTGAAGGAATAGTTATGAGCACTATGGAGCAAAGTCTGTTGGTAAAAGTTCAAGACTAGGATTCCCTTCTTGGCTTTGCCCCTGGCTTGATGAGCAAGTCACTTAATTTACTGTGTCGCTATTTCCCATTTAGAGATGGGAAAAAACCCTATTCTTTCAGGAGTGCTGTGAGAACTAATTCTTTACTTGTGAAGATCTTCAAGAAATTTGGAAGAAACTATATAAAGGTGAAGTGGGTTAATTATTTGGAAATGCTAGATTCTGAATTGTCAGTTTCTGATACCAATAGTTGCCATTTCTAGTGTATCATGGGGCAAATGATACCTGGGCCAACTGCACAACATCACCAAATTGATTTCAGAGGAAATTAAGTTAATAATCTCCATTTTCTTCATAATGCATTGCAAAAATAATTTAACTTAATCTGTTTTCATACCCCTTGGAATGAAATATCCAGAGCTACGCCACTTTCGGAGGTGGTTTTCCTAGGTCGATTTCTGGATCGATTGAGCGGGTCTTTACTGACCACTCACTTGATCCAGAGAAATCGATCTGACAGCGGCGAATTTGCTGCCGTCAGTATAGACCTAGCCTAAGTCATCTCGTTATCTAGGGATACTATAAGTTTTCTTTTTCCTAGCTATATTTGGAAATGGATAGCTGTTTCCTTAACCAATTTAAATCTTAGGCCTTCTGATTCTTAGGTGCCAAGTTTAATACTGAATTTTTCCTTTATTCATTTTCTCTGTCAATGAACATTCTAAGTTTCCTATAACCTGCCTTTTCACAACCTATACCTAGAAAAATACTGGATGGATAGATGAGACGGTGGGGTACAGATCTCTTTGCTAGCACCATTTCAATAATTAAGTCATCTTCTAGCAATTCATTCCTCTGGCAATGTAGACTAAGGCCAGTATCCTACTGATTCATTTAGTTTTGTAATGTTGTTTTTCACTGGAAGTACATATAATAGCTAAGTAATTTTTTAGGATTTTATAATGATGATATGTTCACGAATAAGATCAATAAGAGTGAATTAGGTGAGACCAACAATACTGACTTTGTCTGTGAAAATAAGGTGATTCTGAGTTATGGACTCCAGTAATTTCAGAGACTTTGATGTATATATCTGACGTATTGGTCACAAGAGGAACAAATTGCTGGTTTGATTGAGAAGATTGTCAAGCAACTTCAGGAACAGGCAAGGAGAATTAGAGGGCAGTGTTCTATAACTAGAGGATTCCCTTTATAGTAATAAATCCTCTTTTCTGATTACTACTATTTGGTCCTTTCTACTGGAAAATTCAGACAGGCCTAACAAAGATGAAATTTAGTGTTGACAAATGCAAATTGGAAGGAATAATTTGGGCCACTCTGGCATATTCTAAATTAATTGCAAGGACTGAGGAGAAAAATCCACATGTCGTTATGCAGCTCCATGAAAACATCTCTTCACTCTGCAGTGGTGCTCAAAAACCCCAAATGATATTATGAAGTATAAATAATAGAATAGAAAATGTTTAAAATATAAAGCCATTGTGTGAATTGATAGTGTACCATTCCCTGAAATTCACTTTTGGTCACCTCTTTTAAAAAAGTAAAAATAAAGGGGAGGACGAGGGGCTAAAATAAAATGAGTCCAAAGATGGGCATCAGAAATAATTGGAGGCATGGCAGGGATTCCATGTGAGGAGAGAATGGAAAGAATGAACAGCCTAGTTTAGAGGAGATGAATAAGAGGGGATGTAATCAAGATGTAAAATAATGAATGGTAACAAGAAGGCAAATAAAATGTTTTTATTTATTTACTCATAATAGAAGAAGAATGGAATTATAAAATGACAAATTGAAAACTGAAAAGGAAATATTTTTGGTTTTAACATAATGTATAATCAACTTGTGGAATTCACTCCCACAAGACGTTACTGAGGCAGAAAGGTTAGCAGGATTCAAGGAAGAACTAGATGTTAATATGGATAATGAGAACATTTGCAGTTACATTAAATAGGACAGTTTAAGGGAAGAAGAAAAAGAGAGAGAGATAAGTACATGCTTCAGGACATGTCACTTGACAGGCTAAGGGAGAATATTGCTGTATTGGCAAGTTTTCCCATAATTGTCTACTACAAGGTTTTTTGCACCTTCTTGTGAAATATCTGATAGTGGCTTCTGTCAGAGACAGGACCACGAAGTAGATGGAACACTGATGTGATCCATCATGGCAATTCTTATGCTTATTTCTCTCATAATTTAGATGATCCAAATGCATATTCCTCACATATGCTTAGAAGATAGTTTTAAGGCATGAAGTTCTAATTGTTCATGATTTAAATTGAGCAAATCTGTAAAACTGGCTTCAAATTTCTCCTTTTTAAAGGTGTTGCCATTATGCAGTGAGATCTTCTAATAACTGAAATCAATATTATGCTCAACTCAGGCAAACTAGGAAATATATTTTACCAAAACTCCATTTGATTAATATACAATTTGATATTTCATTTTCCCTCATTGATTACCAAAATATTGGTAATATATGAGTAAGACTCCCATACATTCTTTGGCAGATCTGTCAAATTTTTAAAATGTATTAATTATCTAGATTCAAGATACATGCATTAATCTAGAAACCTGTTTTCATGCGTGACCTAGAAAAATACCACTGTTCAAAAAGAAGTAAAGTTGATGGGGAGGAACTGTAGATGCACCTGGTTCCCAGCTCTTTCCTGTGCCCCATAGACCACAGTAGTGCCATATGACTGGAGGAAAGTTTTGTTTTCCGGTATTGTCATGATATGGCATCAGGGCGATGTTAAAACATAGGAGCCTGATCCTACAAACCTTGGGACTGGTCATGTGAGGTTTACTCATAAGTAAAAGTTTGCTGGACCAGGTCCTTGACTATGCATTGTTAATGACATAATGTTGCATGATAACTACATATGTGATGGTTGCAGAAAATGGTGCTGAATCTTCTGTTTTGGGAAATTAATACGTTTAATTTAAGTAAGGACACTTTTAGATTTAATTTACTTGACTGCAATTGGACTTTAAAATTTGGCTGATTTCTTAAAAGTACTAAGAAGGTACTAGATTAAAGCCATAGAAATGCTTAATATTCTTAAAAAGGTGGTGAGGGAAGTGCTTAGAATTCTAAAGAATTTGAAAGTCAAACTCAGTCCCTTTTGTCTTAAAGCCTGTTTTAGATTCCAGTTTTGGCTTTTCTGACAAGAGAAGTTAAAATGAGGTCATTCTTGCATTGCTTTACTTTTTGTGGACAAGGGGAATCAGCCATTGGTCATTTCAGTAATCATCTGCTCACAGAGCATCTTTGTAAAGTGCCAATAATGAAGGAGTATGAGACAAAGTGCTTCTCTGGAGTGAATAAAAGGCTCAAGATCCATTGTAAAACTTGACTATGGTTTACTTGAATAGCTTAGTACAGCTTAAAAAACCCCAACCCTGAACTGCTTTTGCAGACAACAAGCAAGAAAGGACAAATAATTATTGATTAAGGTGATTCAATTACAAATATCTGCCCATAAATTAGGTGATTGTTTTATTTTCTTGAAACTAATAGGGATGGCATAAAAAGTAGTATTATGATAGAGATGTTTTCTAGGATGAAGTTGTTGTTAGTTATAAATAGGGCCTATTATATTATTGTTTATTTGTATTGCGGTAGCACCTAGTAATTCCAGTCATGGACCAAGATCCTTTATAGCTAATTTAAAAGTTTATAATGCAGTTGATCTTCAAGGTATGCGTAATAAATACCCTCTAGCATCTGCTATAGATATCCATACCAGAATGAGAATAACTTCCAGCTCAAATGTAAAGCACTAATGGCAAAGTTCCAGAATTGCATAGTTTTGTGGGCATTAATTTGATATACAAAACATATTTCCAGCAGGGATGTGTGTGTGCTATTGCTAGCTTGGGAACTAAGAACTGAGTTTGGGTACTAGACTCTGATCCCCGCATGCAACACAGCATGCTGCCACTGGACCATCAGGCTAACCTTGCTTTTGGTCCTGTCTTACTCTGTGTTTTTAAACCTACTTTTAAGGTATTACTTATTCAGTGAAATTGGTATAAGAAATTATCCTTATTAGTCAACCTCCATTTTAAGAGATTGCCCCAAGAATCTCCAAATATATTTGTACAGTTTTATTACACCTTAATTAAGAGACCAT
Source organism: Mesoclemmys tuberculata (assembly GCA_007922155.1). Taxonomy (NCBI): domain Eukaryota; kingdom Metazoa; phylum Chordata; order Testudines; family Chelidae; genus Mesoclemmys; species Mesoclemmys tuberculata. The sequence goes on from ML675649.1 coordinate 29,348,995, forward strand.
CTGTTTAACACCTAATTTCTACAAGTCCCTTATGACAGGTTTCACTGTAGTTTCAATAATGTGATTTCTGTTCCTCCCTGGTGATTATTTTCACCTTAGTTTCTTGGAATTTCTTGTAAAATTAAGAAGTTCACTTCTAAAAAATCTTTTTATTTTGTCCTAAAACAACTCTTCAATTTTGAAAAACTGCATTTTATAGCTTAGAGTTCCCTTTTAATTGGCAATGTGGGATCTGATGTTTGTTTTGCCTCAGTGTTTTCGGTACCAACTGTTCTCATGGTACAAATAAAAAGATGGTTGGTTTGTTTTTCCTGAGTGTCAGTCCTGCAAACTCACCCAGGGAATTTTTTATCATATGTGTCATCAGTAGAAGTAGATTCTGCAGGCCAAATTATTTTTGCCAGTTACACCTATGTAGCTCTAAATTATACTCTCAGTTAAATCAGCACAATCTGACTGTGTTTAGTGGAGTAGCAAACACACATTTATTTGTCTTCCATGGTTGTACAGACGTAAACAAGGACAGAATTTTGTCCTGCTGTTGAAGCTGGTTAACAGTACTGTAGATGATGAATGAGAAGAAAATAGAACCTAGATGACTCTCCTATTGCTGTATTGCCTCTGGATGATATGAAGAGCAAAAAGTAGTAAACAGTTATTTTTGTCATTAAACAGATGACAGACTGAATAGACATAGGGAGCCGATCAAATGACTAAGAGGGTACCATATTTTCAGAGTAGAATTGCATTTTAATGTATGACAAAGGAAGGTCAAAGTTCATTATATTTGACACTCTTTAAATTATTTTTCTTTAGGAGAAAGTCAGGGCAGAATTAATCAAGTTGACAGGATGTCAGTATAATAATAAAGGACTCATTTTCCAGGAATACTTACAGGCTAGGATAATTTTAACAGGTTAATTTATTATTTTAAGCTGGTAAAGCAAATTGCTTATCTGTGTTAGTGGTGACTTTGCAACTATAACAGAATGATAGGGTGTTTTCTCCCTCTCCTATAGCAAAGATGATTCCCTTCTTACAGAGCACAATGAAATTAACATTTGTGATCTAATTTAGTTTTCATTTATTCTTCTGGGAAAAAGTTCTAGGCTCTTCTGAAATTAAGTGATTGTGCTGTAGCAACTAATTATAGTGATGACACTTCTTCTAGTTAGAGGTGAAATATTTTCTATGATTTCAGCGGGGAAGAATTCAAACTATCTTAGCAGAGTCATAGGTTCATCTCTATTTTGATTAATACTTTATGTAAAAGTAGGGTACTACTATGAAAAATGAATGTATAAATGGTATTTTTGGGGGGAGCTGAAGGAGAATTTGATGGGTTTGTAGGTAAAATTAATTTTCCTTTTTTCCCCCTAAATGCTAGTTCTGTAAATTCTTCATGAAAGTCAAACTATGTTCTTTATAACTTATTCATCATTGCCATAATTAAGCTTCGGCAGACCAAACTGGGCCCTCAATGATACATTTGTAACTCTTTGTCTTCAGAGGTTTTGCACAGGTGTAACTGATTAGAATTTAGTAAACAATATTGTTGGTACCTAGAAAGGAGTAAACTACCATAGCCATGTTAACTCTGAAATACTACACATGGGTGTTAGTGTGGTCGGAGAGTCCAGACAATAGAGGAAAATGGGAGCATAAGGCACTTGAAGTACAATTCCCTTAAGACACTGCAACATTCTTCTTAATAAAACTATTTTGGCTTTCAATAGTTTGCTGGGAAGTCTTAAATGCTGTGCAGAAAATTTGACAAATTAATTTTTGTTGAAATTTTCTGAAGAAATCTATCTAGCTTTAACAAGACTATAAAGTGGTAGTAACTTGCCTTTGTCACTAAAGTTAAGAAGTAATTCAATAGATATAGGGAATCTGTGTAAGAAGATGCAATTTTTACATAGTTACTTCTCAGAGTAGAAAATCATTTTAGAAACAATCCATTGCCAAATCATGAAGCAGTAAAGTTATCTGAAAATACAGCTAGAAAACGAATTATCCAGAGTTATATATACAACTGAGCGTAAAAATTGGACTGGATTCCTGTTGTTGCTGGGATGGATAAATGTATTAAAAGTGATCATCCTTCTCTGGTTTAATTAATTCTTTTTAAATGTCTAGTAGTATTGTTGAGAGATTCTTTCAAAATCTTATTTCAGCCAATTCCCAACTTCATATAAACTAAAAAAAAAAAAAAAATCATTGTATAGACATTAAATCCCTGCATCCATAAATTTAATCCAAGGGTAATAACTGTCTCCAGTTTCTTCAAATCATTTGGGATGACTCAGATGCAGTTATGCTGTTTAGATTCACAGATATGAAACCATTGAGTCATCTTCTGTCTTCATGTAAGTGATAGGTCAAAGCAGCAATCACAAATTGACGTCTTGTGAATTTTCACATACTAGCTGTGGTTTGGTGTGTTGGGAGTGTTCCTCCTCCATCATGATTAATGGATAGACTCTCCATGATTCAGAATGGATAAATCAAGAGACAAGAGGAACTGGTGTCTGTCTTGCAGCGATGCTGTATCTGTTTGTTTACAGTGCCCCCAGCATGCTGCGCTACTGACGTGATCTCGGACACCTGTCATTTTTGGACCTTCTGTCTTCAATAGTTCTAGCAAACCTGATTCAGCCATGCAAAAGTCTATGGAAACAGTAAGGCCTTGTCTACACTAAAAGATAAGTTGTCCTTTGTTAGATTGATTTACACACTATCCTCCTTGGGTTGGTGATGTATGTCCTTAGCAGGAGCTGACCTAAGGGGGCACTGTGGGCAAGTGAGAGCCCGGTCTCTCAGCTCTGTTGGCAGCCCCCTGCTGGGAGCTTGGCTGCCCCATATGGCTCTGAAATTGACAAGAATGACTGCCAACAGCCGATGTAAGGAACACAGCCTCGACACTGACGCTACACCCTAACTACACCGACATAAGCCCTACGCACCTCTCATTGAGGTGGTTTTATTATGTCAACATAGCAGAGGAGTTACATCGGTGGGAGTCAGTTTCTCCACTTTTGTTGACAAAAACTGACTTTTGTCAACAAAATTCTGTAATGTAGACCAGCCCTAAGAAATTTCTCTTGGTTAGAGAGAGAATTTTCTCTCCATTTTTCCTGTCTGACATGGCCTTTTTAATATCTTTGTATATTTGCCTCTTGTTTGATCCATTAACATTGCCTTTTCTGGGCATGGTAAGTTGACTATATACTGCTTCTGAGAAAAATAACATTGCTACTTTTCGACCCAAGGTTTAGCTGTTGACCTCATCTTTAGACAGTTTCTGATATTTTCTCAGGGAGATTGGAATTATAAAGAGAGATTGTATGAAAGAATGTAATAATTCCAAAAAGTGAGATCTTCAGCCCACAAACTAGACTTATTTGTCTACAAAGATAGAAAAAAGGTATTTCTGACTACCTCGGTTTTTAGTTGGGTCAGTCCACCATTTATATTTTAATTTAGTAACCTCTACAGTTTTTAAAATATTTGCCTGCTTTAATGCTAACTCTCTCTCTTTAAACGACCGATCCTTTGAACTGGGGTGAACAATACTGCAAACAGCCCTGTCCTTTCTCTTTTAAGAAGTATAATGTTGAGCTGTTTTCCTGTTTTGTAGCTGGACCAAAGCAAAAATTAATGCGTTTCATATACCATATTCGTTTTTGGTACCACAGTCATTAAATGTGTATAAACCACATTTGGATTCCTTCTTTTATCCTCATTCTTAAAGGTGTTATAAATCTCTGTTGCTGTTTTTCCCACCACAGTTTGGAATAATGAAGTCTTCGGTAGCTTTTCATCTATCTGCCTAGCCATTTAATAAATGGAAAATTGTCTTGTGATCCATCTCTGTCATTCAGTAATGTTTCCTATGAGAGTTCGCTTCAAAGATGCTTTTAGTTTTTATCTTTAGTGTGAGTTGTAATTTGAGATGTGTAGCCAAACCAAAAAAAAAAAGAGTTTAGGAAATTTGGACTGGAATGAAAACACACAAGCTTTGTAGGGGGAACATCAACAGACTAATGTAAGTTGTTAGAGAACCATGTCTCCCTCATAGTTCAGGGATTTCATTTATGGTTGTAATTCCAGTCTGGCACCATTTGGTATACAGAAGCAGCCATGTTGGCTAACCCTTTTATTATGCAGCATTGGAATTACACAATGAATAAAGAAACATTATTGCCATTAGAAAGATGTTTTGTAGCAATGTAATAGAGCAATTCTTTGTGATGGAGGGCCTCTGTGCATTCTCAGTAATAGATTCTGCACCTCTAGCATACAGCTGCAGAACTGTATAAAAAAGTCATGTCTGCTGGAGAGCACAATAGTGCTCTTGCATTAGAATGATGTCCTTGGCTCTGTGGATGTAAGGAGGTTGCGCTCTCCAGCTCATTTCGGTATCTTTGCTGCTTTGACAACTAATGGATCTTTCTCTCTTGTCAGCGAAGCTAGTTATCTTGTTTTCTCCAAATAGATTGTTATAGTTAGCTTAGCTGGGACCATTGATCTTTGTTCCCCTGAGACCGTGTTGAGTCCTGAAGCACATAGGGCAGGGGTCCCCAAACTTTTTACACAGGGGCCAGTTCACTGTCCCTCAGACCGTTGGAGGGCCGGACTATAAGATGTGACACCCTTCACAGCCAGCGCTGCAGCCTCCACTATCCCAGACAGCGGTATACAGTGTCACAGGCCCAGCACCGCCTCCAGTGCTGTATACAGGGATGGCGGTGATCAGCCTGTGACACTGTGTATACAGCGTCCTGGACATCTGCAGCAGCAGAGGTGGGCCTCTTCTGTGGGAAGCCCACTGCTGCATGTTTCCCCTATTATAAGACACCTCCTAAAAATAAGACAGCCCCCGTCTTTTGGGGGTAAAATTAATATAAGACAGGGTCTTATAATAGGGGAAACACGGTGTGTAGTAATGTGGGGGGAGATTTTTGGGCAAAGGGAGGTTATAGGGGCCATTATGTTGTTGTACATTTGGGGGAGTATGGGGGCCATTGTACTGTGTAGTAATGGTTATAGTGCTTTGCCTTTCTTCCTACTTCTGCTGTTATTTCACACTGCTTCCGGTGATGTGGGGCGCCGCAGCCGCAGACCGGATGTGCGTCATATGACGCGCTTCCGGAGCCATGACGCCTGCGTCCCGCGTCACCGGAAGTAGTACTGTACGTGAGCGACGCCGCACTTTGCATCTGCATCCTGTGCTCCTCTCACTGACCACCAATGAAAGAGGTGCCCCTTCCAGAAGTGCGGCGGGGGCCGGATAAATGGCCTCAGGGGGCCGCATGCGGCCCACGGGCCGTAGTTTGGGGACCCCTAACATAGGGTGTTCAAAAGATGTGCAATCTGCTCAGTAGTTTTCCCTAAGACAGGAACACATATCCAGTGCTTTGTGTGTTTGGGAGAATTGCACATTGTATCGCAGTGCATGATTTGAGATGTTTTTACTTGGACAAAGAAGTGCAGTTGGCTTCAGTAAGCCTTGACCTGGACTATCGTGATATGCCTGTGGGAGGTTTGAAGTCTCATTTTTGTGCCAGTGTCTTCAATAAAGAGGCCTGAGATGCACTGAGCCATTCCTGCCTTGGCACCCCCTTTGATGTCAGGCCTCACGTCTGCCTCCCCGATGTTAATGGCTAAATTTCCTGTCTAGCACTGCAAACTCCCTCTAGACAACATTCACCATCGACATGGTCTGTATTGGCATCACTGTCAGCACTGAAGACTTCTTTGGTGTTAGAATTGGTGCTGGTTGATGCCTTAACCAAAAGGAAGGCTTCCTATTCACCTTGTAACTCCGCTCTGGGTAGAAAGAGTAGGAGGAAGCATTCCAGTATGCAGAGAGAGTCCAAGGAGAAGAAGCATTGTTCTCCTTCTCTGCCACTGTCATGTATTTCCTTTGGGAACTCCTTACTGGTGCCAACATCACTCTCAGCACTCACCCCTTCTCAGCTTACAGCTCTGACTCTCTATTGACTTTCCAATATGTTGACTCTCCATTGCTGCTGATATTCTGATACTGTCAGTTTCTCCTCTCACCAGGGAAATCCCATCAAAGCTAGTGGCTTTGCCTCTGCTGTTTGACTTTGTGCAGTAGTATTTTCCACTGGCTTCAAACTGGATCATCAGGGTCGAGCACAAGCTCTCCTTGGAATCAGCTGTGCAAATGTCACTGTCCTGCTACACAGAGTTCAGTAAGTTTCCCTGACTAAAGATTCCATTGGCATGGAAAGACATTATGCAGGGCCTTGTTCAATTACTCATATGGTCCTACATTCATGAATCCATGAAGGCTCTTTTAGATGCAGCTCAAATTCTATGTGCCTCTGGTTCAGGCAACTTTAGAACGTATGTCTATCAAAACAGTGTTAGTAGCCATCACTCTGTTAGAAGGGTTAGTGAGCTTGCTGCCATGATGGCCACTCCACTCTATACAGTGGTACACAAAGATCACGTCATCATGAGTTTTCATCCTAACTTCATGCCTAAAGTTGTTATTGAATGCTGCTACTCCTTATCCAAAAAGCCAACAGCCATGGATTAAAGACACACACCACTAAGGCCATAGCTTCCTCTATAGCCTGCTTAAGGCAAGTTCCCCAGTACAGATTTGCAAAAAAGCAAAATTGAGTTGGTACTTTCACTAAGCACTACTCATTGGACATGGCATCATTCTGCCCAATTTAGCCTAACTCCATTTTTTTCTCCTTATCTACTATCTGCTAATGGGAACATTGCTTGCTAATGTCTCATAGTGGGAATGTACAGAGGCCCTTGAAGAGAGTGAGTGTACATCTACACTACAGGTGTCAAACTCTTGGCCCGTGGGCCAAATCTGGCCCGCGGGCTTGTGTTATCTGGCCCACAATCCAAACCTCTGAGCGGAGCTCAGGAAAGTTGTGGGAGATCTTGCGTGAGCTCTTAAAAAGGAAATGGCCATCTTAAAAAGGAAATGGCTGCCGAATGTGACCCCACAGGGAGATTTCACGGTGGAGAGTGGAGTCTGCGAGTCCCTGTGAGAGCCTGCTCTCATTCCTACTCTCCTACTGTGCCGCCGAATTTCACCCTGCGGGGAGATTTTTTGGTGGAGAGTAGACCATGAAAGGTAGAGTAGACTAGTGTGTGTTATGCGTGGCCCCCCTGAACTCAATTTAATGTAAATGTGGCCTGCCATATGAATTGAGTTTGACACCCCTGATCTACACTTTAGATCCCTATAGTGGCTCAGCTACAGCACAACAGCTTTGCCGCTGTAGTGCTTCAGTGTAGACTCTCACTACAGTAACAAGAGAGGTTCTCAAAGTGTCATAGTTAGTTCACTTCCTTGAGACATGGGCTAGGTTGGTGGAAGAATTATTTCATCAACCTAGTGCTGTCTACACTGGGGGTTAGGCTGGCATAGCTACGTCTCTCAGGTATGGATTTTTCACATCCCTGAGAGATGTAGCTATGCTGATCTAAGTTTTCATTGTAGACCAGCCCTGGTGTTCTTTGAGAATTGCCTCTGTGCATTCACACTACCACCCACCTTCTTCTCTGCATCAATGCTTTGTATTTCAGGGTTAACTCTGGTCTTGGGAGAAGGAGCTGAGAGGGTCTGGGCGGGAATGGGGGGGTGGTATACTTAATTTCAGCCCTACATAAACTCTGAAAGAGGCAATCTGAAGTGTTGTCACCATACTTTTTGTGAGTGTCCCTGGGGTTTTTTGGTGTTCTTCTGATGACTATTAGATTGTCTAATAGTGCATCCTGTGTATTGAACATACAACTACCACATGATCTATAGTTATTTGTTATGGAAAGTTAATGTAAATATATATATTTTTAAATTCAGTTGTCCATTAAATGCAAGAGATACATGTTTAGGCCTACTTAAAAACAAAAACAAACCTGAGCTTGGTGCAAACTGAAATATAAAAAATCATTTAAACTTTACTCTGTATTGGAGACTTATGGTTCTCCTATTACTTTGATGTTAAGGCTTGAATGTGACTTACAAATCACAGTGCTAAATGAAAGTTTTCCTTTTAGCTCTTCATTTGAGATTTTCCTGAGAACCTTTCAATTGGTTGTTTTTTCAAATCCCAGTTTAACTTCTGATGGCCATTAATTTTGTTCATCTTCATCTGGAGTGGAAAACTTGATTCTGTCAAACAGAAGACTGAAGAATAAACGTTCTGTTTATCCATAGATTAGGTAAAACATGGGGAATGTCAATGCATGATCTCTCATATAATAGCTTGGCAATGTGCCTAGGGGCTTTCTTGTGGGAGGCGGTTGTTACATTTCCATGTCAGTTCAGTCCTTCATCTCTCTGATAAGAGTACCAATGAAGATGCTAGATAGTATCAGTTGTGCTGCTGATGTTCACATACTCATTTAATTACAAAACAGCTTTTAGACAACTTTGGTTAACTACCAGCCTATGCTTAAGCCAGTGTCCTGTAGTTGGAAGTTCTGCTTCTCCTTCATGATATCCTGAGTACCTCAATTAATTTTCATTATGAATTAATAATTAATCATTGTAACTAAGTTCTATTTATTTGGCTTCTAATTTGTTAATAAAAATGTTCAATAAAAATTGCAGTTGAAAAGCCTCATTTAGTAGTTCATGAATTTTAGTGAGCGGTCTCTCTCTAAGACTTGACCTCAATCCTAGAGTAAATACACCTTTTTATCCATTTATTTTTTTCTAGTAGTATATGTAACTCACAAAACAGGATATTTCTTTTGTTGTCAGAGACAGAACAATGTGGCAATAAAATATGAAGAAAGCAATTGGATTTCTCCATTCAATTCCCTCTTTGCATGATTGTCTACAATACTTGGCAAATGAATAATGGACACTGAATGTTCTTGTCTTAACTATGTTTCTTTGGGGAAATTACCAGTGTTACCTAACTGCGTGGTTGAATGCTTAGTTGATTCTTTAGGAGGAAAAGAAACTTTCTTAGTTGGGGATGATTATTTGGGAGAACTACTTGTAAACATCGGGTAGTATAGCAATCCTAAACTCAGAGAGAGAACTTGCGGTCTTAAAATATAAACACAAAAATTATTTCTCATTAGTAGTCTCCAAAGAATTAACATAATGTTGTTTACGGTTATTTAACACTGGATTTAAAGTTAAAATACCCTTTAACAAAGTGAGGTTTTTAAGTAACTTTTAAGTCCTTGTTTATTTTATGAGAATAAGGACTGCATGAGTCCAATCAAATAACATTGCTTTATTTAAATAGATTTCCTTAGGCATTTGAAGATTGAAAACTGATGGGCAAGTCACTCTTTCACCCTAACTGTTTGCATTACCTGTAGCAAACATATATTACATAAAAAGGAAAAGACAGCAGATAAGTAGTGATATTAACATGCCACCGTTGTGTACCCCAGAGAAACAGGATCTCCACAAAAAACTATTAACTTGGGACCTGATCCTGCAAACCTTCCCCAAATGAAATTCCATTGAATTCAATAATTGAATAATTGAATTCATAGAAGGCTTTACAGGATTGGGTATATAATTACCTGCCAGTATGAAAAGTGTAAAAGTCTCAAGTCATTTTATGTACGTACTTTTATTATGCATCTTTACCAGGCTGTGGTCCTTGATGGTTTGTTCTTTGGTATGGCATGATACCCTGATCTCTCTGAAGTAGAACATGTTACCAGCACTATTGTTACAGACTTTTAGTTTGATTATAACAGCAAATTCATTTCTTTTGTGTTCAGTCTTTGATCATATCAGAATAGACCTGTCATAGCAATGATTCTATTGATCATGGGAAGTATTCATTTACCAATTAGTATCTGAAGAGAACTGCAGTATTAATAGTACTAAAAATTTGAAATCTAACATACATTGCAAGCTACATGATCATACTGTGTACTTTTTGTCCTGCTTTCTTTTCAAGTCTGCTGGTTGCTAAGCAACTGAAGGGCAGAGTCCTGTAACCTTGTAATGTTGTTGTCCCTAAGGAACTGGAAAATCAACAAAAAGATAAATATACATTTCAAAATGATTGTAATAATTCAATGTTTATCAAAATGTTGCAGTCTATAAAATATTTATTTTCTAAAGTAGATGCAGTCTCATTTCTGGGTTTATTTGGTCAGAGGCAGGACTTGATGACTTCTCAAGGTCCCTTTCAGCCCTACATGTCTATGATTCTGTGATTTTGCAAGGTCATCTGGATTCTTTCATCATATCCAATATTCTTACAGTATTTATTTAGGTTTGATTTTATTTTACTATTGCTTGTGATTTACGATCAACTAATAAAACAAAATCGCACAAATTCTTAAATTTAAAATAAAATTAAAAGATCTGTCTAAAATCAGGAAATTTACAGTTAAAGCTGAGCTTTACTTGTCCTTTGGTTTGCCTATAGGTAGAAAAAAGGTGGTTTTCAGCAGGAGTTCAACCTGTGGAATGTGAAAAGGTGTCAGGGTCACAGCTACCTTGCCCATCCAATCCTGTTAAATGTGAAGGGGTCCTGGTTAGGTCCCAGCTATCTTAGAGGAGGCTCCTGACGAGGAAAATATTGAGAGCTAATGACTCTTTAACACAGAATGATCAGGGAGTTCAGGAATGAAGTTTCAGACTTTCTCTGAATTTCCTGGATTTTGCTGATTTCAGCAACAATTAATTATTTTTGCCACGCTTTCTGCATATCGATCACACATTTTGATATTCTGTATACGCACATTCTATTTCTAGCAAAGAACAGAGGGAGGAGTGAACAAGAAAATAGCTGTATTTTGGGAGGGGGGAATGAGAACCTTGAAATTCCACTTTCACAAGGCATAATGCTTTAAATTTTATTGCATTAGGAGTGGTTAATATCAGTGAAGTTAAGTGAAGTTCATTTTGATTCAATAAACTGTAGTGACATTTCAGAGCCAAACAAACCTGGCAGCTTACTTGATCCTGCGAAAACTGTATAAATGTATGCCCCAGCATTTGTGCATGAAAGGCATACCTTTTGCAAAAAATTGTGGTGTTAGGCTCTGATCCTCGAAAGTACCCAAGGACCCAAATGTAACTGTTCCCATGATTGGGCCTTTAAGACATATGTAGAGGGGTTTATAAATCCCACAATGGCTGAGAAATAATTAACTAGAGCCTGACAGCTATATTAGTCCCACCTTGTTACCCCTGCAAGGTGTAGCAGTCTCAGGGAGGATTTAAAGAAAGGAGTTCAGTGCAAATGGGGGAGAGGGACCCAAGAGACATGGTCTGGAGTAATCTCTGTGGGAAGGGCCTATCAGGAACCAGGAGGAAGGAAAGCCATAGGAAAAGTCTGGAATTAGAGCCTGCAGTCGGCCTTGAAAAAGGGGGGAAACTCTAGGGAGGTAGCATTGTGAGTCAGTGCTCTGTAGAAGAGTGGGGACCTGGAAAGAACCTGAGAGTGCCACTTTGTTGGACATTATTTGTTTGGGACATTGATACCCTGAAAGGGTTGTGTGACTTGACCAGAAGATTGAGCCATCACCATACCAGACCACTGAAGTCCTGAGGAGGAGATCGTGGCAGAGTCACTGAAATCCAATGTTGTGCCCCAACGGTGCACTCTGGGATGCTTAGTTGACAGAATCATACAACTTTTTGGCCCAAGTTCCTGTTTCTGGTCATTTGGTCTTGAACATCTTGAACCCATTTTAAGCGTCAGAAGCAAAGGAGAAGAATATTTTTTTCTTGGATTTTAAATGTATGGTCTTGTTTGTTTGTTTTAATATAATGAGGCTAGAAATATCAGGTATTTGCCCTGTAACTTTTCCATGGCTTTGCTTTTTCTTTAAAAAAGAAAAAAATAGTGCAAGAATTAATTCCCCCAAATAACCCTCCTTATATTACTGCAACATTAACTCATTGATCGCAGTTAGGTCATTCTTATATAATATTTATTAGCACTAGATTTCAAATACTGCATGTAAACTAGGTTTTGAAGTACATTAAGAAATTGATTCAGGAAAAAATTAATCTTGTGCTGTTTCTTTATAAGACTATTACAGTTCTTGCATACTGTGATTTAATTTAAATGTTACCATTTGTAGCGGATAAAAATATCGTTTTAGTGATTTGCTAGTTTTTTTGCTTTTAATTGACCTATTGCATAAAAAAGCAAAATCTATTTACAATTGTAAGCTAGGTTGAGTTCTTGAAATGTAACTGGTGTGCAACATCATGCTTTTTAATGCCATCTATAGTAGAGAAATGATGAGTTTGTTTCATTAGTGAAATGATTCAGTGAAAACAAACTGAATCTAAAACCTGGAGCAAGGTTATATACTGTAGATAAAATCTGCTAGATATAATAGCAAAATAATGAAACACCTATATTGGGTTTTGGTAATAGAAGATAAAAATAATTATATAGAAAGTAGTTCTGTATGGAACTAATTAAGGAATTTTTTTTATACTTTTCATATCTGCTGCACCATTAGAACAAGATGAAGATCTGATCTCAATAGACTGGTTTAATCAAGTGAAGAGGATTTATTGACATAGCTGTCCATGCAAGCTCAGCCTGAGTAAACGGAGTATTGTCAGAGCCACAAGGCTGGATCAGAGGCAGTGTCAGACCATGGTTCATGGAGATTAAAAGCACTAACCTTCATTTTTCAGAGTTGCTGAAACACCCACATGTTCTAGTAACAATAAGGCAAATCAAAGTGTGTGTGTTTTTAATTAATAGTAGGTATCAAACTTAAAAAATAATCTTTGTTGAAATCTGAATAGGCAAACTTGTAGTGCACACAAGCAAGAGGAACACATCTAAATTTGGCCTGTATGCCATCTGAACTGCCCATGTTCTATATTGCATAATCTAAATTCAATCTTTCCAGTTCTGATATGAGTGATTATGCCTTGGATTCCATCCAAAAATGGTCACATTCCTTGTGTAATACTATAAGCTGTCTGAGATTCTGGGTCTACTATGTCAACAAAGTGAGTCTATTATTTCCCATCCTGCACTAGGAAGGATCCATCCTGCAGTTGGAAGTGTATTTATACGCTTTGTCCTGATCAGATACAGACATATCAGTAGATCCATCAGCAAGTGCTGTAATAAATCAGCATGCGTTTCTGAGACGCTTCCACTTGCAGTTGCTTCTGAGAAGTCTTTTACCTCATGAGTGTAAATACAAATTTAAGGCTACACTTGACCTGCAAGTTGCAGAGTGCTTCAATATCTATCTAACTAAAATCATGTATTTAGCAGTCGTGTAAACAATAATAAGCAATGTTTTAAAAATTTTTATCTTATTTCTAGACTGCTCTGCAAAATGCAACATGATGAGTTGCTTTCTACTTCCATGTATTTCAAAAATAGCAGGACATCTATATCAATGTGGGGAATGAATTTGAAAGGTCTTACACCCATTTATAAAAAGTGGTATTGATAAACTTGAAGTTTTTCATGCCTTCTGTGAATTGCATACATCAGTTCATCTTTATGATCTGAAAACTATGGAGATTTAGGTTTCCAGGAATTCTGGAAAGTGTACTTGAGTCTTAACTTCTCATTAAGTATATTTTAAAGACATAGTACAGAACAGTATTCTAACAGAATTTCTAAGGGAACATTTCTCTATCAGGAACATTCAGTAAAACCTTCTGCTGATTAAGGCATGTGTGTAGGGGTTGTTTTGTTTTTTTAAATTTGAGTGATATGATGTGGTCCAGATATTTTTAAATAAAAAATTAACCTGGTCTTTGTGTAGGGTGTTAATCTTTATACAAATGTGTTTTAAAATGTTTACTTTATAAATCAGGGATTGATTAATGTACACACATGAAGTCACACTATTTTATTACAAAGACTATTTGCTGGCAAATTAACCTATTGCTTGTTCTTCTGCAAAAACAATTGTATTTTACCATGATATTTTGCACCTTAACATTAAAGCAAAATGTGTCTTGCAGCAACATCTGTTGCTGCTGCTAATTTTGTAAATATCAAGAACTTGCTACATGACCTATCTTGCTTGCCTGAAAAATTGTTGCTTGCCTTTCTGACACAGATACCTGCCTTTGAATTACTTGACCAGATCGGGACTGTTCAGCTGCAGTCTCTCCTCTGCCCAGTCGCCACAGACCAGCAGTCAGAGCACTAACAGACAAGACATTCTAACTTAAGCCTGGTCCACATTACAGATTTAGGTTGACGTAAGCTGTCTTGCATCAGCCTAACTCTGTGAGCATCTACACTAAAATGTGGTTCCTGCTGACATAACTCGCACACATCATGAGAGCTTTAACACTTAGGTCAATGCAGTGTCACTGTAGACACAGCATTACTTATATCAACTTCAGTTGACTACATGAGGTGTCCCACAATGCCTTACCTTGATTGCTCCGGTCACATATTGAACTCCGCTGCCCAGAGGCCGGGTACACAGGTATATGCTCCTCCCTTTTAAAGCCCTGTGAATTTTTGAAATTCCATTTCCTGTTTGCCCGGCTTGGAGGGAATGCTTAGCAGCTGGCCATACCAGTTGCAGATGTACTCCTGCCTGGAGTACACAGGAGGTGTTGGATCTCCTGGTTCTATGGGGAGATCAGTCTGTGTGGGCTCCACTCCGATCCAGTCATAGAAACGTTGACATCTATGAACAGATGACTTGGGGCATGGAGGAGAAGGGCTGCAAGAGGGACCTGCAGCAGTGACATGAGAAAGCCAGGGAGCTCTGGCAGGCATACTAGAAGGCAAGGGATGCTAACAATCACTCTGGTGCAGAGCTGCAGACATGCCGCTTTCACAAAGAGTTGCATGCCATCCTTGGTGGAGACCCCACCACCACCTCGAAGAGCTCCATGGCTTTTTTGAGGGAACCCTAGTCATGGATCCCCATCGTGAACGAGGAGGAGGAGGAGGAACAGTACGCTAGAAGAGGTAGTGAAACAACCAGTAGAGGTAGAGCTGCTATCTGTTTCTCATTCTCCTGTACAATTAGGCAGAGGGGGCTTTGCAGAACAGTTTGTTTATGTGTACTGGGATGTCCCATGAATCCTCCATAGAGATCTCAAGGAAATTTCCAGAGTTTGCAATCCTCTGCTAAAGGTTTCTGGGGAGTGTTGCCTTATTTCTTCTGCTATGGTAGGACACTTTCCTATGCCACTCAGCAATTAATTCAGCAGGCACCATTGCAGCATACAAGCTAGTAGCATTTGGCCCTTTCAGCTGCTCCCTTTCAGCCTCCATTATCCTCAGGAATGAGATAACAGCTAAAATCTCCACCACCTGTGGAAAACAGTGCCAGTATTCAGTTCAATTTCTCTATATGCATATACTATTCCCCCCCTTATTTTCCCAGTTCGTCCCCTCTCCATGGGCCGTACTCACCATCTCTGAGACTGCCACCATGCTCTATCAATCCCAAAGAGACGTGAGAATGTAGTGCTTGAAAGTTGTTGAGTCCATGGGAGTAAGCTCAGCATACCAGTTTCTATTTATCTTAAGAATACACTCAGAATAGTACCTCTGTGCATTGTATCCTTTGCAGATGGAAATGTGGCCTTAAGGGTCTCTCCATCCACACCAGCAGAGTGGCTCAGCCAGATAGGGAAAAGAAGGATGAAGATGTGGGATGAAAAGTTCCATGGATCACCCTTCAGACAGTGTAGTCCAGGAGAGAGTGGAGAGGAGAAAGACACAGGAAAGGGCGAGAGTCATGCAGCTGGAGATGCTAGTGCTTCTCAAGCAGCAGACAGATGCTGCAGACTCTTGTTGACCTTCAAATTCAACAGATCTGTGCTCGCCTCCCTCTGCAGCTCATAGAAAAGTGCATTCCGGGACTTCCCTACTCACCCTCTCCCCATTCTGCATGCCATCTGGGGGTGCTGCACTTCCCCTATTACTCTATCCTAGAGGAGAGTACAGGCAGTCACAGCTGCACCTGTGAAAGACATGGCTGGTGTACATGTTTGTGAAATGGAAGTGACTGTTCTTTCCCGTTCAAAAGTTCTTTCCCCTGTATTTATTAAGTTTCATTGTTATAATTGTCTCTTTGCATGGGTTAGGAATAAAAGTCTATTTATGGAAACTTCATTCATTTTTGTTAGTTCACAACATATACTGACACAGGCAGACATCATTCACAGATAATAGCAATAGGTGAATTTGCAATATTATATTAGTACATACACACGAGTCATTACAAGGTTCATACCAGGGTGCAAAAAAGCAATGCCAGACAGAGCACATTAAAGCAACAAATTTTATCATAACTTGCTATTAAAATAGTCTTTCAGAGCCCCCTGAAGCGAATAGCTCCTCATTAAGCTCTTCTTATAGCCCTGGTATCTGGTTGCTCAAAATCAGCAGATAGCTGGTCCATCTTTATCCCAGCAGAAACTTTTCCCCCTTTGCTTCACAGATATAACCAGCTATAACCATTGGGATTTTTTTCCCCCTGAGGTCCAATCTTGTAAGTAGACATCACCAGTTACATTTTAAACAGCCAAAGGCATATTCAGTTGTCATTCTGCATCTGCGGAGCCTGAAGTTGAAGTGCTTCTTGGTGCTGTCAAAGTGGCTGGTGTATGGCTTCATGAATCATGGGAGTAAGGGGTAGGCTGAGTTTCCCACGATCGCTGTAGGCATTTCAGCATCCCCAGTGGTAATCCTTTGGTCTGGAAAGAAAGTCCCAGCTGGCAGCTTTCTGAACAGCTCTGTGTTTTTAAAGATGTGTGTGTCATGCACCTTCTCTGACCAGCCTGTGTTGATGTCAGTAAAATGTTCCCAGTGATCCACCAGCATTTCCAATATCTCATAAAAGTAGCCCTTTCGGTTGATGTACTGTGGCAAGATGGCCTGGTGCCAAAATAGGGATATGCATTCCATCTATCGCTCTATTGTAGTTCAGGTACCTCACTGTTGCAAAACGATCCACTATGTCCAGCACGTTGCCCAGAGTCACAGTCTTTCATAGCAGGAGACGATTAATGGTCCTGCATAATAGCATTACAGCAACCTCCATAATGGATTTCCCAACTCCAAATTGATTCCTGACTGTTTGGTTGCAATCTGGCATTGCAAGCTTCCATGCAGTGATTGCCACTTACTTTTCCACTGAGAGTGTAGATTTCATTTTGGTGTTGCAGCGCTGGAGGACTGTGAGCTCCACACACACATCTAGGAACGTGGCCTTTCACAGCTGAAAGATCTGCAGCCAATGCTTGTCATCCCAAACCTGCATAATGATGTGATCCCACCAGTTAGTGCTTGTTTCTCGGACCCAGAATCAGTGCTCCACCATCTGCTGCTGGTCCATGAATGCCACCAACAACTTTGAATTGTTTCTTTCTATGTCACACAGCAATCTGGCTTTCAAGGAATTGTCATGTTCCCTGTGGTCCCTCTGGCAGCTCTGCAGATACTGCCGGATCAGGTGGCCCATGTTTGCTCCTCACAATAATGCAGAGCTGTGCAGGATCCATGCTTCTGACACAGATGACGGATGCATGGGTTTGTGGAGATTTTGAAAAGAGGCACGAAACATTATGGGATGTAGATGAAATTATGGGATGCATTATGGTACGATGAAATCATGTTCTCAGTCATCCCTGCATGACCCCATGAGGCATTGTATATCCTTCCCAAAACACCCTATGCTAGATGGTGGCATGTTGCACAGTGAGATAGCTACCCACGGTGCACTGCTCTCTGCATTGCAGTGCAGAGTGATGCAAGCAGTGCTAGTGAGGTTGCACACTGCTGACACAAGGAGCATAGTGTGGGCATGCAGAAATGATTTAATGAGTGTGGTGTCTGTATATTGAAGTGACTTAGGGTCGAGACAATTTTGTAGTGTAGACATGACTTTAGATTGAGCTCAAGTATGCTCAACAGTATACTTGTTTCTCATCCCATTCCCTTCTCCCAAGGTAGTATTTGTGTTGCTGACATTTCATAGAACAATCCCCTCTTCTTTCTGACTGGTAGCTTAATTCTATTACTCTTATCCCCCATGTAAAGACTCTTTTTCTTTTCTCACTTAGCCTCTTCAGCCATGTTTCCTTCTGACTAACAACTTGATGCTGCTCCTCACCACCTTTGTTGTGTTGCCTAATGGGCAAGACACTTGACTATCTGATGTGTCCAGATACTACATTTTACTTGTTATCACTCAGAAGACTGGAACATTTCCCTTACAATACAATTCGATAAAATGGGATTTGGAATTTTCTATTTAAGATTGCCTGAGCAGCCTTATTTTTGGCATTTCTTAATGTTTAGAATAATTGACTTTGCAACCTTAGAGTTCTGATAATGTATTATTATTATTTTACTTATTTGCCTGTTGTATTGGTTTACAATGAAAGAAAAATAAAGGGCACAAATAATGAGGGAAATAAATTAAAATGGCCAACAATAGGAGAAGGAGAAACAAAGGGAATGAATAAAAGGGAGAGAATAAAAACAAGCTTTTTGTTTGAGCCTGGGAAATGTTGATAAATGTTATTGAGGGGATTTGGGTCAAATGCCCAATTCTTTTTGGAGAGATGAAGGTTTTCTGTGATCTCTCACCCCATCTCCTTTTCTTCATTTCTGTTAAAGATCTTCATTGTAGAGGTCTGGATGCAGTTTCATTTGTCAGCCAGAAATGATTACTATCACTCTGAAGGCATGAAAAGCACTGTCTGTTGATTGCTCTCACTGCCTGTTGATTGGCCTGGGAAGCAAGGCTGATCTTGGAGCTTAGGTTCTCTTTCCTATCCTTACTGTTAGACTGAAGACTCAGTTATCAAATTTGTGCTTATTTTCATTTAGGCATATATCTAGATTAACAGAGTGCATATTTAATACAATCCACGACATACCAAAGGAGCTGGCAACTCTTTCCTTAATTTTGAATGTGTTTAATGTGCCACGGTTCTTTAATTACCACTGTAGATGTCATCCTGCCCCATTGATTTCACCCCAAAACTTTAGAATGATTAGTCATCAGAACTACAGTTCAGTTGCCTATGCCAAGAGGAAATGAAGGGTAGAGGTTTTGGTGACTTCCTTCTAACAAAGATGGAGGCATCCTTCTGCTGTCCTAATGTGGTATCTCTGGAGGTTTGCTGCCTGCCATTGGCGGAAGAATTGTTGAGGATCATCCAGCACTCTGACTACTACCTGAGGCCTTTCATGAATAATGAAAGAAAATAGACGCAAGGAAGCAGAGGTTAACAACGGACAAAACACAAATTCACAAGTGGCCTTGTAAGTAACATTTATTTAGTAGGTGAACAGGAAGAAGAGTAATGTGTAATAAACTTGCAGCTGCAGCTTTGCTTACTAGTACATTTTGTAGCACGTGGGTAATTCATGATCTATACAGGGATTGGGTCACACAATTAGTAAGCCAATCATAAAGCATGTGATGCAATGTACAATGTAATGCACATGCATTAGCCTGTCATAGAATATGAATATAATCTAATTTATAATTATATACTGTAGAGTTGTGGTGCACCCTAACCCAACCCCTACTGTGGAGCCTGATCACCTCTGCTCTAGTTTTATAAAATTCCAATAAATAAACTTCAGTGTCGAGTGCAGATTTCAACTGTGTTGTTGGATTCTAGAGAACTGGATAAAGTGATCTCTCAGAACTGGGTGAGGTGTTCTGGATAAGCCAAATGGAAAAGTTTAATAATAATAATAATACAGCAGGGCACAGATTGTCCAACAAGTTATTGGAAGCATTGGAGATAACTTTTTATTATAGAAGGCAGAGCAAATGACTAGGGGAGAGGCTGTACTAGATTTGATTTTGATCAATAGGTATGGACTGATTGAGAATGTGAGGGTGGAAGGCAGCTTGGGTGAAAGTGATCATGAAATGGGTAGTTAATGATTCTAAGGAATGGTAGGAGGGAAAACGGCATGATAAAGAAGGCAAATTTTAGCAAACCCGGAGAATTGGTAGGTAAGATCATGTGGGGAAGCAAGTCTAAGAGAGAAAAAAAGTTCAGGAGAGTTGGCACTTTTTTAAAGAGGCATGATTAAGGGCATGAGCAAACTGTTCAATGCATAGGGAAGATGGGATGTATAGTAAGAGACCACCCAAGGTTCACCAAGAGATTTTAACGACCTGAGGCACAGAAAAGAGTACTACAAAAAGTGGAAACTAGATCAAATTGCAAAGGATGAATTTAAAAAAAACCCAAAACACAAGCATGTAGGGACAAAATTAGAATGGCCAAGGCACAAAACAAGATTAAACTAGGTAGGGACATAAAGAGTAACAAGAAAACATTTTACAAATACATTAGAAAAGCAAGGGGAAGACCAAGGACAGAATAGGTCCATTATTCAATGAGGAGGGTGTGATGCAGTATGAAAAGAAAAATTACAATTTGTATCATTGTTGCTACTATTGTACACAATTGCGACAAATCTTGTACAAAGTACGTCATATATAAGGTATCATTTGAAAAGTTATACTGTACTCTAATAATACGATTATCATGTTTTATATGCATATATCCTCTTTGTATGAAGTCATGAGACTTTGGTAGGTGTCTGTATCTCAAATATTCTGTTCTTTGGAGACTCTCACCAGACAAATTTACATTCAAACTAGCCGTCACTGGTTGATGGGCCATCAGCTCTTCAGTGAGCCCTTCCTGAGAATGCCTTAGACAGTGTGTAGTTAATGGCTACCCTTATGATTCAGCAAAGCATGTAAGGACATGTGATCTAAGACACCATCTATTGCCAGTATTTGTCCATATGCAGGAGCTGAGCTATAAATTGCAAGATATGACATCACTGCTTTGTCTTCAGTCCTGTGTCTTGTCTCTGCACTGTGATTTTTCTAAGGAAGCTTTGAAGAAAGGATTGAATGACCCCCAATGTGCTTACATGAACCAGAGAGACTTTTTACAAACTAGCGGATTTAACATCATTGCTGCTTATCCTGACCTGCAAACTCCGAAATCAATTGTAATGTATATGGTTCCTTTAACCAATTAATAGCTCTCTTCTTTTCTTTTTATATTAATAAACTCAGTTTTTAGTTACTAAAGGATTGGCTAGAAGTGTGATTTTTTTTTTTTTTTTGGGTAAAATCTGAAATATATATTGACCTGGGGAAGTGGCTAATCCTTTCAGATTAGAAGAACCTTATATATGATGAATCTGGTTTTCAGTAGCCTCTTATCATAAAGACCTGATGCCTGGGTGGTGTTAGGGGCTGGATTGCCTAAACAGACAGTGATTAGACTTCTTGTTAACCAGTGTGGTGGTACAGTGGCTTATTTTGTTACTGGTTGGTTGAACTCTAATATTAGAATGACCACCACTTTAGGGTGCGTCTGCCCTATTTTTTATCAGTCTGTCCTGAATTTGGTGTTTTCAGTTGTGACCTGTACTTGAGATGGTCCAAAGATGGAAGGGCTATAACAAGAAATGCAACAATGGCCAAAGTGTTAAATGCCTTTTTATTTCAGTTTTCATAACAAAAGTAGGATTTAACTGGTAAGATCATTAATATAATTGCACTCAGGTAACTTGCTGGTAGCATTATGGTAGCATTAATCTTGCTTCTTTATCCATTCACTTTTTGCCAATAATGTCAACTGTAGAAACTATAGGCCTGTTAGTTTGACCTCAGTAGTATGCAAGGTCTTGAAAATTTTTGAAAGAGAAAGTAATTAAGGACATCAAGGTTAACGGTAATTGGGATAAAATATAACATGGCTTTACAAAAGGTAGATCATGCCAGACCAAGCTGATCTCCTTTTTTGAGAAGGTAACAGATTTTTAGACAAAGGGAATGCAGTAGATCTAATTTACCTAGATTTTAGTAAGGCATTTGATATGGATCCACATGGAGAATTATTAGTTAAATTGATGGAGATTAAATTTAAAGATGGGGATTAATATGAAAATTGAAAGGTGGATAAAGAATTGGTTAAAGGGGAGACTACAACGGGTCATACTGAAAGGTGAACTATCAGGCTGGAGGGAGGTTACTAGTGGAGTTCCTCAGGGATCTGTCTTTTTTACTGACCTTGGCACAAAAAGTGGGAATGTTCTAATAAAGTTTGCAGATGACACAAAGTTGGGAGCTATTTACAATACAGAGAAGGATCGGGATATCATACAGGAAGATCTAGATGACCTTATAAACTGGAGTAATAGAAATAGGATGAAATTTAATATTGGAAGATGGAAGGTCATGCACATAAGGACTAAAACCAAGAATTTCTGCTATAATTTGGGGACGCATCAGTTGGAAGTGACTGGAGGAGGAGAAGGACCTGGGTATATTTGTCGATCACAGGATGACTATGAGCCGCCAATGTGATGTGGCCATGAAAAAAGCTAATGTGGTCCTTGGATACCTCAGGCAAGGTATTTCCAGTGGAGATAGGGAGGTGTTAGTATCGTTATACAAGGTGCTGGTGTGACCTCATTTGGAATGCTGTGTGCAGTTCTGGTCCCCCATGTTTAAGAAAGATGAATTCAAACTGGAACAGGTGCAGAAAAGGGCTACTAAGATGATCTGCAGAATGGAAAACGTGCCTTATGAGAGGAGACACACAGAGCTTGGTTTGTTTAGCCTAACCAAAAGAAGGTTGTGGAGAGATATGATTGCTATCTATAAATACAACAGAGGGATAAATACCAAGAAGGGAGAGTAATTATTTAAGGTCAGCGCCAATGTGGACACAAGAACTAATGGATATAAACTGGGCGTCAGGAAGTTTAGACTTGAAATTAGATGCAGGTTTCTAACCACAGAGGAGTGAAGTTCTGGAATAGCCTTCCAAGGGGAGCAGTGGGGGCAAAAAACCTAGCTGGCTGCAAAACTGAGCTTGATAAATTTATGGAGGGGATGGTCTGGTGGGACAGTCTATTTTGGCAATTGGCTGATCTTTGACTACTGGTGGTAGATATGCCAATGGCCTGTGAAGGGATGTTAGATGGGGTGGGTTCTGAGTTATTACAGAGAATTCTTTCTGGGTGTCTGCCTGATGAATCTTGCCCCCATGATCAGGGTTTAACTGATAACCATATTTAGGGTTGGGAAGTAATTTTTCCCCAGGGCAGATTGCGGGTCCCGGGGGGGAGAGAGAAGGAGGGTTGCCTTCTTCTGTGAGCACCAGCTCACTTGCTGCTGGATTCTCCGTACCTTGAAGTCTTTAAACCATGATTTGAGGACTTTAATAATGCAGTCATAGGTTAAAGGTTTCTTACAGGAGTGGGTGAGGTTCTGTGGCCTGCGTTGTGCAGGAGGTCAGACTAGATGATCATAGTGGTCCCTTCGGACCTTAGAGTCTATGAGTCTATGTTAAACTATTAATACACATCCAAAAATGCTAAGCTGAAAGCAAATAAATAGTGGAAGAATACAGCACTTATCATGGAAACTGCAGGAGGCCAAGGCAGTGATTGTCACCAAGCACAACAATACATCTGAGTGTTTTACTGTTCTGAGTAATATTGATATATACATTTTAAAGAGAGTCCATTAGTTTCAGAAAAAAGACTGACATGATATTGCTCCCAGAAGTAGTTCATTATCATTGTTGTATTATTCATCAGTTGATGTTTGTTCAGCCCTTTTAAAATTGTAATATAATGCTAAGCATGATTATTACTATTAAGAAGGAAAAGACAAACTTCAGTAATGATGTATGACCTTACACTAATGGAGTCATAGGGCCCAAATCTGACCTCAGCTATACAGGCACAAGTCACAATGTGTATCATAAAAATCAGTGATTTACGGTGATAAAAAATGAGACTATAGTGCATCAGCATGCAGGCTGCAAATGGAACAAAAGGGTAATAACGCACTTCTAAAATCTCTAGACGGGCTCTCTTAATATCACAGTATATCTTCCTTTCTGCAGCAATAAAAAATATCTACACAGTCTCATTTTCTGAAGCTGCATGTGTTGATTGCAGACTCCCAAAAATGAAAGCCACTGTTATGGGGGAAGAATAAGTAAGTGGAGAAGTTTCCAAGGATGATAGGGTTATGATTGAAAGCTATTAACTATTATGTTGCTCTGCCATTCTCACAGCATTAGTAGTTTTGCACTGAGTTCCTAGTAGAAATGTATGTCTTGCATTGCTTTTCAGAGACCCCCTTCTATCAGGCTTTCAGGACCTGATTCTCCTCTCACTTATACTGGTTTATAAATCCGGAGCAACGTTGTTCAATTCAATGACATTACACTGGTGTAAAAGAGAGGAGAATTAGTTCCTTCGAGTGGTATTCAGGGGTGGAAGGAGTTATGTCAAGCCTTCCTTGGCTAGATGGAGTGTTGCTGTGACATATGCTCGAAATATGGTTGTGTGGTGTGGATATCATTGAGGACTTCCCGCCCCTCAGCGCCCCCCCCCCCAAATTGAGAAAATATATCAACAGTTTGAGAATATAGCAAAACTTAGGGGGAAATTAAGACACAAAATATGCCTGTGTGTGTATATATTTTCGTGTGCGTGCGTGCGCGTGCGTGTGTACGTACATGCACATCCCTGGGCAAAGCATCTGGATATCCTTTTAAACAGGGAAATGGTTTCATGCTAATTATAGGGCATAATAAACTTAGGCACTTAAGCCCTCTTCAGTTTCCAGTATAATGTAGGAAATCTTTCTTTTGCTTTTAAAATGTATTTTTCTCCCCGTCTACTAAATCACTGCATGTTTTTTTGCAAAGTTTTTGCTGTGTTACTGGACGTAATTCTTTATATATTAAGCTTGAAATATAGAGCATCCACAGTGGAGCTCCAAACCTAAGACATTAGGTCTGTTTCTAGGATGTTATTTATTTAACAGCTTCTCAGTTTATATGCTCAGTGCAACCTTCTTCATTCATACTCACATAGTTTGGGTTCTAGCCAGCTTAATTTTTTTGCAGACTTTAAGGAACTAATATAAAAAAATTCATGTTTGTGATGGATGTTCTAAGACAATAATAAAAAATAATTGAAAAGGTAAGTTATACTTATATTCAGGGGTACCTTCAAATAGTTGGGTACTTAGAGTAATTCATTGAAATGCAGATCTTCTGTGTTGCTGGCATTCAAGACTATGGCTTCTCACAACTTCTCTCAATAGCTTCATGTAGATTACAAAGGATGAGGGAGAGGATTTATCTTTCCAGAGATGAATGAGAGGTGAGTGCTCTGGAGGTAAAGGAGCAGTCCAGATCTCAGGTAGTGACTTGACTTTCTTTGTGAGTCTTCCAGATTTTGTGGAGAGAGAGTCTTCTGGATCTATCTCTGTGTGTGGTTGCTTAGGGTATGTCTACATTGTGGAGTGAAGTCGATTTAATTTCCGTCACTTTCACCCATCAAACTTACACAGTTGGAGGCATGTGATCACACCACGCGTATTACATCGGGGGGGTTGTGTTCCCACCAGCCATGCTTGCATCACTAATCAAAGCACCGTGTGTAGCTATCCCACAGTACAACTATCCGCAATGCCTTTTGGGAAGGTTGTCGTCCTCTCATGATGCAACATGCTGTCTCTCCTCTCCTCTTGTCCAAAACAAACAAGCGAACATTTTTTTTGTGCCATTTTTCCAAACCCATCTCTGCTGCATGCACGCCATTGCCAGAGAGGCATGGAGTTGGTTTAGCTGTGCACTATCATCGTGAGCATCACAAATACCTCCTGACTTATCCTACAGTATATTCAGGGATGAGACAGAAGCTGCAGCACTGAAAATTATGAAGTTGCTGAAGCTGCCCTGCTACAAGCCAAAGAGCGAAACAATTCCCGTTTGCTGCATGCTGTCATGCAGCATCTTCAGTTGGTGGAGTGCCGCTTCTGGTCCCGTGAAACAAGCACTGACTGGTGGGTTTGCATTGTTATGAAGATGTGGGATGATGAGTGGTGGCAACAGAACTTTCGTATGCGAAAGTCCACTTTCATTGAACTTTGCGCAGAGCTGTCACCAGCCCTGAAGCTCATGAATACTCGCTTGAGACCTTCTGTGACAGAGGAGAAGTTAGTGGCCATAGCTCTGTGAAAGGTAGCAACCACAGACTATCGGTCAGTTGGGAATCATTTAGGAGTCGGTAAATCCACCGTGGGAGCTGCCGTGACACAAGGGCCATCAATAGACATCTGCTGAAAAGGGTAGTAACTCTGGGAAATGTGTAGGACATAGTGGATGGGTTTGCCGCAATGGGATTCGAAGGGTATGGAAGGGTGATTGGTGGGATGCATGTCCCTATCTTAGCCACGTAGCCACAGAGTACGTAAACCAGAAGGGATACTTCTCAATGGTGTTGCAGACCCTTGTGGATCACAGGGGACGTTTCACTGACAATCAACGTGGGGTGGTCTGGAAAGGTGCATGACGCACGCATATTTAGGACCTCAGGTCTGTTCAGAAAGATGCAGGCGGGCACTTTCTTCCCTGACCAAAAAATAAATATTGGGGATGTTGAAATACCAATAGTGATCCTGGGGGATCCTGCCTATGCCTTGTTCCCTTGGCTAATGAAGCCCTACACCGGGCACCAGCACAGCAAGGAGGAGTGTTTCAGTAATAGCCTCAGCAAGTGCAGAATGGTGGTGGAATGTGAATTTGGCTGCCTAAAGGCAAGATGGCGCAGTTTGCCTGCTAGGTTAGACCTCAGTGAATGCAATATCCCCAGTTATCTCTGCCTTCTGTGTGCTCCAGAATACATATGACACAAAGGGGGGAAAAGTTCCCACAGGGTTGGGTTGTGGAGGTTGATAAGCTGGCCACAAATTTTGAGCATCCAGATACCAGTGCTAAGCTGAGAGCAAACTGTGGAGCGCTGCGCCTTGGGGAAGCACTGAAAATCCATTTTTTCAATGAATCACAGTAATGATGTCTCTGACAGTTCTGTGCCTTCCCTTCCCATCTCCCACCCTTGCACCATCGGTCTCCTCTCCTTTCCTGCCGACGGTCCCCAAGCTCTCAATGAATAAACAGTAATGTTTTTTAAAGCAGAAAAGTTTTATTGGTGATCTGTGTGACCTGTCCGTGCCTAGGGTAGCCACCTGAAAATGCCAAGGTCAGGGCAGGCTGTAAAAGGAGAGCAGATTCTCCCAGCATTGGTGGATGACACTGCAGTCAGACTTCCCAACCAGCCACAAACAGTGCTTCTGATTTCCCACACTGGTTATCAAGAAGCCAAAATAAAAATATACACAGCCCCCTTTACTGCATTTCAGTCTCTGGCTCCCAATCAGCCATTAGGTCCAGTAAAGAGATCAGTTATTTAAAACTCTGCTGTTTACCAAAAAGGGTCCCTTTGATCCCAAAGGATCAGCCACAGTACCAGATCAATATAAGTTTGGATCTTACCCCAAATACCATGCTGCCAGCCAATCCATTGGTAATTAAAACTAAAGGTTTATTATAAAAAGAAACAAACCAACCATAAGAGTATACATCCAGTACCTGGATGGGTCTCAGTCCTTTATTTCACAGCTTCAGTTCAGTTCAGTTGTAGATGAGTTGATCCTGAGGTAGGCGACAGACCAAAGACAAAGTGGTTGTCGTGCATCTGCCTTTTATGTCCTTTGGCTTTTGCCATGCTGCTTGTGGAATTTTACATGAATAAAATGGAATCCAGAGTCACATGAGTAAATCCTGGTGACTCATCAGGTATATCCCTGGCTTCTTCCCCTAGGCCCCTTGTACCTGTGAATTTCTTAATGGGCTATTAAGCAGGCTAGTGCTGCAGCTATCCAGTCTGGGTGTTGCCCAGACACAGCACAATTTGAAATGCAGGTATATCAAACATATCCATAACTTCCATTGTACCTTTAACACATGAACATAAACATTATCATCTTACTTAGCACATTATAGCCCTTCTAACAGTACCTGACATGGCATATCTCACATGAATTACTATGATTTTGACATTCTGATGTTAAATAACATAATAAATGCCCTCCCCCTCATCCAACCAGTGTCACAGCCCCCATGCAAAATTGATACAGAAAGGGGTGTCCTAGACACTGCTGCATGCATCACAGGACTTTTCATTTTTGCTTTTGTATTAATATAGTTTCTCACATGTTCCAAGGGTTTTCCAAAGTACCAGGCACATGATAAATTTCTACAGTTTCTGGCATTAGCAACAGATTAATTACAAGACTTAATATTGGCCCTAATATTAACAGCAAAATCATGTTTAGTTAAAATAGGTCTTTTGTTTGTAAGGTTCACCATGGAGCTAACAATGTTATCCAATTTTTTACAAACATTTTTAAGTGTTCAGTTAGCTCAATAGTGGGTTGGATCTGCTCTTGCTGCATAATCTCTGTTCCTTTTATGTGATCTTGCCAAGTGTGTCTTCCGTGCTAACAGCTATGGGTAGATCTTTCTCCCTCCTGTCAGACAGGTAACTTGCACTACCACCACACACGCTAGCTAGTTCACTAGTTTTCAGATTTTTAACTGTTATCCATTTCAAGTCTGGATTTGGTTTTAAAGAGATATCAACCATTCTCACTAGCATTTCATAAACAGGGTTCTGATGATCTTTCATTGCCAATCTCTGACTCCACATAGCATCAGATGTACCTGAGTCCATTAAGAGGCCAAAGCATTCAGAGGTGAGAGTTTGTCTTCCACCCCCTGCATTCCCAAGAGATCAACTTCACATCTGTCCTGCTGTGTAGCTCTAGCTGCCCAGTTTTTCTGCTGAAACTGAGACACTATCTGTTCACTTAGAGAGTTAGCAGCCTGGAGACAGTCATATTCCAACATCATCTCCCCACTATACTGATCAAGCACAGCCACTTGGTTACAGGGCTGTTTAAGCGTCCTAATAATTTCTACTCCATCTGGAGCTTTTTCCAAGGTATCCAAACTGGACCTTTCTAAAACAAAGTCAGTAAATCCATCCACATTTGAAAACATTTGGCAGTTAGAAACTGAACCAAGTCCCTCAACATATAAACTGTTGCTTGCTACAAGCAGTGATTCATCCTGAGCTAACTTAATCAATTCACTTCCACAGCCTTTAGTTGCAGAAAACTGCTTGCAAGAGCTATCAGGAGGTTAGGCTACAATCAATTTTCCACAGAAATAACCTAGATGGTGGCCATTTATGGTAGTGATACCTCTACAGCTTCCATTCCTGAATCCCGGTAAGGTATAGTTGATACCCTCTTTTCCCCAAAGGGAAGACCCTCCCCCTCTTTTTCTTTCGCTGTCAGGCTCCAGTGTCTTTTTCTATACACTTTTTTTTCCATTCTCCCACAAACAACATGCACATTTGAATGATTGAAATTAACAATGATTAGGAACAAAATGGATTTGATCTTCAATTGTTGGATGGTAAGGTAGGTATGGTAACAGGTGAAGGTATGGTATGATATGGTACCAGGTGAAGCTTAGGTTTTGCAGCAGCTAGTGGCTTATTAGTATTTTAAAATGTATTGAAACAATAAATAGCAAATTAAATATATGGAAGTATAAAATGGCAGTATTTCTAGTAAATATCTTGGGAAAGTAGTTGTATTTAACATTTTTTCACCACGATTTGGTTTTAGAATAAGCTCTTTGGGAAGTTCAGCCATTTCTGGGTTTGTAATGAATGTGAAGTTTGATGTTTCTGAAGAGATCCATAGGGGCCAGTATAGACTGTGATGTGGCGAGACTAAAGCATTTTCAAGACTGCCAAGTTTAGACTTTGAATTTGCTCTTTCAAACAGATGAAGCAAGATCAGCTCTGGTCCAAATTTTTGCAGATAGTTACTGCCTTTGTTCTATCATGGTGGTAGAACATGAGGTCACTGAATGCAGATTCAGCAGTAAAGAAAATGGGTGTTGAATGTGTTTCACAAAAAAACAAGGCTGTGTAGATCAAGCACAAAGAAAGCTATCACGAAGGGAGTGGTATGTGCAGTAGCATCACAAAACAGCCAGATTTTTGAAGGGTGCAGAAACATGTCAGGTAAAATATGATAAAAGGAATAGCTAGGAGAAAATGCGGCAGAAGCCAAAATACTTATGTAGTTGGAAAGGAGTCTGGAGCAACCTGTATAGTCAGCCACAAAATAACCATTTTTGGTCTGTAGACGGTTGATCGTTCTGGGTTTAAAAAGCCAGTTACTAAAGAGGAGTATGCTGAAAAAAAGGTTCTTATAAAAGGTACTTGGCAAAGTACAACCAAGCTAAGCTATTTAGTGGTGACCAGGCAAGCAGTACCAGTTAATGCTAACAAAAGAAGTTTTATATTTTAAACTCTAAGGGCAAAGCCTATAGTTTTACTTTTCGGGGGATATGTATGTCCATATTTTGTCATAGTCTGCTTTCATGTATATATAATGTGACAGGGTCAGGCCAGACGGCTATGCAAGGGTGCTGGAAGGCATGTATATTAGCCCCAGGCTCAGCAAAGCCCTATTCCCTGGGTGATTCAGCTGGGGCTGATTAGGCAATTAGGCCACCTGGGGCCAATCAAGGAGCCCCGCCCCAAACACTTAAAAGCCTTCAGTTCAGGCAGGCAGTGGTGGAGTGAGGAGTCTGGAGTAAGGAGGTGTGGAGTTTGAAGAGTAGAGGTTGGAGTTTGCAGTTTGAAAACCTGCAGATTGGAGCTGGCAGTCTGCAGTTGCAGCCTGCAATCTGCAGAAGCTTGGAGTTCCTACGGTTGCTGCCACAACACCGGAGGCTGAGGACCCAGTTGGGGAAGCAGGGAGCGGGCCACGGACTGACCCAAAGGGAAGGTAGCAGGACTCAGGGGCAGAGCAGGCCCCGTCTCCTCCCCACCCCTCTGGCTCACCTTCCCCCAGCTGCACCACCGGCCGGGCCGGAAGAGCGCAGGACCCACGGGGCGGAGTACATCTACCTTCCCCCCCGCCCCTTACCCTGTTACAATAATAAAAATTTGGATCCTTTTTTGGCATTCTTAACTTGCATGTGGATGCAGCTTATCACCACATCCTCACAAGGATGATACCGGGAGCCCAGCAAATCTGCAAATATCTGCTTTATATTCATGGGCCATGTTTGCAAATCACGGATGGATGCAGATCCAGATTTTATATCTAGAACCCTGCAAATCTACAGATATCTGCTTTGTCAGCGGATATCTGCATTCTATGTTTGCAGATTGCAGATGGGATGCAGATACAAATTTTGTATCCACGCAGGGCTGTAATGATACCAACAAGAGTAACTGCTCCTTTAACTATTTCTGGGATGATTGTCCGGATAGGCTGGAATGACTGTTGTTGCCTCTGTCCTATGGTGGAGATATTTGGAATAAAGTGGTGATTTGTTTGTTTGTTTTAGAATATTTCCAAAACTATGAGGAACATGAAATAATTGTTTACAGCAGACAATAACTACACAAACACCAGTTACAACACCATTTTAAAATAGAAGATAACAGGGAGAGCAGATATTTTTAAACCTTTTCATGAACTGTTATACAACGTATAGCACAACACATTTTTATATAAACATATTGAAGAAAACTACAGCAAAACAGAATTATCAAAATACCACTGCAAAATATGACCATTCAGTAAGTTCAGGTGGATGAAGACAACAATCCAGTACTTATGTGGTCAGGTGCATGTATTTAATGCCTCTCTTGTAGGTTTCCAGGATAAGTGTGTGGTTATTCAAAAGCAGAAAAAACACACACAAATATAAGCAGAAAGCTATTTCAAATGAAGATGGAATGGGAAGGTTTCAGGGTTTTTTCTGTTTCATAGTTTGCATTGTTATACATTCACTCAGAATTTTCTGCTTTAGTTTGCTGATGGGATATTGTGTCTCACCTTCTTAACTGAATGGCTTCCTATTTGATTCATTCTGTGTAAATGTTTTCTCTTCTGCTCTAGTTTTCTGCCTTTCTGCATGTGCTTTATTCTTGCCTCTGATGTTTGTTTTAGCAGCAGTTTACCACATCTCTTCCAGGAATCAGGTGATGTAGAAAAGATATGGACCTTAATTCTCTAATTTATGCTGGTTTTTATTAGATAAGTCCATTAGTTTCAGTGGAGTTACTGCTGATTTACTGTGAAGTGAAAGAAGAGAATCAGGCCCCTAGAATCAAATTAGGGAGTATGGACAAGATAAGAACCTAAAATTCATCTACATGAGAGAAAGTCATTTCCCTAATAGGGTCAGGGAGAGAGAGTATGAGTGAGAGTGACTTTATAGCTGATGGATAGGGCACTCAGCTAGGATGTGGTAAACCCAAATTCAAGCTCCTGTTCTCAAAAGAAGAGATTGAGACAGACCCATTCCAGAATACCCAGTAGGCTTGAGGTTAGGGCATTCAACTGGGAGGTGGTTCAATTCCTTGCTCTAGAGTGGAGATTTGAACCTGTATCTTTTACATCCCCTATGTGTGCCCTAACTACTGATTTATTAGATATAAGATGACACCTCCTTCAGCCCCTCCTCCTTAGTGAATCTAGCCCTTCATTGCCCTTGCTTTTTATTTAAAAAAAATAAACATTTTAAATGCCTGCAAATGAAACATTTCAGGTTGAAGGGAACATGTTGTTCCACCCAAAACTAAATTTTTGTTGACTTCTTTGATTCAAATAACATTCTGAAAAATTTTGGTTCAGGTCAAACTGAATTTTTTTCCATAACTTTCAGCAAACTGAAAAGTCAGTTATTTGCCCAACTTTGGTTATATAGTATGTGAGGTTTTTTTCCCTACTGGTCCTGGCATTTGTACTAATTGAGTTCTGTATTGCTCTTGAAAACATTTTCATAGCTTCCACCAGAGCATCAATACCTTCAAGAGTTGATTTTACTGAAAGAACACTGATTGCCATTGAATGGTAGCAGAAATCCAGTTGGGAGGAGGAAGAAATAGCTTTAGATTCAGAACCTCCAGTGAAAATTACAACAACTACTAAGCTCAAAGGCTGGTAGAGCATACCCAAATTGCAGGCCGAACAATATTATGTAAACCAGATGCTGACGTGGCATTGCTGTTTTGAGTTGTGAGTAGTGTGATAATGTGATAGGTGGCACTTCTTCGAGTCGTGTCCCTATGAGTGCTCCACTCCAGAAGTTAGCAAGCCCTCACGTCCTTGATCGGAGATTTTGTCAGCAGTGCCCTTCCAGGTCACACACGTGCTGTCCTCGTCTTGCAGCACCGTTGGTGCCTTTTTCAGCACGCATGCAACCCGACCCCCTCAGTTCCTGCTCAACCATCCATGGTCCAAGATGGAGCCCTCAGCAGCTCATCGTAGCCTGCTTCAAAAAATCATTAACAGGTTATTTTTTCTCGTTAAAGTTAGTAAGTTTACTGTTGTTTAGAGTAGTTTACCTCAATCCTTCCCTAAACAAACAAACAAAACTCCTTTTCCACAGACTTACCCCATAGTTAATGGTTAATAGGAATATTATGCCAGGTTCTCCTGCTTCAGATGGTGTGCCTAATGCAGGGATGCTATGCTGGCTTCGGACAGGTACTCAGAATGCATTAGACGCTTAGGGGAAGGGCATATCACCTAAAAATGCGTCCACTGCAAGAACCTAAAAGCTAGAGCCAGGCATGATAGGGATCTCCACTTGAAACTAATACTCTGAGACATGCTTCAGACCCTGGACAGGGTAACAGCTCACTGAACAAATCTTGAAAAAGGTACTCTACCTCACGTATGATGGAGCAGACTAAAAGAAGGTCACTGGGAAAGGACAAAGGAGTTGGTACCAAAGAGGCTTTAGGTTCCTCTGGTACACTTACTTCCTTTGCAAGGAAGGACTCTCACTGCTCCACTAAAGAGCTGAGAGATAAAACAAAACAACTCTGATCCGATAAGGCACAGTCGAAAGTAATGGTCCACAAAATGGTGGTAACTGTCACAACATCAGCACCAACACAGAACTCGGTGCCGGCAAGTGGCATGGCACCAACACATACTGAGTCCACAACATTGGCACCGATTGTACCGATGGTGCCTTTGGCACCGACAACTTCAGAGGCACCAATGGCGCTGGCAACATCAATGGTGCCGATGGCATCGGCACAAATGTCTGCACTGAGAATTGCCACGGAGGAGACTGTGGCACTGATACTAATGACAGAGCCAACAATGCAGGCCCCATGAAAGCATACCAAAAAGCATAGGCACCATGACAAGAAGGAGGAATTCTTAGGATCCTCCCCTCTATCACCACTATATAGGACTAACACTTCCCCAGTAGAATCCAGTCAGGACAATCTCATTTCCCCCATCTCCTTCTCCAGTGATGAGGACTATGAAGGCGAACAGGCTACCTTTTCCCCTCAAATATCACCTACGAGACACCCAACTAAACACCATCCACATTCTGGATGTCCATCATACCTATGGCCTGGACTCCAATGGTTCACTCTGCCAGTCCAATATTGCATGTACTGGCAGGATGGGACACATGGTCTGCTTATTCCACACCACACAATAGACCAGTTGTTTCCAACTTTTTTGGCTCAAGGGCCACAGATATCATTGTTATAATGCTGAAGGGCCACCATTCTCTGCCAGCAGCCCTCCCTGCATACCTTCACTGCAGCCAGACAGAAGAACTTCAGCAAGGAGGCTGCCTCCGTGCTGATATCCTGTCCCCCGGGACACCACAGGGAAACCACACGTCCTATAATCCCCTGCACCTCACGCTAATGCCTGGGATGTGACCCTCCATACACTGGATGTCAGACAAGCCATCACATTTTATCTAGAAAGAACAAAACCCTTGAGGACACACAAACTTTTTGTGTCCATTAAGAGAACACTCCAAAGGTGACGCCATATCCACCCAAAGGCTATCAAAGTGGTTTTCCAATTGTATGCACACATCCTACACACAGTCAGGGGTAACACCACCCCAAATGGTCAGGACACATTCAGCTAGATCAATGTCTACATCTGCAGCCTTCTTGCATAACGTGCCAATCACGGAAATATGCAAAACGGCAACCTGGGCTTCAACCTATACTTTAGTAAATTATTATGCAATCAATCAGGCATCAAGACATGATGCAGCAATTGGACTTCCAGTACTCTCCTCCATTCAACCTAACATCTCCAAAGTTCCCTTTGCCAGTTGAGGGCACTGCTTAAGAGTCACCTGGAGTGGAGCACCCACAGGGACTCTACTCAAAGAAGAAAAGAGGGTTACTACACAAGGTGAGTAACTGCTGTTCTTTGAGATGTGTGTTCCTGTGGATGCTCCACTACCAATCCTCCTCCCCCTCTAATTCGGAGTCGAGCATTGCGGCTCTTAGGTAGAGAAGGGAATGTTGGGAAAGTAGAGAAGATATGTTGGGAAAGTAATATGACAAAACACAAAATCTCCAATAAGTTCTTTGAATGTATCAGGGACAACATTTTGTTCCAGAAAGTGGAAGAAGTAACCAGGTAGCACCCATTTTAGACTGACCAACAAGGAGGAATTGGTAGTGAATCTGAAGGTGAAAGGCAATTTAGGTGGCAGTACTAATTAAATGATAGATTTAATAATTTTAAGGAAAGGAAGGAGTGAGAACAGTAGAATAAGGATAATGGACTTCAAAAAGCAGACTTTAACATACCCAGAGAACTGGTAGGTAAGGTCCCATAGGAAGAAAATCTGAGGGGAAAAGGGGTTCAGGAGAGCTGACAGTTCCTCATGGAGACAATATTAAAGGCACAACTGCATACTGTTCCGATGTAAAGGAAAGATAGGAATAGTAAGAGGGCCAATATGGCTCCATCAGCAGTTCTTATTGACCTGAAAATCTGAAAGCACTTGTACAAAAAGTGGAAACGTGGTCAAATTGATGAGAGAGTACAAAAGAACAGCAAAGTATGTAGGGACAAAATCAGAAAGGCTAAGCCACAAAATAAGGTAACAGCTGACAAGGGACATAAAAGGTAATAAAAAGAGGTTCTTTAAATACATTAGGAGCAAGACAGAGATGAAAGAAAGTGTAGGTCCTCTACTTAACAGGAGAGGAGAGCTAATAACTGACATCAAGAGGTGCTTAATGCCAATTTTGCTTCATTCTTTGCTAAAAAGGTTAATGATGATCAATATTCAACACAATTAATATTGACAACTGGGGAAAGGAATACAAGCCAAAAGAGGGAAAGAACAGGTTAAAGACTATTTAGATAAGTTAAATGTATTTCTGTTAGCATGACCTGATGAAATTCATCCTAAAGTAATTAAGGAACTAGCTGAAGCAATCTCGAAGCCATTAGCAATTATCTTGGAGAACTCATAGAGGATTGGAGAGATGCCAGAAGACTGGAGAAGGGCAAACATAATACCTATTTTTAAAAAGGGGAACAAGGAGGACCCGAGGAATTATAGACCAGTCAGCCTAATTTCAATATCGAAAGATAATGGAACAATTTATTAAACAATCTGTTTGTAAGCTTTTGCAGGATAATAGGGTTATAAGGAATAGACAGCATGTATTCATCAAGAACAAATCATGATTTCCTTCTTTGATAGGATTAGTGACTGAAATAATGGTGGGAAGCAGTAGATGTGATGTACCTTGATTTAGCGGCTCGGACCAATGGCTGGCTTGCCCCCCTTCCAGCCTCCACCTTGTGTGGGAGAGGCTGAGCAGGTGGGAAGCTGCTGCTGCAGTGCCTGGAACAGATGCAGCAGGAGGGGGCAGGGCCATGCCTGATTGTTTGTTTGGGAAGGCTAAGCCTTCCCATGCCTACAATACCCAGCACCCATGCTTCCAACCCTAATCTTCTTTGATTCTATTGACAAAGTCTTCCTTGCAGGTCTCCTTGCCTAGAAACTCTGCTTGGTATCTCAGGGTCTTCCCTGCTTTAACAGGCCACTCTCAGCTGTTCCTAACTGGAGCAACTCCTCTTGTCTCTGGGTCTTCCCTGAAGAAGCCTTTCTCATTCTTTGCAGTCTCTGCTACAGCTTCCTCTTCCTGTTCTCTGCTTTCCTCTGGCTCTTTTGTAGTGACTAGGTGGCTTCTATCAGGAACCACTGAGAATCTGCTGCTGAGGCACAGGTGGGCTGGAACAGTTCCCTCTTAAATGTCCAGCTCACTATCTGACAGTGGGTGAATGTAAATGTTTTTCCTTGTCTTAATCAGCTTGCCTTGCCTTATAGTTCATATATTCCTTCTTCACCGCTTCTCCATTATAGAAGCTTCATGACATCTTATTTACTCATCACTTGGACTTTGGATATTGTTCTTATTTGCTGTGTTGCCATTGAGTGTGTGTCTCACCTTCATCCTGGTCCTCTCTTACCACCTGCAACCTTTCAGCTGCCCAGCTTCTCTCTCTGTGTCCAATATGCTTCCTGCGTTCAACCCCACTCACTCTTTCCCTCAGTTTTCCTCATCCTGCACCCGCCTCTCTAATTAACACAACTTTCATCCATTCCGTCCCCCTGATTAAACCCCTAATAAGTAAACCAAACCAATCAACTCAAACTAATTTTTATAAATAAAACAAATAGTTCCATTTATTTATATTTTATTTAACACATGCCACCTGCCACTTTGTATGTTGTAACACTCTGAAAACAAGACTATGCCCAAATTGCCCCAGCAGAGGACCTATCACAATTAGGGTGCTACTATAGTACAAATAATGTTTTTTTAAAATGGCAGTAATATATGCTTAACAGAAGACTCACGTGCTCTCAGTTTCTTGATTTATTGGTCTACAATTTTCAAAGCTGATTCAAGAGCTTGCTGATGACTTTCAAATCAACAAGAAAAGTGTTCTGTCATAAATAACAAATGCCTATAGACCAAAGAACATTTTCAGGGGGTATCTGTTTTCTTTTTTTCTTGTTGCCAATTTTGAATCCTTTTTGAGGACAGTATAAAAAAAAAAGTTTTTTGTTCTTGGTAACTTGGCTGTAGACATCACGCGATTCTTTCTGCATAACATCTCTAAGATGCAGTCTTTCTTGTCCATCCACACAATGAAAATTTTCGTCAAGCTTCTCATCATCTTCCGTCTCCAATTCTGCACATCCTTTTCTCAGTCCTTGACAAATGCTTTCTTGCCCCACTCATATCCATTCAGAATGTTGCTGCAAAGATAATTTTCCTAGCCTATTGCTTTGACCATGTCATCCCCCTCTTTTAATTCCTCCACTGGCTCTCCCTTTTGTCATATTAAACATAAGCTCCTTGTCTTCACTTTCAAGGCTCTTCACAGCCTATTTCCACCCAACCAATCATTACTCATTCACTATCAGTGTCTACTCCCTCCTGTGATCCGCTCATGATGCCAGCCTCCATTGTCCTCTTTCTCTCACGCTGCTCCTCACACTTGGGAAGAACTCTCCATAAACATCTGATAAGCTTTCTCATTATCTTCCTTCTAGTCCCTCCTTAAAACTTGCTGTGATGCCTACAGAAAACTTGAAAATGATTAGGCCACTGGTGTGCTGAGACCACTGCCTATCGTGCTGACCAATTTTGTCTTTGTTTCCTGTACTCCCCAATCTGTATCCACTTATTGTCTCTTGTGTTATACTTGAATTGTAAATTTGGGGGGACAGCACATAGCACAATGGGGTCCTCATCCTGTGACTAGGGATTGTAGGTGCTACGGTAATACAAATAATTAATAATAATAGCTTTAGGCAGTACAGGCAGCAGCAATATATCAAGGCTAAAATAAAATAAGGCTGAAAAATCAATGTACCAAAGCAGAAGATCCAAATGACAGCTTTTCAGAATTATTCTATAATAGACATGCAATAGTAAACTGAAGAAATCTTTAGATGGGAGAATTAAGCATTTCCATCTGTGCTAGCTCAAAAAAAATGAATGCACAAAGGTACATTTGCACAGATGCTACCACCTGACACAGCTACTGCTTCCAAGATCCCATAACGAACCTCAATATGGTTTGGGATGCTTAATCTTCTAGAAAACAACTAGAGAAGGAAGTAGTGCAGGTGTTAATAAGCTTATACCTTTAATAGGATCTCTGTCAACAAACTGAAAAAATTCCTAAGGGACAGTGGAAACAAAATTAAACATTTCAGCATCTAGATTAAAATTATGTATCACTCAAAGTTGAGGATGAGGGCCTGTGCAGCACTGATGTTGAAACTGTACTTTTAGACCTCAACAAATACCTGGAATCCTATTCCTTTGAAGATATAACTGGCTGCAGAATACACTATGTTACTGTTGGAGCTCAGAAAGCACACAGCAAAATAAAGATTAGGAGAAGGGAGAGTAACATTGTGGTTTGTTCAGTGTCTTTTATTCCAAGATTTAAATCGTCATGAAGTCTGGATTTCTTTGGGACATGAAAAAAAACTACAGGCATTCTGCATAAAATAGGTGCAAAAAGGACCAAATCTTTGCCTTTCATTAAATAGGCTGTGATTTGCTGGACAAATACATTAAAAGTAAACTGTATAAAAATACTAACAAAAATAAAACCACAAACAAGTCTGGAAGCAATGTTTATTCTCTACACTCTAATGCTTCTTGGCTTGTCATCACCAACTGCTGATGTCACTGATGCTTGAAGAAAACAGAGTATATTTGTGTGACTGCATTAGAGGACTTGGTCATGTCATTGAGACAATGTAATATTGTGTACCAAGCATTCTCAAAAACATTTAGCCAGCCCAAGCATACTAAACCTAGGTATTTCTTAATAGAACCAGCACTGTGGCATCTGAATTCTGGATCTGGGACACGGTTATCCACAATCACAACCTAAAAGCCAAACAATTGGAAATGAGTGGAGAATCCAGTTGAGTAAATACCTGCTCACAACACACAGTGCAGGTGATTGAAGGCCAATCTCAAGTGTATTCCTTGTATGTGGCCCATGAAGAAAACATTAATTATCACTAATA
Organism: Mesoclemmys tuberculata; assembly: GCA_007922155.1. Taxonomy (NCBI): domain Eukaryota; kingdom Metazoa; phylum Chordata; order Testudines; family Chelidae; genus Mesoclemmys; species Mesoclemmys tuberculata. The sequence goes on from ML675649.1 coordinate 29,388,809, forward strand.
AAGTTTGCAGATGACATAAAAATCGGCGAAGTGATAAATAATGAAGAGGACAGGTCACTGATTCAGAGCAATCCAAGTCACTTGGTAAACTGGGTTCAAGCAAATATGTGTTTTAATACAGCGAAATGTAAATGTATACAAAGAACATAGGGCATAGTTATGGAATGGGAGACTCTATCCTGGAAGCAGAGGCTCTGAAAAAGATTTGGGGGTTGTGGTAGATAAACAGCTGAGCATGAGCTCCCAGCATGATGCTGAGCTAAAAGAGCTAATGCGATCCTGGGGTGTGTAAACAGGGCAATCTTGGGTAGGAGTAGAGCAGTTATTTTACCTCTTTATTTGACACCGGTGTGACTGCTGTTGGAATACTCTGTTCAGTTCTGGTGCCAACAATTAAAGAGGGATATTGATAAATTGGAGAGGGTTCTGAGAAGAGCCACAAAAATGATTAAAGGATTAGAAAACATGCTTTATAGTGATAGACTCTAAGAGCTCAATCTGTTTGTTTAACAAAGAGATTAAGAGATGATTTAATTACAGTCTATAAATATCTACCAAGGAACAAAAATTTAATGATGGAACATGGTCTACAGGCTGGAAGTTGAAGCTAGACATATTCAAGTTGGAAATAAGGTATACATATACCAAGGGACATAGTAGAGTCTCCATCACTGATAATTTTTTAATCAAGAATGGATTTTTTTTAACAGATATGCTCTAGGAATTATTTTGGCTGTGTTCTATAGCCTGTGTTACTAGGTGGTCAGACTAGATTATCATGTTGCTTGCTCTGGCCTTGGAATCGGACTCTGTGAAGGCTGCTTCTGTAATCAAGAAGGCCAAACAGTAATGTTCTCAGAGGTATTTCTACATTACTAGCATTTGTGCCTCTTAGTTCACTGTGTTTGCTGATGCTAATTGCAGGTAAGGCTAAATTTAATGACTATTAGAACTATGATATACTTGGACTGCTGTAGTGTTTTGGTGATGTACCTGTGGCATGGAATAGTTTAGTCTCCTGAAAGTTGTAATACTTTCGTCCTAATTGCATTGTTGGGCTTGGCGGGGAGGTGGCTTTGTGGTGTTTAGTGGCCTGTGATATGCCAGAAGTCAGGTTAGAAGATGTCTAGGTTCCTGTTTCTGAAGAGCAGAAATGTGAGTTAATGGTATATAACACACAACTACTAAAAACAAGGATGAAAACACGATAGGTAAGTTGTTGTATCATCATGGCCCAGAACAGATGTTGTACATTTTTGGCACTTTGATTCACAGACATTTTGTTTGGTTTACATGATAATTCTTTAAGGTATGAAGTCAGAAAGGAAAATACTGATTTTTTAAAAAAAATAAGTTTTCTAATCTCATGAAAAAAGCCCCCTTTTGATGGACATAGCATGAACACAGAAAATGTCATCTGTGAACGAGGCTTTTCTTTTAATATTTTCTAGATCTGAGGGGATTTCTTTTTTGGTAAAAAGAAACCTTTCGGGGAGGAGGGGTGTCTCCTTTTTTATGAAAAATACATTAAATTAAAATATTTAGGATTACCAATTCACATAATTGCTTGCACAGGTACAGATTGATGGTCTGAGATATTGCTTTGATATGCAGAAGAACTTCAGATTTTTTAACCTACTCACTGTAGTATTCCAAATAGAACTTCTGCATTCTTTATATTAGTGGAATACTGTGGCATTTACATTATATTTGACATCAGTTTTAATATGGGGTTTTATGTTAATGGTTGCTTCACAAAAATGAAAATGGGCCTTCTAAAGGCAGTACTTTGTAGTCACTTTATAGTGAATGAATTTTTCCATAGAATTTCCTTAGACAACAACCAGTTATGACTAATGCAGGTAGGTAAAGGATATTTGTTTGATTAAAAATGTCTAAGTGTATTTGAAGTGTTCTATAAAGAAATTTTTCCTAAAATAGACATAGTATAAACCTTTAGGACGCTTTCTCTTACTAAAATATTGTGCAGGAGGGAAGTGTTTTGAAAATTAGCTTCTTGTAGCGCTCAAAGTCCCCTGGAGTTCAGTGGTTCAGATGCAAGATTAAAAAAAAAATCTTAATTTTGTCCAATATATAGCATAGACAAACCAATCACTTACTTTGTCTCAGCACAAACTACAGTGAATACTGAAGAATTACTTACTTCATCTCACTGAAATCAGTGAGAATCCACTAAATTATAGAGGTACGTTGGAGCACAGTTTTCACATTTAGAAGTTAATTGCAATCTTCGTCATCTTGGGCCCAAATATCAAACAAGAGGTCCTGAAGTTAGGGACTTAAACCTGAATTTAGGTACTTAAATGGACATGCAATCCTGTGTAATCAAAGATTTAAATCTCTCTCTCTCTCTCTCTTTGTGTGTGAGTGAGTGTGTAAAGTGTGACATTGGCCCCTTAAGGAGCCAAACTGAGATTGCTCTGTTACAGTGAACTGCAAAGAATGGGACAGACTATAAACTGACTGGTTAATTCCAAAAATTAGATTCACCACACCAGCAGCAAACAGTTTCTGCAGCACCTTACTGGTTACCTAGAAATCAAAAACACAAATCCCTTGAAACAATCCAGCCTTTGTCTCTTACCCAGACAGCCAAATCATATCTTGGAGGTTACTGAAAATCTTTGTCCACCATATATGAAAAGGTTTAACCAATCCCAAACGACTGGACACGTTACCCTCCAGGTCATTGACTATTTCAGAACTTACCCAAATACATGCTTATAGCCAATACTTTTAACTAAACTAATGTTTATTTTATAAAAAGGAAAGAGTAATGTTTAAAAGATCATTATACATTGTAGTATAGCAAGGGCAGAGGGCACTGGGAAAGTTATCCTATTTGAATCTGGGGTAGGTGGGTGGGCGTGAGCCCACCCACCGCTAAAGGCTCCCCCTCAGCCTAGGGGCAGAGCCACTGGACCCGGGTCCAACTGATTACGGGGGACAACAAATGAAAAAAAAACAGGAAAGGGTGTGGGGGTCACAGGGTCAAACGTAGGAAACCAGAAGGGGACACCGAGCAGAGAACCCCGGACAGTGCCCACTGCTCCTCGAAGGTGTCCAGGGAGCCAGCGGACGCCGCCCAGAGGAACTCTGCCCGGAGACATGAATTGATAAGGGAACGGAAATAGACCCCACAGTCGCAGACAGCCCCCCCTGCCAACCTCCTCTCCCTGGTCTTGTAGATGGCTAATTTGGCCAGGACTAAGAGGAGGTTGACGAGGAGATCCCGCGACTTCACGGGGCCACGGATGGGGTGTGAATAGATGAACAAGTGAGGGGAAAAGTGCAGCCAGAACCTCAGCAAGAGGTTCTGGAGGAGCCGGAAGAGGGGCTGCAGCCTGGCGCACTCCAGATATATGTGCGCCAGGGTCTCCCTCACACTGCAGAAGGGGCAGGTGTCGGGGTGGGAGGTGAACTGCGCCAGGTACGCGCCCATGCTCACGGCTCCGTGAAGGAGCCGCCAACTGATGTCCCCGGCAGGCCGTGGGGTCAAGGTGGAATACAGGCTGGCCCACCGGGGGTCCTCGCCCTCCAAGGGTGGCAGTAGGTCCCGCCACTTTGTGTCCGGGCGGGACACGAGGGCGAGGAAATGAAGCGTGTGGAGCACGAGCGTGTACAGATGGTTCCTCGGCGCGGTCTGGAAGGGGACCGGCTGCAGATCAAGCAGCCGGCTTGGGGCGTGAGGATGGGTGGGCTGAGGGGGTTCGTGGAGCCGAGGCCCGATGGTAAGCACCGGAGGGCTGGGGCTGGGGGGGGCGGGGAGCACCCTCTTGTAAGACCCGCCCGAGGTACATCAAAGCAGTAGGGGGTAAGGCTGCCTTCACCTCTTGGAGTATGCGCCGGGGGATTTGGAGGGTGGGAACCCCCTTGCGCCGAGCCAGCGCATGAGGGTCCATCCAGTCCCCCCGGACATAGTCCAGGAGGTCTCCGACCCTGGTGACTCCTGCCAGGACCATCCGCCATCGCACCGAGAGGGTCTCCGCCACCTGCACACTCAGCTGGTCCGAGCCTCCAGGTCCGGAGGAGGTCCTGGTAGAAGACCGGCAGCTCGGAGAGGTCTCGCGGAAGACCTCTCGGGTGGAGAAAAAAGAGCTGCCGGTCGTATCGGAGCCCTCGGAAGCGGCGGAGGAAGACGTGCGCCAAGTGGCTCCACGCCGGACTATCTGCACCATAAAGGAGTCTCTGCAGGGCCTGGAGGCGGAAGGTGTGGACCTGGCTGCGGATGCAGCACAGGCCCTGCCCGCCCTCCTCCAGAGGGAGACTCAGAATCCCTGCAGAGACCCAGTGCAGTCCTGGCCAAAAGAACTCCAGAACTGTCTTCTGGAGGTGGGCCAGGAAACTCGGGGTCGGGACCAGGGTGTTGAGCCAGTGCCAGAGCATGGATAGGACGAGCTGGTTGATCACCAGTGCCCTCCCCCGGAGGGAGAGGCACTGGAGCAGTCCTGTCCATCTCTGCAGCAGCTCAGACACCCTGCCCTCCAAATCTTGCCAGTTCTCTGCCGGGGAGGGATGGGTGGTGGAGAAGTAAACGCCCAGATAGAGCAGTGGACCTGCACTCCACCAGATGGCTTGAAGCGCGGGTGGGAGGGAGCTCGCCTGCCACCCGGCCCCTACCGTCAGGCCAGAGCTCTTGGCCCAGTTGACCCGGGCGGAGGAGGCTGCCGAGTAGACGGCCAGGCAGTCCTCCAGCCGCACCAGGTTGCCCGGGTCCTGGACCACGAGGAGCACGTCATCGGCGTACGCTGACAAGACCAGCTTCAGCTCCGGCTCACGGAGCACCAACCCCGTCAACCTCCGGCAGAGGAGACAGAGGAAGGGCTACATGGCCAGAGCGTACAGCTGGCCTGACAGCGGACAGCCCTGACGTACTCCTCACCCGAAGCTGACCGGTTCAGTAAGGGTCCAGTTGAGCTTGACCAGGCACTCTGCTGAAGCGTACAGCACCCGGAGAAAACCCACGAAACGGGGTCCGAAGCCGAATGCCTGCAGGGTGCCCAGGAGATACCCGTGGTCCATCCTGTCGAACGCCTTCTCCTGGTCCAGGGACAAGAGGGTGAATGACAGGCCATCCCTACACCCGAGTTCCAAGAGGTCCCGGACCAGATACAAGTTGTTAAAGATGCTACGGCCCGGGAC
>ML675649.1:29398971-29420976 GCA_007922155.1 Mesoclemmys tuberculata
GGCTGGAAGCAGGAGAGGAGGGCACCAGCACAAGGGGGTACGGGGGGGACAAGCTGGGTAGGGGCGGTGCACTCACCAGCCCAAGATATGATAGCGGCTCCTCCGGCTGCACAGGGGCGGGGCAGGGCTAAAGCAACATGGGGGGGTGCAGTGTGTGGGGGGAGTCAACAAAAAAAAGGGGGGGAGATCAATTAGGGGGGTGCCATGGAAGCTGCCAGGGCCAGAGTGCGGGGGTCAGATCAGGGGGAAGCAGCAGTGGGCAGGGGAGGGGAGTGGTGGGGGCCCAGCAGCAAGCTGCTAGGCTGGGCGGGGCAGGGCACAAACTAAGGCAGGGGCTGGGCAAACAAACAAACCAAAGGGATGAGGGGACAAACTGGGGGGGGCAGCAACAGGAGAGGGGGTGAGCAAGCTAGCAGGGGCAGCAATAGGGGAAGAAAAGGGGAAGGGCAGGGGTGCCCCCTAAATGGGGGCAAGAGAAGAAGCAAATGGCAGCAGGGAAGGGGGGGAGGGGTGCTCACAGCAGCTGCAGCAGGGGTGGTGGCGGTGGTGTGGCCACTCACTCACCCACTCTCCCCTGGGAGAGGGGGGGCAGCTAGCAGGGCCCCCAAGAGCCAGGAGCACCCCAGCAGCAGCAAGAGGAGCAGCAGCAAGAAGAGAAGGAAAGTTCTAGAAGGGCACTATGTAAGTGTTAGAATGCTCCATGCTTTATTCCCTGTAGGCTAGCCAAAGGGTAATTAGTGTCAGCTGACACCAATTAAGGCCCCACCCAGGTGCCTGATAAAAACTCTTTACTCCTGAGAGCAGTGTGGGAGTTGAAGGAGTAGGTCTGTGGTGAGCAGAGGAGAAGAACAGTATGGAGTACAGTGGTGTGTGGGAGAGAGGTGGAGTCCTGAGGAAGGTACTGGGCTCAAGAAGGCAGAAAGACAGAGGGGGGAAAGTAGCCCAGGAGAAAAGCCTGCAGCTGCAAGTAAGGTGCCAGCAGCACATAGCTGCTACTCAGAGGGCCCCTGGGCTGGGACCCGGAGGAGCTGGTGGGCCTGGGTCCCTCCCTCCCTCCCTGGGAAGATGGGGTAACTGGTGATGCCCTGGCCCACTAAGAGAGGCAAAAGTGTGAGACCCACTAGGGAGAAGCTGGCTGTTTGCCACAACATACACAAATGAAAATAATGTTCTTAGGTCAGTTTCACAGCAAAGATGATAAATTACTGGGTTGTAAAAAGTTCTTTTAGAATTAGTCCAATAGATAGGCCAATTTTACAGAGTTCCAGTTCTCTCATGAGAATTAGCAGGATAATCCAGACCATTCATGGAGATCTTACCCTTCCAACTTGAATTGGAGCCCTAGGTATTTGGCTTTTATGATCATATAAATATTTACTCCTAATAAGCAAAGCAAATATCCAGTTTCTGTATTGGAGTCTCTTGTAGAAATACAATTTACAAGTAGGACCAAAAGTCCTCTATTTAGCTAATGTATTAGAAAAAACTCTATGAACAAGTCATCTATAGTGGGAAGAGAACAAAACCATTACCAGCAAGGTCTTTGTTGGCTTGGATTAATTTCTGAACAAATTCTAGTTCAGTAAACAGGATTTCTCTGGGCTTGGCAGAATGTTCAGTTTTATACCTCATTTTCATGATCAGTGCTTTTTCCATCTAATTGTCTTAATTCTCCCTATTGTCAGTGTTCTTGTCCCTTGTGGATTTGCTATTTCCATTATACAACAAAAAAAACGTGCAAGAACACCAATTTTGTTAAATGGGCTGTCATTTAATGCCCTGTGCATGTACAAAGTATTACTATGTATTTATTAAGATCTATATTCCTACACCTTTGCAAGCACAAAGCAAAAATAGTTTTAAGTGTGTGCTTTATAAATGGCTCTTATAAACAGATTCTCATTGTTTCTTTACTCTGTTATTTGTTTAGTAAGCATACTCAAAAAGACCGTTCTGGAAATGTCTAAACTCAGTTAACAGCATCTATGGGCTTTTTTTTTTCTACTTGAAGGATTGGGAGTTTAATGATGAAGACTTAACTCTTGTTGAAGACTTTCTAGCTGTGGGCTGCAAATTAATTTGGATTAGTAACATTTTCTCTGACAGTATGGAACAGTTGGGACAGGATGTTAATGCCAGGTCATTTTCTTCATAATTGATCTGGTCAGTTCTGTGTTATTTCAGGACTTTGCAGGTTTGGTGGACATATGTGTTACAAGGGTCACATTATACAGCAGCTTGAGAGATGCCACAATAAGGGATCTGACTGGTTTAATTTAATCTAAAAAGAAAGCTTGTTTTATAATGTAGACAGAAGCTATAGAAGGAAAAGCTGAGCTGTTCTGCAAGTGCTGCTACTATTATTGAGCCATTGTGTTTTCCCCCTCATGTGTTTCCAAGATCTTTTAGGCACAGTTTTTTCCACTGCCTCCACCACACCTGAGAACTGTATGTGCAGTGTTGTTCACTGAGCAACAGAAAATTTTCATTTTCATTTTCTGTAATTGACATAATGTATTTCCTGTCCAAAATGGAGGCTACATTGTTCTACATATATTATGTATGTATTTTATAGGAAAGGTGGATAGATGCTATCCATCTTTTGAAAACATAAAAAATACTTCTCAGGTACTCCGTTCCTGTCAGAACAGCATTTGGGCCCCAGTTCAGGAAAGCAATTTTGTACAGTAATGTGCTTATGCCCCATTGCAGTCAAAGAAACTTAAGCTTGTGTGCAAGTGTTTTCCTGACTTATGGCCATGATGTTTGCTGCTAATTACTTGTTGGAAAATGAGGACACTGAATGCTTAATAAAAAAGGACATGCAACACTGACCTTGAAAATGGTGCATGTGCATTAAATGTTAAGAGATTATATATCCATGCCTACAACGAGTTTGAATATTCTGGTGTATAAATAAGCTAAGTATCTTCCTTTTGAGAGGAATGTATTACCTGGTCACTTAGCACAACTCCCATTAGAGTTAATGAGAGTTACGCAAACATATGCAGGGAGAAATAGACACACTTTAAAAAGATGCAGTAATGACCATGTTTATTCATAAACAGTATGTGCTGCCAAACTGCATATTTTGTGTTTACTTTTTTAGTAAAGGAAGCTCTTATGGCAGGATCACTTTTCTGCTTTTTCTGTATTTTCCATGTTACATGATTCCGCATTTCACCTTGGTGACTCAAACAAGGTAATTATTTCTCTTGTAGATCCTGGAGAAAGATTATGGCTATACACAGTATCTGCTGTATCATATTGGTAAGGTTTGTGAAGTAATAACTTTTTAAAACTAAAGCCAGTGCTTGTGATGAAACAATTTACGGTAAATTGCAAACATGTATAAAGAATCTGGATGGATTTGGGGATGAAAACATATCTAAACCCACTGAACTCATCAAGAGAAAATGTCACCAACTTTGTATATACTTTTAGTTACTATTCAAAACTTCAAAGATATTCCTCAAGAGACTGGTAAGTGGATGGCTCTAAATCCACTGATAGTAACAAAAAATAAATCTTAGGTAATGGAAAGACATATCAGGACTGTCGAGGAATGGGTCACAGACTTTGGTAGATACTGGTGATTATAAGAGTGATATATTAGACAGAAAATAAACTAGAGGAATTCAGTGAGCAAAGGAAATGATTTCTGAACTACCTCAGAAAGGGTTTTAAATAATAGAAAATCAAGAGCATGGCCAGATACTTGTGTGCATGGAAGATACTAATGAGGTAACAGAATATTTTCCTTTTTCTTTTTACTCTTGAATTTATTTATAGCGGGGAATGAAGGGAACAGATGGGCTTGAAACCTTTGTGTTATCCATAAAAAATACATTTGTTTTTATATTATTCATGAAATGCTTCAATGAATATTGAAGGCAAAATTTTGTAATCTGAGTCACATATGCTTATCTCTGAAACTAGATCATTGTGCTCTGAAATCTGATACCTGATGATCTGGATTCCTCCTTACTTCCAAATGTTCCAAACTCCAGAGCAGCTTTCTTTAATCATCTGTTAATTGTGATCTAAATTCTACTTAACGTTCCCTATATGGTTTGAACAAAAAAGATGTTCTGAGCACTCTCCACTACTTCAGAGATCAAATTCAAGAGTATGAGCCAACCAAGAAGTGCAGGGCACTTTGATTTTCTATGATTTACAAACTGGTGAGAAGCCATTTTTAGGTGCTTTTGAGATTGGATTCATAGGGGTGTTTTGGTGCAGGGCTATGTGGCAAGAAGATGTAAATCAGTGCATGGAGCCCCTTATTCTCAATCCCACTGAACACCATTCTGAGCTTTGTGCAGTTTTTATTCCTATAGTAGGAACTGAGAAGTTGAGCTTGGTGTTCTAGAATATAGGTTCATGAGAGATCTGCTTTATTATTAGCAATTGCACCTTTTTGGGAGCACAAAATGAGAAGTTACAGAACTTTGCTTCAGAATGGCATTATTTTAGACCTTAGGTGAAATCATTAATTCTTTGCAGCCTTCAGTGATGCAGAGCTGATAGAGAGCTCTACAGCAACATGTTTTTTTACACACATTACTCACATGGGGCCTTATATTCCCCTGATTTAGTGTTCCTCCTCTGGTTTCAGTAGAGTTAATCCTGGTTTACTACCTGGTGACAGAAGAATTCATGTCCTGTGTGCAGGCACCTTTTCCTGCCTTTTGTAGAACTACATTGCAAAGTATGAAAAATCAAAGATCACCCCTATCAGGGGGTTTCCATTTTTTATAGGCATAGTTGGTAGCATCAATTTTTATTAAAGTTACCCAACACTTTCCATTGTAAGTGCCTCTTTTATCAGTTGCTTATATCAATCTTTAATTGTTGGGACTGAAATTTTCCATATTTGATATTTGCCTTGATCTGATTTTTTTTTGGTTTGTTTTTGAAATTTCAGCCATTTCTGAGAATAAGGCTAGGGGAAAGTATGTTTTGTCCATGTTAAAGATTTCTGGTGACCTCTGTATGAAGACTTAGTGCCCCATGCTTTGGAGCAGCGACTTGATGTTGGCCTTTGTGCCAGGGATGTGCCCTTTGCCATTCCTGTGACAGTCTGATCAAATTTGGCTGAGTCATTAGCCTTTGAAATAAAGTTGCACTTTGCACATGTTCAGAGATTTGCTAGAGCTTCATAGCTTAATTCTCAACAACTGGTACCTGAGATCTCCCTGGCACAGTTTAGGAAGGCAGCAAGCCTGTCCCTGGTATCAAAAAGGTTAAGAAACGGTACGCTAGTACGTATGATATGTATAGGATGCACTTCACTTTGGTTTAGAGTGTATTTATTTGAAATAAGAATTCAAACACCGATCAGGAAAAATGCAGGAGAATAAAGAACTGCAACTATTGCTGTGAGTAATTGGACTCCTAGAGATCTGTCAAGACAGAGCTACACTAAGCGGTATGTAGACATTGAAATTGCAAAAAGCAAATCTAAAGATAACTAAACTGGCTTCTTAAAATTTTCCAGGGTCATCCGCCTCTGGGGTGAAGGGCTTTTGTCATTGCTCTCTTCCCAACTCAAATGTACCAGCAAATACATGAAGATATCATTATTGTGTGTTTCTTTAGGACAACTAAACTATAAAATAGATTATATAAAACAATCCTTCACCTTGTTGTACTCCAAAGTAAGAACTTCAGCCAGAAAGGATGGGATATCAGAGTGGAAACTATATAAAATAAATTCCTTGCATCCAACAAAGTGGGTTTCTGCCCACGAAAGCTTATGCCCAAATAAATTTGTTATTCTTTAAGGTACCACAGGAGTCTTGCTGTTTTTATAGAAAATAAAGTAATTAATATGCAAGGAAAAAAATCAGTGTGTGGCAAAAATATATGGAGGCCGGACATAAAATAATGGAATTGTTAGCAAATCCTATGTTGGGAAACAATACATGCATCTTGGGTATACCTGGAAGGGAAGATGGAGTACATCTTATAGGTTTCACTGAAAATTCCTGATCATAAAATGCTGGACATTATCAGGGTAAAAGGAATTTCTGTATTCCTTGGGGATTCTAGAATAATCAATGAGAAAGTTCTCTGCTAGAATGGGAGAAAATCCACGTTCAGTGGTTGTGTGATCATTATATCAGATGCAGCAGAAAAGGGTAGACTATTAAAAGCAGCCAAGAAAAAAGGAGGTATTTTATATAGGAAACGTAACCTATATAACTAGACCTAAGCTCTTTAATGCAGAACCAAAGGATATGACTAATAGAACAATTTTTATGAATGCAGAGGGAGTGGGGAGGGCACTCAGCATTTCTCATGTGGTGCTCTGCACGATGCAGGATCAGAGTTGTTGGCCTGGTCTACACTTACCTGGAGATTCGGCGGCAGTTGACACAAGTTACACAAGCTAGGCATAGTAGATTGCGTAACTCCCATCAACTGCTGTACTTCTGTTCCGTGCGGTGTCTTCACTGCACTGCGCCACTTGAGGAGGTGGTTTTACTAGGCCGACTTCCTAGGCCAACTTTGTCAGTGTAGACAAACTCTTTGAATACACAGCAGTAGCTGAAAGTGGACACCATATCTCAAGAGAAGGCAGAAAAACGGTTGAACTCTTGTGTTCCGCCCTTGCAACCTAAAAGAAAGCGTATTATTTCAGAAAGATTAGGGGTATTCAGCCAATGTTTAAAGGCAGATTCTCTGCTCTGTTGAGTTTTCTCATTGTGCTAGTCAAGCAAAAAATATTTGATAAAATGATTATGGGGCTCTTGTTCCATATTTGGCCACCAGAACAAGAGAGCTTGATGGAACAAGATATGCACATACATAATCCTAGTTATGTGGCTAGCTGTTGGTTGAACACTGTCCATTCTTTTACTGAAGATCTAAAAACCTCTGCAATGGCCTTTGCATAATCAAATCCAGGAATGTGTAAGTATATTGCAATGTTATAATCCCATGGCCATGCACAGGGATCTGCTGAGAATCTAAACTTTTAACACTGTCGCTTATATCATAGAAATGTCCTTCTGGCACACCTTTTTCTCTGTTCACATTCCAGCCACCTCATATGCAGTGTCAAAAATAAATTGCTTTTTTCCCATAGTAAACGTAAGAGAAAAAATACTTCTGAGTAATTGCCTGCAGTTTTAGTCGCTTGTATGTGTGTGTGGATAGTGAAGAAGTTAGGAGGATAAAAGCCTCAATTTTAACTTTTTTTTTTTTTAATCCTGTTCATTTCTGTATAATAGAACTTCACATTTAGACTGTACACTGTTTTCAAAGCCCTTGAAAGGACACCCCCCATTCTTGTCGTAGTACAAAGAAGCACTTTCCAGTTTAGCTTTGAAACTGCAGGGTGCTGCTGCAGCTGTGGCTTCTGTTCATCAATTACTGCCAGTTCTGGGTGCTGCAGAATTCTGCTAATGAGGATTTGTCATTTCTATGTAGGTCATCACAACCTTAAGAACAAAAATCAAATCTGAGGAAGTAACTGGAAACAAAATTTGAAATGTAACAACCATTTCTTTTGGCAGAAAAACCAAGTTGGTAAAACATTGCACTGTGGTTGAGTTCACAAATACTTTAATATAGTTTCTTAAATTTTGTGGCTCTGTGTTGGTAATGCACATAATATGCTAGACACTGTCCATGTACACAGACAGATAGCCTTCCCAAAGGGATTCCATTTCCCCCAAAGTCAGAGTTTCATGCTAAGCATCAATTTAGTCACATAATCCCGTCAAAAACAAGTGTTGCTGGATATGTTACGTTCTTGCTGATATAAACACTGTACAGGAACATTTTCAGATAGTATTCAGTAGGGACCTTTCTACCTTCCTGTGATTTTCCCCCTGCCCCTTTTTTTATACATCGTGCTAACTCAGATCAAAATAATAAGTTCAGCACTCAGGGACATCATGCAGTTTGTGAAACTACCTGGAGGGATGTGGGTCCATAAACAATGAATGGATTAGTGTCATCCATGTGCAGAGTTTTCTTTCATCTCTGAGAGATGCCATAATGATGCATCTTCATTTAAGAACTCATCCAAATGTAAGTTGCAGGTTATCAATAAGTTATTAGTATTATATATATTGTAGTAACACCCAGTCCAGTTTCATTTTGAGTTGTAGTACACAATGAAAACACATAAGCAGACATAGTCCCCAGTTCAAAAGCTTACAGTCTAATTTAAGATTATTCACAACAATTTAGGATGAAGATAATAGGGGAAAGAGGATTCTGGTAATAGTAGTGCTAGCTAAGGGCACACCTTGATGCAGAATAATTTTAAAATATTGGTTTTTTTAATGTAAAAAAAAAATCTAACACAGACCACTTCTCAGCTGAGACATCAGCAGTTGGCTGATCGCTTAATATATTTATTAATTGCATATTAAAAAATACATTAAAAGAACACAAAGTTGCAAAGACAATCACTTAAAGTTTAGGAAAGGCTAGAATTAGAGTTGCCCATATAGCCTTAATTTATCCCCTCCCCTTATACATTATGAAGCAGACTTTAATTACTTTATCACATACTCTCTTTTACACTGGACCTCTGCTGCATTCAGGTGCACTGAATGCATGGTGCTCAATTAATGAGCAGCTATTTAATTTTTTTGTTTTATCCTCTTTGCTCAATATATGGCTCCCTGTGTCTTCTTTACTGCACATTATTGAAACCCTGCTCTGAATATGGAATTACTGGTTTCTGCTCCAGGTCCGGAGGGGAGTCTACTTTAGTGGTTACAGACCTTTCTGCCTTTGACCTTTCCAGCCTGCCGTTGTCTTGGTCTCAGTCCCCATCTCCTTCAGTTCCATGTCTTGGTCTCAGTCATTTCTCCCCATGCTCCTGTCCCACTCTCTAAATGGTAAACTAGTCCCATGGGAAGATAGTCAGGTAAAGCAGAGTGTATGTATAAAATGTTTATAAAACAAGTGCATATATACATAACTGGAATTTCAATGGAAATAAGGAAATATGTCACAGCAAATGGCTATATGGCTCCAGATCTATTGAGTTGTCTTTGGTGGGACTCTTCATATACTAGATGAAACATGACCACTTGTTTAGTATGTTCCTATTTCTGTTGTTTTTTCCCTAACATGGTGTAGACCACATACTGATTCGGAGTTTCTTAGGTTATACAAATGGAGATTTGTATAAGAGACTTCTGGACTCTTGTCATTCTTCTTGAATGACAAGAGTCCAGAGAAGACATTTTGTAGCATGTTTTCATTAGAAGTTATCAATATATTGATGAATACTGATTCAGCATTTATAATTGGTATCTTAATTTAAAATATCACCTTTGAAATACCTACACAAGCAGTAAATAAAATAGATTGTTAAAGGAAACAAATATTGCATTATATTTTATCTAACCATACCCATAAAGGGCAAAATCCTGCCTTTGCTTATCGGAGGTGTGCTGAATAGCATATTGGTTGTGGCTGAATAGTCTCCTTAAGTTGTTCTATCTCTACAGGCCAAATATGTTTAGAACAGTCTGTAGTGTTCCTTGCTGCGCCTTTCAATATGAAGCAGTGTGCACTCTCTTCGAGCACATGTTACCAATATAATCATAGATGGAGATGTGGCAGGGTATTAACTAAGGCCCCCAAACCAACGGCCTTGGGGCACAGCAATTTTGTTAACTGTTTCTCCAATATTGCAGCTCAAAAGAGTGCTCACCCATAATATTGTACTAGACAGGTGCATAGACAGGTGGGCAGGGGATGAGAAATATGTCTTCAGCCTCTTTCTCCTCAGTCTGACACCTCATAGGACAGAATTCCATCCTTAATAAACTGAAGAGTAGTAATAATTCCTAATGTTGGCACTTAACTGTGTATGTACATGAAAAAGGATATTTACAATATTAGAGAAACTCTAAAAAAAAGAGTTGGATTAAAAAAATTATATGGCTGCCTGGTAATTCATCACACTGTTTTGAATGTATTTTGTTTCAGTCTTTCCCTAGAATGACATAATGCTAAAGAGGGTGAACTGAATTTTTAATTGGGAAAAAATCAGTAATATTACTGAAAGTTAGGGATGACTCATACACTTTCCACTTCGTTGATTTTATGTAGAATACAAGCAGGTGAAATTTATGTTTTAATTGATGTTCCTTTTGCATTTATATCAATTTCATGCAGCAGTGTGAAACACAGTACTCACAAATTATGAAAGCTTGAATAAGGGTGAGCGTTTTCAAATATAATTAAGCTGGCTGTATCTCATAATACAATGTAAATGTGATATCCCACTCCATTTACATACTAAAGAAAACTTAAGCTATCTTATTACATCATTAGTAGTAATGCATTCAAGTATCTGAGAACTGACAGTTCGAAAAACAAAAATGTTTTTGCTTCATTTGTCTACAAATGGAGAGTGAAATGTACTCCTTCCTTCCCTGTGTGAGTGGAAGTCTGGTAGGGAATAGAATAGCAGTGTTTCCATCCCAAGGCATTCAAAAATCATGAGTCAGATCCCAAACATTAAATTGAAAACAACAAACTCGTCAGGGTTTTTATTTACTTTCAGGTGTTTGTCTTTAGGGTTCATATTTTCCAGTTTTCCTCCACGTCCATGATGGCTAGAAACATACATTTGAGGTTTTTGTTTAATGAAAGTGGAGATTCTCATGTATTCATGTACGGCTGATATATATTAAGGCACTAGGGGTATCCAGAAAAATACCGTAGATTGTGAGACTTGTGATAAATCATGAGAGTTGGCAATGCTAGAATAGAATACATTCCTGACCGCTGGCTGTTTTCTGGGCTTTGGGCTGAAATAGTAATTGCTGCCCCTCCAAGCCCCTGTGCAGGGATTTTAGGGCACTGGATTTATATAAATATGGAATCAGATCCATCCTTCCTTCCCAATTTCAGCAGGATGCGGCAGTGAGTGAGTTTAGTTCACATTTCCTTTAAAGAAAAATTAAATTTGGCCTCAGTATGAATGCTGTCATTTTGCATCTAAGGCTATGTTTACACTTGCATCAATACCTGAGCAGTGGATTGTGTAATGCTCCTGCATGCCTCCCATACCCCCACTTGAGAGTCCATAAATGCTGTGTTGGATATGAGTATAGTGCTGTGTGCATGCATATGCCCCTGTCCACACTGCTGCTGTAGGTACACAACATTAGTGTTACCGTTTCAGGGGCAGAATCCCAGAGTTCTCTGAATCAGACTTAGACACTCTAGGAACCACTTTGCTGTGTACTGTTGGTGCTGTCTCCCATCTTCACACATTTGTTGATGGCAGTTCCTGATTACTTTGACCAGAGTTTTATTCCCTCCAAAACTGGGTGGAAGACATTGATCTGTGTGGTGAAGATAATACATATTATTAATATGCATATATTTAGTATGCATTAAGCATCAATAAGAATAAGCACAAATATTGTTAACAGCGAGATATTGAAGATGACTGAGGGTCATGGTTTGAGGGTCAATGACCATTCATTCAGCTTCACTCTACATACATGGTGAATGCCGGTATTGCCAAGTATGCCCTTTTGTTGACCATTGCTTCTGGTGGAGAACCTGCATGGTGTGGTGGGATCACATTGTTTTGGAAGCCTGGGATGCCCGGCAGTGGCTTCAGAACTTTTAAATGAGGAAACAGACACTCATGGACCATTGATGGGACCCATATCCCAATACTTTGCCTACCACAAGGGACAAGGAAGTATGTGAACTGAAAAGGTTACTATTGAATCATTCTGCAAGGCTTGGGGTATGTTTACACTGTGATTAAAAAAACCTGCAGCCACAGCTGGGTCAGCTGACTCAGTTTTGCAGGAGCATAAAATTGCATTTTAGATTTTCAGGCTCAAGCTGGGCTGGAGCCTAGGTTCTGGGACGCTCCTCCTTTGCGGGGTCTCAGAGCCCAGGCCTCTGCCCGAGCCCAAAAATCTACACTGCAGTTTTTAGCCTTGCAGCCTGAATCCCACGAGCCCAAGCCAGCTGACCCAGGCTCTGAGACCCAGTGCTGCAGGTTTTTTAATCAAAGGCTAGATGTAAACTTTGTGGACCACAGAGGCTGATTCCTGAACACAAATATGGTAAACGCTGGAAAGGTTCACGGTGCCATAGAGCTGAGGGGAACAGGATTGTATTTGAAGTGGCTTTATTCCCCAGAAATGATACGTTTCTGTGCGGCATGTCTGTGCCCACTGTTATTTTGGGGGACCCCGCATGCCTGATTCTGCCTTGGCTCATGAATCAGACCCTGATATCAATGACCCTGGAAAAAGGATTAGTCGCTTCAGTTACAGGCTTAGTAGCTGCAGAATGGTCCTGGAGTGCATGTGTTAGAATCAGAACTCACTGGCACTGTCTACGCTCCTGTCTTGATGCCAGTATGACCAACATCTTTCATGTAATTGTCACCTGCTGTGCATTCTGCACTGTCTGTGAAGGTAAAGGGGAGTGCTTCTGTCTTAAGTGGGCTCAGAGCAAATCTGATTTACAAACACTCTACAGGCTGCTGGATGCTGCCCATGTGTACACTGGTCCAGTCAGAGATGCCATATTTGCACTTATTTTGGAACAGGAGGGAAGCAGAGTATGACATCTGTCTGTGCCAAGGGACATCTTCACACATATGGAAAAAGCATATGAGGGAACATTGGTACAAGTTTATGGGGCAACATAGCTTTGCAAGGGATTTGTTCCTCTGTTGCCAAAGGTCATTATCTGTTCATTCCTTAAAGACAATTATAAAAAGGCAGCTCCTTTGGGTTATGTTAGGGTTTGGGTTGTGTCATGGAAGATAGCGGTCAATTTATATGGTCATTGTGCAATGTTTTTGGCTTCCATATTCAAACTTCTTTAGAAATCTCTCTTATAAGGAGCACTTAAACTTTTTTAGCAAGCTTATGATGGTGTGTTTTTGGATGGGGAGCTGTGCACCCTTTGTGCTTTTTGATTTTTTTATTGTCAGCAGTGCTAAGTGCAATTAATGGGCTATTAGACAACACTAATCCCTGGTACCATTGACTGCTTAAGGTTTCAGGGGAAGGTGGGGTATTAACAGCTGCTCTTATTGCTGGTATGTTCCTTTTTTGTTTTCTTGGGTTTTGATTTGCAGCATGGGTAATAAAGCCCTTAAGACATTGACCCATTTTTGTGTGTTTGACATCTGCTGTAGCCTGTGTTGAGAAATAGTAGTGCTTTTTAAAGCACATAATACGCTGCACTTTATCCATCCCTTGTGTGTGTCCATGTGATTTAAGATATTGCTGAACCTTTTCGGGGAGATTAAAAATATTTCCACTATGCAAGCACCAGAATTACACACAATTATAAAAAGGCACCTCCTTTGGGTTATCATGTTAGGATTTGGGTTGTGTCATGGAAGATAGTGGTCCATTCCATTATATGAGGTAGTTTTTCATTGTTGAATGGGCTTCCTATTTTCAGTTCATTATAAGGAAGGAGGACCATACCCAGTTAAACAAAGCATAATATTTATTAAAAACATGTGGTCAAAAGTTTAATGGAAAGATTTTGAAATCTGAACTATAACATATTGTTATCAAAGTAACTGTTTACAACTGAGAACACTGCCCATAGTTTACTGTGATTGTACCTATCTCCATCTCAGCTGCATCAGAAGGGGTGAATGACAGGGGACAATGACTCTCAATGGGAACTGGGACGTCTCCTGTGAGCGGTTTCAGGGGCTGGTACTTGATGATCTTCCAATACCCCTGCAGGCTCAGCGTTGTCATCCTGGTTGGTTGGTGTTATCACTGCAACAGGATCATCTGGCTCTGCAGCACCCTGGACAGCAGCCAGAGGAGGCGAAGACTGTGGTGGCTGATGGACTGCTTCTGGGGCCTCAGCAGTTCAATGAGTACCCAAACGGTGTAAGGGTAGGGAAGAAAAGGGTTTAGTGCATTTTGGGAATGAGAGTGGAGGACTAATGAAACTTGGGACTTGATACATGCCCCTCACCCCTGGTCCCACTGCAAATTGGCACATGTATGGGGCTATGCCATAGCCTAAGGCATGTATTTAGCCACACTCCTGAGGCATACTAGTTTACTCACCCTGGACTTGCCTTGAAACGTGCTGGAGTTTGTGTGGACAGTAGGGAGGTTATGGCACAAGCAAATGTATGGACACGTATACAGTTGCTGAAGACATACCTTAAAAGATAGGTATAATAGAGTAAGGTGATATCCAGATATTTTTGAACAAATCTGATCTTTAGTTGTGGGGTTAGAGTAAGTGGGTAGAAAATACATTTTTTCTTGCAAGATGTGATGTGCTATGAATTTAACTTGAGATGGGGAAGGAGAGGAATCTCAGTGCTGGGCTAAAATAGAAAGGAGGTTCTATAATGAGCAGCAGTGGGATGTGCAGTCTGTCCCATGTGTAAAATGAAGGTTTCATAACTCGAGCGCTACAGGAGACTTTCCTCATGAATGACAATTCCATAATTAGAAAGATATTCATAGTATATTTTGCTGATATCAAAGTGAGTTTAGTTCATTCCTGTTTACATTATTTCTTTTAAAAATCTGTATTAAAATGTGATTGCTATGTCTCTTTTCATTTAGGGAAGCCATACAACCGTGGGGAGGGTAGTTGGCGAGGTGAAGTGCAGTGCCAGAGTAAGGAGGGGCTGGCTCTCTGACAAACACACTGACCTTGTGGTGTACCTTATCCACTACTGCTTCTGAATAGTAGCAAACTATAGAGGCGTGAGCAGCCAAAACACTGTATGATTCACCATATTCCCTCTCTTCCCTTGTAAGTGAAGATGAAGAGGATAATGACCCAATCATGCAAAGACTAATACTTGTAGTTCTTTATGCATGTGAGTAGTTCCAGTGACTCCAATGGACAATTGAGTTTGTATAAACTTAAATATGTGTAATTCTTTAAAGGATTGGGGCCCTAAGTCATTACCCCTATTGAAATTCAACCTATAAATTCCTGTTTAGGACTCTTATAGGCTGCTTTGATCTTTTTTACTGTGCAATTTACTTATAGGACACATTTGTAGGAAGGGTGGGTAGGAAGGGTGAGTGCACCACCTTAGAGCTTAATAACAGTCCTTTTTAATTAGAGGAAAATAGTCCCTTTAGTGTATTATTGTAGGACATGTGGGGATTGCTGCTGTGATTCACTGAAATGTATTGTTGTGCGAAGTTACAAACCAGCAAGCATACCAAGACTTGATAGAGATGTTGGAGGGAAACTTCAGACTTTTAATCCGTTTCTTAAAGTGCTTTTGATTCTTATTTCCAAGCAGTTGAAGCAGTAATAGACTAATATTCTTTGTCCAACATTTATTTAGGACATTTTAATAAATAAAATAAAGACACTGCATTGTAGTTAGCTCTTACTTTATACTTGGTTGTACTTGACATTTTTCCTTGTTTGATTCTGCTCTTCATATCGTGCTTTTTTCATACTTATTGTACTTCCAGCCTTACTTTGTCCTCCTTTTTAGGTTTGCTTCACTTTACCCTTCCAGCCCTCTTGTGCTATCACTATTCCCATATGTGAGGCGGGTGGCTAGCTTTCCCTCTGCGGGAATATTGATTTTAAATGATGTTCTGTTAAATTCAGTATTTTACCAGCAGGAGCAGAAAGTAGTATCAGCAGTAAAGCACAAGGTTCAGGCTGACAGCTCAGCATGAATGCAAAATTTCAGTGCCCCTAATATTTTTCTAGTTGTCCTTCCAATTTTTTTCATATAAATCTTTGGGGGAAACTCGATCACATTTTAAGAACATGAGACTTATTTTCTAGAGGTCTATTTACTGCCTTGAGGAAAATGACTGCACTTTTAGATTTTCTGTGCTGCTAGAGGCTGTAAAGGTATAATTTTTCATATTGTTGATGTTTCTGAAACATTGCCGTTTGACTCTATGCCTCAGCTTTGTCTGAAGCCACTGATGTGTTCAGATTGGCAGATAAAAGACAAAACAAAAACAAGGACAACTAACTCTTTAAAAAAATGGACAGATATTTGGGGTTTTTTGTGTGTATATTTGTGTGAAGTAATAGGTATTTTGTTTTTTGAGCACAAGTGAGTTGGAAGCTCTCAGATGTCTTGAGCCAAAGACTGAAGAGATTTTTAATGGACTTCAGTGAGCTTGAGATCAGGTCCTGTGTGATGTCAGTAGGACTGGATGAATCAAGTTAAGCACGTGCATCAAGCTTAGCATGTACCTCTGTTCTGGAGCTTCAGTCTGCACTTCCTTCACTCTCAAAGACTATGCCTTGGTGTCTCATGACACCAGTATGTATTTCACAATTTATATATCCTTTATGAACATCAGCTGCTTTCATGGAGCCTGATCCTATCAGCTCTTAATCACTAAATACAGACCTGTTGCCTTCAGTGGGACTAAGGCTCATAATAAGCAGTACTCCTGTTAGTAAGTGTTGCCAGAACTGGGCCTATGATTTTTGCCACATATCATGTATGATTGTATGCTGTTTAAGCAATCTAGAAGAGATGGTATCCACAATAAATTTAAAATACGTTAATAAAATGTCTAATTTTTTATCCTAAGCAGAGCAGGCAGTCGTGTTCTATACAAAATATGGTGTTCAGTACACTGAATTTTCCAGTCCCTGGCAATTTTACTTGTCCGTAGGTAGTTACCCAACCAGAGTATATGCCTACCTGGAAAGGGATACGCAGAGGAGACAAAATAGATGGGAGAGATCCAGCAATATGTTGTACATTTGTGTTTTAAATAAATAAATACATAAATCTACCCAGTATTTGTTTGGAAGGTCACTTCAATTTGACACCTAATAAGAGTTGGTAATGAAACACAATAATATAGCAGACAATTTCCTGCACTACAAAAATAAAATGTAATGCAGGTAACCAGCATGGTGTATTAATAGTGTACTGTAAATATATCTATAATCTCAACATTAGACATGCATTTTTAGTTCTCATCTGATTACATCACTGGACAGAGAAATACTGTTGTTTCCAAACATACAAAATGTATTTTACAGAAGACTGAATAATTATTGTAGGCATATCTGAAAGCAGTCCACTAGCTGGACCCATCCCATGAAAAACTTGTAGGACTTCTGTGAGGTCTCTGGTTTGCATACTTGTAGCATGAGAGAGGAATCCTGCAGGAATCTAATGTGGAATCCTGGCATCCTTTGTACTGCTTGTAGGACCCCTACTCTCCACACACCTCTCTGTGGCAGTATCCACACACAAACTTGTGGCTGTGCATTCCTTTATGAGGAGGTAGAAGCCATGGTGAGGAATTAATGCTGCATCTGCTAGGTTTATCACTGGAAATCTGCTGTTTTAGGAGGGAAAATGATACAGCAAATATCTACTGTAGTGAATCAACATTTATCCTTTTTGTATATGTCAGATGTAAAAGTGATATTAATTGACAATTCCATATAACTTACTTAAAATAACTTGCATGCATTGCTCTGTACAATGGGGAAGAGTGAACATATTTTCATGGAAAATCATAATGCAAAAAAAGATGATTGTGACAGTTATGTACCTAAATAACGAGATTCTTTTTGTGTGCATTCCTAGACAAATGTAACGGGTAATTAAGAGGTTTTAATAATGCCGTCAGTAGGATGATTAATCAATTTTACTCTCCCCTCTCTCAGCTCACATAGTTTGGTAAAGTGACCATTTAAATTGAGGTAACAGGCATTACATTGAAGCAGTGAATATAGAAAACTATTATACGTAGCTATGAAGTGTCTTATACTAAGCTGCTAAGTCAGAAGAGGTTTCAAGGTGTTTGTCTGCTGGGGGGTGGAGGGGAATTAAAAAACATTTTATTTATTTATGGGAGATCTTAACCTAACCCAATCAGCACTATAGAAAGAGAAAATTCATTCATGGGTAGGACTTTTTTTTATTCCCTCTCACTCTTGCAGCATGTTTTCTAGCCAATAGTGTAAATGGTTCTTCAGCAATTATGAGCTAAAGGAATGCTCAAGTATGCTAAATAAGACAAAGTAGTTAAGAGAGAGTGTGTCTAATGATCATATTATCCAGTGGTTTCAAACGCCAGTACTATGTGAAATAATATAGTGTTCTAATTTAAAAAAAAAAAATTAGCAACCTGACATTGAAAGCCAAGGAGGACTTGTATAATGATTGTCTAATTGGCCAGGACCCAACTCCTTTATGCCTTATTGATAGACTGGCAACTTTAGAAGACTCTGTCATTTTGCAAACAGTCTCCTCTTGACATTCCACATCACCATTTGAAGTTAACATACTTTGTTCTTTTAACACTGCCCAGTTTTTAGTCCTTTTTCCTGCTTGTACTTGATTGGTTTGGGAATTAAGCTGCAGTTATGTTACATATGTTGGTAGTACATATGCTCATTATGTTACATATGTTAGTAATTTCATTTGTTATCTTTATTGTCTTGTCATTTTTGCCACAGGTACTTTTAAGTAGGAGTTGGAAGAGAAAGTAATTACTGAATGTAATTTTGAGGTATTGGCCTCATGTTTATAGTCACTATCACATCATATTGAGTTTTTCAGGGTCTTGCATAATATTGAAAGTCTAACTACATAGTTTTATGATACAAATTGCTCTGAAAGCATGGTGCATGTTTTATTGTTGTTCAATCTTTCCATTTTTCTTAGAAGAGCTATTTGTTTCTATTCTCAGTGCATTGCTGTAGCTTATAGTATAAAATGTTTAAAGCCTTTTGAACTTCTTAAAAATTATTTATGTTGCATTTTAGCGTACATTGTAAAAGTGCTTTGATTCAGAATTTGGAAATAGGATGTTTAATGACAAAATTCATCTTGGGATCATGTAATGAACGCAGTAGAATAATATTCAAAAAGAACCACTGAGATTATAGAATATTAGTATTTTCAAAAAATCAAGGTGGAACTTTGAACAGAAGGAGGAGTGGAAGGAACTGTCTTATAGCATTTGTTCTGTTTTTTTAACTTTCAAAAATTAAGAGAATTTAATCATGGACATCCAATTAAATTAGCAAGTATACTGTATTGGTAGAATCTTATTTTTATGATTTCTTACATTTACTTATTAAAATATGTAATTGTGCCATATGAGTTAACATAACGCACACAAGTTCATTGACTGAAAGAGACATTTCAATGGACAGCACATTGGGAAAACAAGTTCTTATCTCATGAGGGAAATTTTAAAACTGAGGAAAAGACAGAAAAGAAGTAGGTTGATATTTTCAAATGAGCCCAAGAGAGAGACACCCAAACCCCCGCTGACTTTCAGTGGAATTTAGGTACCTAACTCCCTTAAGCACTTTTGAAAATCCTGCATGTACGTTTCTTATTTTTTGTTTTTGTTTCATGTAAATATTTTAACTTTTCTTCTCAGTTAAAGTCCTGATCATATCACAATTTGTACAGGATCAGAGGAGGAACCTTTAGGAATTTAGTGTGATTTTTTTTGGCCCTGATGTTACATAGACATGTTTAATTTTAAAACTGAGTTCAATAAAACTAATCATGTGCTTAAAGTTAAGCGTTTTTTAAGTCCTTGTGGGGTTGGGGCCCTTGCTTGAATTCATGTATGTTATAAAATATAAGGCATACCCTATCATTATTTCTTTACATAATTTGATGATTTTTTGAATATTTTTAGGGATTGAATTCTATGGCCTAAATACAGAAGTTGCTTAATTTCAGCTCTTCCAAGTTAAAAACTAATGTTCTGTGTTAGTAGGCAGACAAAACTAGCCAGACATCCATTTTAACAGTTTAGAAGTGTAAATGAGTTATCAATTTTAATACTTTTTGAAAAATATCTTTGTGTGCGCTAAGGTTCATCCTACTATGTTTTAAAATTTAAATGAAATAAACTTCTGAAAATCAGGAACAATTGTTATAAATGACAGATTATAATCTGTCCACTGGCATGTTTATAATAAATGGTATAGGGTAAAAACCTCACAGGTGCACTTTAGGACTATGACATTAGCTTTTCACCTCCAGAT
Source organism: Mesoclemmys tuberculata (assembly GCA_007922155.1). Classification (NCBI taxonomy): domain Eukaryota; kingdom Metazoa; phylum Chordata; order Testudines; family Chelidae; genus Mesoclemmys; species Mesoclemmys tuberculata. The sequence continues at coordinate 29,418,970 of ML675649.1, forward strand.
TTCCTGCCATTGCTACTACTTGTTCAGCACCACCAGTGGTAGCAACAGTAGGAGTGCTGATATAAACATGCCAGTGAGATCCAATGGTATTTTTACCATAGATCTTGCTCAGAAAGATCCAAAAATGAAAAATGTAAGCTATATGGCTAGATCTTTACATGTTTTTCAGACAACTAAGAGGTCATTTTTTGTTCTGCTATTTAAGTACCACAGACAGTACCCACTATCTTTGTCAGCTTCTGTCTTCTACCAAAGAAATAATTATTGTCAGCCTCAACATCACTCTCAATAACAGCTACTGAAGAGGTCATTTAAGCCTTGTAATAAAGGGAGTAACATCAATATTTCTTTGTGCTTCATTCCAGATTTGCATATTTGACATAGGGCAGAATGTTACAAACCATTCCTGTTAGGCACTTCTAGTCTTCTGCTTGGGTACCGCCAATCCCACAGTTACCACCAGTAGCAGTCAATAACTTTGGATAGGTGGATTCTAGAGATTATTTGTCTGGTTGTTCAATAATCTTCAAGTTCCTTCCTGTCAAAGCTTTGTCAAAAACCTTCTGAGAGCAAGGATTCTTTCTCTTCTAGAATAAGGAGTAATAGAATATATACCTTGTGATACAGGGTGAGGGGTTGTTATCTGTATTATTTCAGAAAATAGGTGGGGCCTTGGATATCAGAAAATTAAATACATTTATAAAAATGTTCCATTTCCATATGTTGATGATAGCTAATCCCGTCTCTTTTGTTTCACTATTGGTTTGCAGCTCTGGATCTGAAAGATGTGTATTTCCATATTTCAGTAAGGCCATGTCATCAGAAATACTTGTATTTTATGGTCGGAGAAGACTATTTTCATTACAGAATCCTCTATTTTGGCCTATCAACTCCTCTGAGAATGTTTACAAAATGCCTTTCAGTAGTAGCAGCAGAAAACAAACAATATTTGTGTCCTACCTAGACAATGGTTAAATAAGACATTACCAAGAAAAAAGATCCTGACAGCTGTTAATTGGATATATTCAGATCTGCTGGTCTGGGGTTATGTATGAATTGGACTCAGGAACAGTTTTTTCCAACGCAGATAATCTCTTTTATAGGGGCAACATTGGACTCACTTGTAGGCAAGGACTTTCTTTCAGAGGAAAAGTTCGTGAAAATAAGACTCTTCATAGTCCTGCTTTTGCAATCTCCAGAGCAAGCTATATTCTTTTTTCTAAGGTTAATGAGTCTTCTAGCATTGACCACATCAGTGACTGCATATGCTTGCCTTTGCTTGAGAATGTTAGAGCACTGGTTATCAAGCCGTTTTAAACCAGAGATGGACAAAATGCATCGGAAATTAATAATTCCGTAGCATGTTTTATCTGTAGTGAGATCAAAACATGACGAAGGGTGTACCATTCAATCTGCCCATCACGCTAATAATAGTTTTCTCTGGTGCATCCACTCTGGGCTGAGGACTGCATTTGGGGATTGGTCATCCGTGGAGAAGAAATTGCATATTGGTTTGTTAAAACTAAGAGCAATCAGATGGGCCCTAAAATAATTTTTGCCTCAGCTCAGACACACAAAATAGTTCAGGTGGTAACAGATAATGTGATAGCGTTATATTATCTGAACAAACAAAAAAAGTGCATTCCCTGCAATTTGTGCAAGGAGGCAGTATGTCTTTGGGAATGATGTATAAGACATGAGGTTCACCCCATAGCGATGCATGTATCAGAACGCAATATTCTGACAGATAAATTGAGCAGGGCCACCTCTCATATTCACATGCGGTCTCTGAAGAAGGAAGTGGTAGCAGAGCTCTTCAATTTGTAATAGGCCTTTTTACATGCAACGGGAAGTGTCAGATTTTGTGCAGGGCAGGGAGAGACAAGGACTCAATATCAGATGAGTTTCTAATCAATTTCTCATGTCTGCATTCACTCTATTTCCTTTTATTCAAAGAGTGATAAAATAGACTCATAGACTCATAGGTCAGAAGGGACCAATATGATC
>ML675649.1:29428174-29481756 GCA_007922155.1 Mesoclemmys tuberculata
TGACCCTGGCATTATCAGTGGGCTACCCTGGGCACGGACGGGTCACACTAATGTTAATCTATTCCACCTTCTATTTAGGTGTGAGACTCTAAGTACATTTCCGAGACCTGAAGAAGAGCTCTGTGTAAGCTCCAGAACTTCTCTCACCAACAGAAGTTGGTTCAATAAAATATATTGTCTCATCCATCTTGTCTCCCTAATATCCTAGGACCTACCTGGCTGCAACCACACTGCACAAAAAAAAGCTAGGCTATCTTAAAAGTCTTCCAATTTCTGCAGTTTGCAACATTTATTGTTTTGAAAGAGAATAGAATCCTGCATTGTGAACTTCTGGGGTGGGAAGCTAACTTACACATATAGATCTGTACATATCTTCTTACTGTGTTGCCATTGTAAGCCAGCCTTTCTGTTGAATAGCTCAGACCTCTCTGACTTGACCATGAATGTATTGGCTGTGAGTAGAAGACTTACTAATGAAAAGCAGCTTTTCTAAGTAGAATAGTTGTTTTCATGATTCACTTTAGGAATTCAAATGTTCTTGTTATTACTGTTGAATCCCCAGTGAGTGTAACTGTGTAATGTAAATGTAGTCTTTGTAAGTTAAATATAGTAAATTGGATTTTTGATTACCTACTGAAGGGTTAATATTGCATTGGCTATTTCCAGATAATTTGTTAATCATGTTTGCAAAGTTTTAGATGCAGACTTGCTTATTCTTGCAATGTAAAGAAAAGAATGGACAAAAATAGTAAAGAGACTAATTTAAAATCTATGATGCTTTTTAAAAGTGGCCTTGGTATGTTTGCTGGTTTCTCAAATAGATTTAGGCTGTCATGCTTTGGTTCTCAATTAAACAGAAAATTTCTTCAGGCATTTTTTCTGCTTGACTGGAGTAAAGGAAATGTTCTATACCCATTTGTTATATTTGCCGGCAGTTTTATTATTCTGCATATTCAAAACTCATAGAAGTGGAAGGGTAACTGGGAAACAGTCCAATGTGCACATGGTTAACAGTATTTTAAAGATGAGATTGATGTTTTGAATTATCTAATAGACTCCTGTTCTCTACTAGATTTATTGATTTATGTTCATCGATGGTGGCAAAATTACTAAAAGAAAAGGGTAAATGTTTGCTTCTAGAAAGCTATTGGTTATTTTGTAGTTTAGTATGATGCAGTTTTATCTTTAGCTTTGTAAGAGAAAAGTAAATATTCTTTCCAACTGCCTGTTGTAGCATGTGTTGAATTTTTCATACGTATAAAGCTATGGTGGTTGTCCTATATAATATGCTGTTTCCATCTGGATGCAGAGATGGGAAGGAGAAAGGGATGCTCTCAGATTACCATGATTCTCTGCTCCAGCCCTGGCTCCCCAGTCCTGTCTCTGTACTGTGCCTGTTATTTATGATCATTTAAGGCAGTGGTTCCCAATCTTTTTGGCTAAAAGGCCACAAATATCATTTTTATAACCCTGAAAGCCCCATCTATGAACTAATAAAAATGTATTGATGTATACACCATTAAGGACTACAAATCACTACATATTTAAAGTAAACATTTTGAAGCTACTGTGCTCATTTTTACATCTACAAATTACTCACAGACAAAGCACTAGTGTAGATGAGTGACTGTCACTACACATTGAAGGACATGGCCTGGCAGCTAAGTCATGTTGGGTGGCCTGCTAAGTGCAGGCCAAACCGTAAGACACTGATTTTTAGAGTCCTGCCCCTCCTCAAGCAGATACTGGCTGCTCCACCAGCAGTGTCCCCCACCTCACTGCAGCCAGTCAGAAGGAATTCAGAGAGGAGGCTGCCTGCTTGCTGATCTTCTGTCCTACTGGCCGCAGCAGGGAAACTGCACAGGTCCTGCAGCCCTGTGCACGCCAACTGGGTCCCTAGGCAGTGGCTCCTTTGTGCAGCCGGGGGATGGGAAATCATTGCTTCCCTCCCTCTGGCTCCAGCAGGGACCCCAGTGCCCTAGGGATCCAGGCAGAGCGCTTTGCCATGCTTCCTGCTATAGCCAGGGGGAGGGGAACGCTGATCTCTTGTCCTCTTCGCTGTAGCAAGGAGCCTTTGCCAGTCTTGTAGACCCGTGGCAACACACTGCCTGGGTCCTTAGGCATCAGCTCCCTTCTGCAGCCAGCAGGAGGGGAGTGGTGGGCCACTTTGAAAGACCCCGTGGGCCACTTTTGGCCCCTGGGCCATGGGTTGGGAACTGCTGATCTAAGGCCTTTGTTCTCTGATCAGTCTCTCTACCCACTATTCCTTACCTCAAACACAGGCCCTGGTCCTGCGAATTCAGTAAGAGAGATGTAAGAGACAACTGTGGCAGCCATGTGCCTTCGCAGATTTCCCCATACTGTGGGTGTCCTAAGATTAAGAGTTATGGCACGTTTCCTCTCCTTTTGCACCACCTGAGATGTGCAAAACCCAGAGACTCTGGTCCCATTATAATGCTAGAATTAGGAGGATGGTGTTACGTAAATTTTCTTGAAATAGATTTAGAATGTCTTCATTGCTCACTGATACAAAAGATTTTGTATGATAGGTGGTGTAACCATGACGCCTGTAGCTGACATTGCTGTTACTTTCAATTGTTTATAACTTTGCCAAACATAAACCATTTCAGCTGAAACTTTCCATGCTGGTTGTCTCCTCAGATTGAATCTTTTGGGAAAGTTTGAGCTAAAATGGGTCAGCTGTTTTTAAGATTATGGAAAAATACATCACACAAAAAAATTCTTAAAAATATTGTTATAAACTTTCATTAAAGGTTTAGTGCTTCTATTCTTTGGAGCATAGACTTGATCTTTGGCAAAGGGGGTGCCCTGGTGTTAGGAATGTGCCTTTTGCTGTCCCTATGAACTTTTTTCACAAATTTTCCAGTTTACAAATCCTAGAAAAATCTGTTTGCACGTGCTCAGTAGAGATTCATTTGAGTTTGACAACATAATTCTCCAAAGAGTCCATCAGCACTGGGCATGCTGTAGTCCTTCACAGCCCCTGCATGCCAAATGGGCTACACACGTGCTTTCTCCGCAGATCCTCAGAGCATTCTCCGTCCCAGGGCTGCAGGGATGGAGCAGGATTTTCCCTGAACTTGCTGCACTCAGGTGCCAGGGGTTGCTGTGGCATCAGGCACTGGAACTGAGAGACGGGAGACTGTCCTGAGTTCTCAATGTTCCTTCCTCCCAGCTCCACCCCCAGGCAGATGCCCAGGCAGCATGGAGGTGGAAACTAACTGACTGCAATGCAGAGAGTTGGGTGAAGATGGGGATCAGATTCCTGGGGTGGCATTAGGAGCAGTAGCTGGGGATATTAGGAGCAGAGGGGGAATATTGACTTGGTGACAGAGGCAGAAGCAGAGTGGGTTGGGGGATCAGGGACTGGAGGGTATATCGGGGAGGGGCTGTGGAGGCAGGAGTAGCAGGGTCTGTAACCTCTGTACTGCGCACTCCCCTACAAAACCTGGAATCAGACCCTGAGTAACAATGCTCTTTTGCTCTCTAGCATGTAGTGGTGAAATCTGCTGGCGAAGTGTGAGGCTCCATCTCCCCTCAGGGGCAGGTCCACAGAGAAGATAAATCATCTTCTGCTACCAGTTACTCCATTAGCTTAGTAGTAGAGGACTATGCTCTGGATCTCAAGATCACACTATGCTGATTACCCTTGTGGGGCTCAGTATTGTTCCATATGTTTTTGGTTTTTCAGTTTTTGAATGCTTTAAAAAGCTAGTTATTTATTTACATTTAAAACCCCCAAGATAAACACCCCACTGCCTACATTGAGTGTTAAGGTTGCAAAGGCCAGGTTAGGTTGCCCATGCAACCTTAATTTGGACCCCTTGTGTGTATGCATTATAATGCAATCTTTTATTAAACAACATGCTATTTTTTCCACAGGACCCCTAGCTCATTCAGTGCAGAGAAGGGATTGTTCTCTCAGTGTGAATTGGGGTTGTATAGTGAATGAGGCTGTTGTCTTTAGGATCCTTGCCTTGTTTGTGGCACAAGCTGCAATATGTGTGGTTCTTGGGGGATCTAGGACTGTGAGTCATCTTCTTACTCTACCTCCAGCAAGAGGGAGTCTTGCCTGTGGTGGCTGGGTGTTAGCTCCCTAACACTCCAGTATTTCAACGATGTATGCACTCTCCTCTGGGCTAGGCCAGTCTTTTCTTCACAGGTTAACAGTAGGTGCACCCCAGTCCCTTGAATCAGCCCCGACACTGGCTACTCATAGATATCCTAGATCCTCTGCCCCCAAAGGAGCAATGTGTCCCAGTTTGCTAGTTTTACATGAAGCAACCGCTCCTGTAAACCCCATAGTAGTTGTGAGCATTTATAATCAGACAAAATTTGGTTTATTTAAGAAAGAATAGAGATGCTACTAGAAACAGGAGAGAGTGGTGGAAACAAATAGTTACAATACAAAACAATCATAAAGCTTAATCCTGGGTCTACACTTATTAATAGTTCTGTTTCCTATCTAATAAAATATGCCCCAAGTTCAGTCTGTTGCAGAGCTGGCTGACTTCTCAAGAACAAGACTCCAATTTTTTCATTCACTTTACTCCTCCAGAGGTCTCTTAGTGAAAAGACGAAGGCTATGTCTACACTAGAGAGCTTACAGCAGTGCAGCTGTACCAGTGCTGCTGTGCCACTGTAAGAACTCTTGTGTAGCTGCTTTAAGGCGAGAGGTCTTAAATTGAGGTCTTCCATCAATATAATTAATCCACCCCCAATGAGCAGCAGTAGCAACTCCCGCTGACATAACGCTGTCCACACCGGTGCTTATGTCAGCAAAACACTGTGTCGCTCAGGGGGGTGAAATAGTCACCCCCCTGAGCGACATCAATTTTGTCACCATGAGTGGTACTTTAAAACCCAGAGTGTCTCTCCCTCTATAACACTGAAATCATCTTTTGTTTCTATTTATAGAAAGAACGAACTACATCTTGTTCCTTTTTTTTTTAATCTTCTGTTGGTTTCCATTGCTTGCAGTTGTCCCTGATGGTTTTTGAGCATTGCATTGCCAGGGCGACAGGGCAGGGTGACAACTTCCACTTGCCTGAATGGGCCATCACAGAGACATGTTATCTCTTGGTGACTGATGTTTACTCCAAGTCCATAAAACATACTTTCCATATAAATACATTATTCCTTGAATAAAACCTATACACACATCTTGGAATGATTATGAATCTGGACAAGTTACAAGCTTTCTGTACATAAATATCCTGTAAAAAGTGTTGGTGTAGAGAGTTTATGAGCTCGAAGGTAAGAGTTATTTGCAAAGATCATGGGAATCTTTGCCAAGGAGTCTCTGTGGCACAGTCTACATAGCTATAGGCAGCCTGCAGCCTGCAGCCTCTGAACCTGGCTCAACAGACTTGGCCTCACGCTACCAGTGCTTTTAAGTTATGTCTCAGGCTGGAGCTTAGGCTCTGAAGCCCATTCCCCTACCTAGGCGTCAAAGCCTGAGCTTTGGTGTCTACACAATTATTTTTAGCGCTATAGCATGAGTCTGCAAGACCGAGTCTCTTGACCTGAGCTCAAAGGCTCACTTCTGTGGGCTGTGCAGATGTACATTTAAAGGGATATATAATGCCAAGTGCTATTAAAAATCAGGCCCTAAGATTCTCAGATTAGATGCCCAAAATTAATTGACACTTGACAATTTTGGCTTTAACCTCTGTGCCTCTGTTCCCAATCTATAAAATGGGCACAATGCCACTTTACCAGGGTTCTGAGAAGATAAATTGATTAACATTTGTAAAGAACTAAGATCCTATGAAAGCACAATAGAAAAATGCACAAGGAAATGAATAATTCTGAGTTCAATGCAGGGTTTGGATAGTGTGCAGAAAATAAGTCATGGAGCCACACACTGATGAGGTAAACTGAAATACTGAAGAGCTTTTCATTGAGAGAGAATTGATGCATTGAATGAGGCAAGGGTATTGTGAATGATATCATAAGGCACATGCACCAGGGGACCAAACTGAGGCATACTTAATTCTTGACATTTCCTAACTTTTGGGTGCTTTGCATTTGTAATTTTAATCAGCTAAGGAATGACAATTGTTTGGCTCTGTAAGGAACTCCCTGTAGTGTACTTTTAATATAGGTTTTTTTAATGTTGTACACACACACTGAAACTATTTTCTTGCTCTTTGGGCATTCCAAGTATGTTTAACTGAACACTAGTTTTAGTGTTCTCTTTGCCTTTCCTTGTGCACATTGATGGGGATTTTCATGCGTGCATTTTCTGTAGGTGGAGATGCAGTGTTGTATCTGTGTTGGTCCTAAGATATAAGAGAGACTAGTTGAGTGAAGTAATATATTTTATGGGACCAACTTCTGTTGGTGGAAGGGACGAGCTTTTGAGCTTCACAGAGCTCTTCCTCAGGACGGAGAGATAGAAATTGGTCCAATAAAAGGTATTAACTCACCCACCTAGTTTCTCTGACAAAGGGTATGTATTTATCATACCCCTTACACCTGGAGCAAGATAAATGAATACATCATATTGTACCCATCTTTCCTTGTCCTCTTCCTATTTCTTGTCTTTTTTTATCTTAAACCCTTCATTTCATCCAGCACTTCATGGATGGCTCCAAAATCTGATCTGTTGAAATTGCATGTTTTCTGGTCTCAATGTTTTTCCTAACTTTGCATACTGTACCAACTAGGTTGTAGTCCCATTCCCACACTACCTCCTATCATTAAGTCTCCAAACATATTTGCTGTGTAATTCAGAGATTCAGAAATGCCCTTTTTTCTTCTTCTAGTTAGGTATTCTTTAAAGAAACAGCTATGTTCTATGTACTATGTTCAAGACACATGTGGCTTCATTTTTTAACTGTGCCTCAATTTATAACTAGCAATTGAAGCACCCGTACTATTGTTTTCATAGTATTTTGATTTTATTACCTCTGCCTTCCAGTGTGACATCTGATCAGATGGTCTGTATCACGTTCCTATAGTGCCATTAGTTCAAAACAGTGATGCCACAGGAGCTAGGTACTAGCTTTAAATGGTGATAGAAAGGCATCTTCCCTGAGGGAATAAGGATGAAAAAATATCTTCATGAGGTAGTGTGCTTGCCAGTAAAAAGCCAGAATTTACCAGTTATCGCCATTTCCCCTATACTTGGAATATATACTACTATGTGTTAACTGTTAGTAACTGATGACTATATTAAGCCCCTTTAAATGGAACTGATTATTATTATTATTTAACGGATTATATTAAGCCCCTTGATGCAACTGATTCGACTTGGAAACTGCAAAGACTCTACAGTACTCTACAGAATTTTAAAAACTATTTAATCCCCTGGCCCCCAAGAGGCACACCCAAAGCAGTGCTATGTATATTTAAGTACCAGAAAACCTTCATAAACAAATCTCTTTAAAGAAATCAGAGATATACATTCATTTGTTGCCTCTGCACTTCTTGGTGTAGTTCTATCCACGCTGTGTGGTGGCATTGTACTATTAATTTTTATACTCTTTTATATCTTGAGCTATAAAGAGAATCATATCCGTATTTCCTCTCTCACTCACCTAAACCTCCCATACTTCATCAATGGTAGCTTCTCTTCCTATCTCTCTTGAATTCACTGACAATTAAACAATTTATATATCCTCCAACCATTACTGCTTTTTTTTTCTCGGTGACCTGCTATTTTAGTTAAGAGCATACTGTGAAAACTTCCTATGTTCAGAAACTTCCATTGTCACATACCATTAATGTAAAACAAGGGAATTTAGAAATGTCTCCAGAATTAACATTTTATTCCTGAGCGCTCAATATTTTTGTGTAATTCAAAGGAAATCTGTATGTGAAAAAAAGGAACAGATTAGCTTTTTCTATATCAACATTATATTATAATTATTCTGTTGTATTTCAATAACAGCTAGAGGCCTCAGTCAGACCATGGTCATCGACACCATAAAAACACAAGTAAGACATGGTTTCTTCCCTGAATAATTTACAATTTAAATAGACAAGACTAACAAAGGTGGAAGAAATGAAATATTGATATCCCCATTTAACAGATAGGGAACTGAGGCACAGAGAGATTTTGACTTGGGTAAGATTCCAGGGGATATCTGTGGCTGAGCCAGAACTTCAACACAGATCTTCAGGGTCCCTGTCCAATGCCTTAACCACAAGACATTTTTTTCTCAAAATAGAACCAAAGCATTTGGTTTGTTATGCTTAACATCTAAAAATTCTTTGGTATGTACCATTTGGAATCCCTGAATTTTTGTCACCGTTCTCTGTCCTTACTTTTATTTCATTTCCTGTTTTACGTTAATTTTTAATAGTTTCATAGAATGGGATTCAAGATTTCACTGTGTGAAGGATGGAACCAGGCTAAGTTTAAATAATAGCTGGAACCTAATTTAGCCATTACTTCAAGAGATCACATCCATAGATAATCTGATATGTGGAAGATTTAAATCTTTTTCCATTTGTTGTTCATGAAATTTATGAAAATCAGCTATACAGGAATACTTTAAAGTTGCTCATAGGAAAAACCTGCTAGTTACAGCAAATCTTATTATACATTTTTTTAAAAAGTTAATATTTAAAGCACTAGTCAAGTTTGTAATATTCTTTTTACAGTTTTTTGGAATCATTAATTTTTGAATTAGTTGTCCATAGCAAAAGCTAAAATTTCTGGTCTCCTCTGCTCTACTAGTGATGTAACCTTGATGTCCCATTTACCCTACTTCCACACAAGCATCTCTGTCTCCTTCCACACAACCGACGCAATTCCCTTGCTCACATGAATTGTGAGGCCACTACACTTTGCTTTATCATTCATGTCTCTCGTAAAACCTATTTCTGCTATGAAGCGTCAAGAAGCCAACTGGCTCGTTAGGATTGGGTTGAGGTATTTGGGTTTCATCTATATATCTTGCAAAAATAATAACTCAGATTTAACTTATTTAATACATACTACCTAATGTGGGGCCAGTTTCTATATGCCCTTTCCACTACCCTTTTTCTGTCTCTCTTTTAAACTGCAGTCTCTTTCAGGTAGGGATTGTGCCACTTTTTACATTTGAAAAGTGCCTTGCACATTTTGGATGCTACTGGAAACAATACTAAATAAGAATAATTGAAATGTTGATGGCAGCTGTTGTCTATTAGCAAGCTGGCAGACCTAGGTAGAGTGTGTGTAAGCAACTAGGAGAATCTTTGATCTGACGGCTGGAGTTGCTGTGTGTGTGCTGTTGTTTTTGCAGCCAAGACACAAACTGGCTTTTTGCTGTTCGTGGTAGAAGGCAGCATTCCTAAAAAGTGAGCCAGAAGTTAGCTTTACCCTGGATCATCTAATAGAATTGTGCTAAACGTGTCTCTGCTGGAGGACAGCTTTTTCATAACATACAGCAGTTCTCTTTGTAGACTTGCTGTTTTTATTTGTAAAGCTCTCTGGAAGTTCTGTTGACTGACCTTATGCAGAACAAATAGAAAACACCAAAGAGGTGATGAACTGGAGTATGCATAAAAAGACAACAGATTTGTGTCACCACCAAATTTACATGTTTAAATGTCTGTCTAATGTAGGATAAACTGCAACAGCTCGTCTCTGGATGCACATTAAATAAAATCTTAAAAAAAAAAAAAAAAAGAATTGACTGACATTCAGAGAATCCAGTCTGCATATCTGAGTGGGACTCTGAAAAGGCACAATATTTGTACTGTAACTGTATTAATGTCCTGTCTGCTCTAGAAAAACTATAATTGCAATATCAAGGTCACCTTGGTATGCACCTGTCTTAAAACTTTCTAGTGAAGAATATATTGAAAATTACATCAGGCAGACATATGAGAAATACTAATTGGCTGAAATAAATATTGTGATTTTTGTCAGTTAGGTACTGCAACTGCTAACTGTACCAATAAATACAATGACTAGATTATGAAAACTGACAGTCAGATGATCATTATAGATGCAGAAGCAGATAATTAAAGAGTACATGTTGCATCCATTTTTTTCTCGCTCTCAGAAGATTATTGGAATTTCGCAGCTATATAGACTAACTTGATTATCTCTAGAATAGGCAGTCCGTGTGCTTTCTAACTATTTCATCAATGACTGTGTGGATAAGGTGTCACAGCCCTCCCTCCTTTTCACTGCATAACACTATTTGGCCATGTGATGGACTTCAAAGTATTTTAAAAACAAAAACCAACAAGTTACTATTAATTAAAATCTCATTTTTGGGGTTGTGAGTTTTTTTATTTTCTGGCTTTCCAAAATGTTGTCAAGGCTTATGTTCTCAAATCTGCTCTCTCTTTTTTCTGGTGCCACTGAATCCCTGTCATTGAGAAGCTGTCTCTTAGAAGAGATACTGTTATTGCCAGTAAGTTGGAGGGAGAGTAAGTAAATCACAATAATATCAAAAGCAGCCCCCCTCCCAAAAAAAAGAACTTTGTCTTTTTGCAATTGTAAAATGAGGTTTAGTCTTTGCCCAGTAGAAAAACTGTATACAATATAGGCTTTATAATCCTGAACCCAAGGACAAATATTTTGAGAGACCCTGAGGTAACGATTTCTACTTTACCTGTTTTGTGGACTCATGATGTTCTAGTGGGCTTCCTGGAAGAGAAATGAATTGCTGAAATAATGAAGTGAGAGAAGACAAGGACATTCAAACCGCTAGTGTAAAATAAATAAAAAGTTTGAGGTAAGTCTGTAGTTGTGGCATGGAATTCCATGCTCAGAAAACCATAGGTTAGAAGGACATTATAAGATTCCCTGCTAACCCACTAAGGCTCGCTAAATTGGCATAGTAGATCTTAAAGGAGGAGAATTTTTGTCAAGAATCTTGCTTTTTACATGAGGCACTGATCAATAGTGTCATGGAAGAAAAATGTGATCATTTGTTTTTGTGTATATTTCTGTGCCACTAGAATGGTGAGATTACATAGCTCTAACTGCTACCCGCAACCATTCTCCTTCATGCTACGTTGCAGCTGCACAGATTAGGTATATGTGGTGTTCCATGTGTCCTTGTGGGAGGCACTGGTTTGTAATTAAAGTTTTACGTTGTACTGTTAGGGAGATTAATGTGTTGTGTTTACTTATCAGTTGGAAGTGGAAGGAAGTTACTTGAGGAGGTAGAAAGCTGTCACTTTGAGTGGAAGCTTGCTATCTGGCCTTTAGGGGATGCTTAAGAAAATACAGAATTTGCACAGAATTTCATTTTTCCTGTGGAATTAGCGCTGCAGAGCTGCTGGCTCCCCAGCTCACAGTGTGCCTGTGTGTGGGGCATGAGTGGGCTAGAGTTCCTAGGTTTGCCAGCTGCACTCAGTCACATGGTGTGACTGGGCTCCCTCCATGCACAGCAGCTGACAGAGCCTGCCCCCTGGGGAGAGGGAGAGGCAGGAACAACAGCTGGGAGCTTCAGGGAGGGGCTGCCGCTTTCCAGGAGTGGAGACTGAGGGTAAGGGCAGGCACCTCCTGGGAGGGGCTGTGACTTGAGCTGTTCAGGGTAGCGAACCTTTAAATTGTGCTTCCCCCTCCCTCATCAGCAGGTATGGGTCAGCTCTGTCTGGCGAGACAGTAATGAAGCTGCATGTGGCTGGGCTCTGGTGAGAAGGGGGTATGGGTGTTTGGGCCAGGGAGACCCCACACAACCCCCCGATAGCCCCTCGCAGTACAGACACATCCCTCCAGCATCTCCAACGTATCACCCTCTTTCCTTTCCCCTTCCCCCCGGAAGTGTCCTCTATTTGGGAACTTGAAATATGGTAACCCTACAGGGGAAGGGTGAAAAAATGAGAATCAACTAAAAGACTGGAGGGGCAGAGTTTTCCCCCAAAATGTGCCCAGCTAGCATATGTGACACACCCAGACTGAAGCGCCTGACAAAAGCATAACAGAGAAACAGGAACTGGGTCATCGTAGGGGTTTCTTTAACTCTCTACTCCTGGGAGAATCTTTTTTATCGTCTGTATTGTTACTGACATATTTGCTGACAGGTATTTTGAAATACATTACCACAATAATTGAAACTGGCGTGGTTATATTGTGTTGTTTTGAAAAATAAAATATGCAGAATAATGATTAATTTTAAAATATTGTGCACAGAATTGTTAATTTTTTGGTGCAGAATTCCTCTCAGGAGTAGAAACATTATTGCTCTATAGTATACAAAGCAATAAACAGTGGCTGAGATTAAATACATTGGTCTGATTCAACACTAAAGGCAATCTGAAATGCTGCAGATGACAAAGCACTGTAGATTATTCTCCGTGTACAATATGCTAAACCAGTAAACAGACCTAAGAAAAATATGATCTTTTTCCCTTTGTGACTATTTGAAATTATTGCACTGTCTGTTTTAGGCTTACCAGTAACAAAATAAAATAAAGAAACATAAACATTTTGTGTCTAGGAAAATTTAATTTAATCAGGATGGTGTTAAATACTAATTAAAATGTGAATGGTGATTTAAAATTATCTGGGAAAGAATGGAGTGGACTGGGCTTAACTTCTGCTGGGTGGAAGATCGTATTGCTTCTTTGAGGCTCAAATCAGATCTATTAAAAGCAAATGGAATATGCAAAGTTGTTTATAAAGATTTCTTAACAGAGCTTTGTTCACCCTCAATTTAAAAACATCTTCAATAACCTTAAAAGGAGAAGAAATTACTATATTTTTAAAATCTATATTGATTCCTGACACTGGGCACAGTCTTAAAAAATTAATTGAAAAACTATAAAACAGAACTGTGTGAAGGCTTTGCCCTAACCTGCTAATCTGTCCTCTCAGCGGTTTCATATGTAAGAAACATTTTGCTTGGAAGTGACCCCAGAGAACTACCGCTCTTGTTTTAATTTGATGAGAGGGTGGGAAAAAGAAGCAAAAAAGCTAATGCCAATCTGGTCATCATAATTTGCCTTAGAGTTATCGATGGTTCCAGATAAATATAGATTTAAAAATTCATTGAGTAATGTTATTCTGCAGAACAGACACACATACTGAAGGAAAAAATTCTCTTCTCTGATCCACAAGGTATATTTTCTATGTTCAGTGCAGTTCTCTATTGCCTACTGTGCATGCAGAGCTTGCATTGATGTTAGTGCCATAGTGCATACTATATTGGAGAGTCAGGGTCTGACCCCACCATCTGATATGTTATCGCCTTATACGTGTTATATAGGCATAGATATAAAATGGAGGACAATATGCACACACAAATTTAAATTGAGCCCTGTGATAAATTAATTTGTTATGCACTTTTGTCTACCTGATGCTCACCTGATCCTGCCCCCACTCCTTTTCCACCAGGACCTATTTTAACATTCCAAACACCTCACCAACTTCAGTGACTTTATGAAATATTAAATAAAAATGTAAGAACATAGTAATGGCCATACTGGGTCAAACCAGTGGTCCATCTAGCCCGGTATCCTGTCTTCTGACTGTGGCCACTGCCTGATGCTTCAGATGGAATGAACAGAACAGAGCAATCTATCCCCTGACATCCAATCCCAATTTTCAGAGGCTTTGGGACATCCAGGGCATGGGGTTGCATCCTTGCCCATCTTGGCTAATAGCCAGTGATGGACCTATTCTCCAGGAATCTATCTAATTCTTTCTTGAGCCCAATTATAGTTTGGGCCTTCACAATATCCTCTGGCAATGAGTTCCACAAGTTGACTGTGCATTGTGTGAAGAAGTACTTCCTTTTGTTAGTTTTATATCTGCTGCCTATTAATTTCATTTGGTGACCTCTAGTTTTCGTGTTATGAGAAGGAGTAAGTAACACTTCCTTCAGGAAGAAGGAGAGTTCCATGTAAGCTCAAAAGCATGTCTCTCACCAACAAAAGTTGGTCCAATAAAAGATATTCTCACCCATCCCGTCTCTCTAATATTCTGGAACTGACACAGCTACCACAACACTGCATACAGGTAGAGGGATGTCATTTTTACCTGCAGGTTGGGTGGGGAGGAGAAGGAGACAAAGGGCAAAGCAAAATGTATGTGATGAAGTGAGGAGCAATGGGAGCTGAGAAATGATATACTGTACAGAATTTACTTAAAAAAAATAAAGCATGGCACTCATAGCTCCGAAGGCACTTACCAGATACTGTTTTCAGTTCGCCGTACTGAGCAGCTCGTTAGTTTAAGTGTTTTTTTTAAGTGGGCAGTGCTGCTGTTGCTAGTCTACTGGCAGTTACATCTACTCTGAGTGATACCAGCCTGTTACCACTAGAGCAGCTGTAAGAAGAGTTCTGCTGTGACTTACATTCTAATAAGCCATCTGCTCCTTGCCAGTCAGACATCTCCTGTGCTCTTCAGATAGCCACTGTGGTGGCAACCGTTTAATAATGCTCAGAGCAGCAGCAATGATGATGCTCGGTGCTAAATCATATTTATAGAAACTAAGAAATTTGAGAGCAGTACTGTCCAAACAGAGGACTGAAGAGAGTGTTTGGGAACTGCTTTTAAAGCATCTTACAACTTTTTTATCTGAATGGTTAAAATAAATTCACCTACTAGGTTTCAGCTGTTTTCTTTCTGTAAAATCTATTTCTTCTTCCTTACCCGTGACCATTTGTCTTCGCCTAATGTCCCTTCAGTCTCAATCTATTTCTCTCTCCTCTCCCGTCTCAGTAGTCTCTTCTCTTCCTGTGTCTCTCCTTCCTTTTCTATGTAGTCCCATTTATGGGCCACTTTCATGCCTCCATGTATAGTTGTGCAAAAGTCTGCTCTGTACCCACTCTTGTTTGTTCTATTTCCACATGTATTAATGCTGACTGCTTCCTTGTCCATTGATGTCTGTTTGGGGATGGAGTACGTGTAGTGGAAGAGTTCTGGTACTAAGATAATCCAACTTCTATGTTCTTTCATATGGTCATATAGGCATTTGGGAAGTGGGGAAGGGTAGGGGAGTAGAGATTCAAATAAAACAACTTTACTCCTCATTTACTTTATATATAAAGCAACTTTACTCCCCATCTATCCCAAATCAACATAATGACAGTCTGAATTTATGGGAAACCAAGATCAGCCTGATGCTAGATCCAAAGGAAATTGGAAGTTCAGTTTTGGGGTAGAATAGTATACTCATCTCTGCTGTGGAAAAGTACCTCAGCAAGATTTTAGTAGTTTGTTTGTTTACAGTAGTGTCCACTAGGTGTTTTCCTTAAGGAGCTCAGTCTAAGGACAGAGGTCTGAGAAGAGGAACAAAAATAGTTAACAGATCAAATTTATATACAAATGAACAAGATTCACTATAACAGCCCAGCCGAGCTGGGTCTTGAAGAGGAACTAACGTGGACACAGTAAGTACCTTACAGATTAGAATAAAGAAGTCATGCCATGTATAGGAGGCTGTATGGAGGAAGGCACAGAGGTCATTTTGTTAAAATCTACAAGTGGATTGAGGAGGTTGGAAGTGTTGGCAGGGCAGATAGTATGGGGACAATGGGGAACTTGACAAGAAGGGCAATAAGAAAGGTAAGAGTTAGGTAGAGTTTGAAGATAACAAGAAGCTTACATTTAATTGTGATCAAACCAATGAATAGGAAGGATGAATTTAGAGACAGAATTTTACCTGGCTGGAAGGGGCCAATGTGTTTGGGACACCAGAGAGGAAGATTTGCCATAATTAATACTGGAGATATTAAGGGCCTGAATGAGAAAGATGGACAGAAAGAGGAGGATGGATCTTGGAGATTTGGGGACAGTAAAAGTAGTAGGATTTAGAAATGGTGAAGATGTGTGGGCAAAAGAGGAGGAGGACCTTCAGCCTATGGGCTTGAAGGATGGAGAAGATGGTGGTATTGTCAACAGTGAGGGAAATACGTGGAGTAGAAAGGGGTAATTTAAATTGTTGAGCATCAAGTAGTTTTCCCTCCAAATTATTAAAAATATGTCGCTTGCTGGTGGATTCCCTGCAGCTTGAGGTCTTCAAATCTCACTTTTGAGGATTTCAATAACTCAGTCATGGGTTCGGGGTTGTTATAAATGTGTATGGGTAGGGTTTTGTGGCCTGCCTTGTGCGGGAGGTCAGACTAGATGATCATATTGGTCCCTTCTGACCTATGAGTCTATGAGTCTATGTACTCTAGAGAAACAAGAAGTGCTCTTATTTGTTTTTTATATTGCCTGTTCAGACATGACTCCCACTGTTTTAGTCTGAGGGATTCTTTTACATGCTTTAGGAGAGACCACAATTAAAATCAAGCAAAATAATTAGTTTTTAACCATGGCTGTTTTATTATTAAAAAAAGGAAAAGAAAATATTAAACAAAACTCAACACAGAATACATGATAAACGCTGCTTGCTTCACAGAGAAACATACTGAAAAGGTTGTAACTGAAGAGCGTTTAACAGAGTGAACCACCTCTGGGGCACTTTTCTCTTGGTAAATTAAGAGTGAGATCTTATTTCCCAAAATTGTTATTAATCCAATCTTAGTATATCATTGATAACTATAACTATTTATAGATGGGTAAAAATACGCATTTAAGGGAAGGTGAGTCCTGTTTGGTTTATCAAGGATAGCAAACAGTTTATAAATTGGCAAAGGTCTTAATTAAATCCTGTGAATCAAAGAAATATTTAAATCAGTTTCTTAGGAGAAACTATTTTTTAGAGAGTTGTTTTAAAACAGGCCAGTTAATTAATATTAAAAATCTTAAATCCAAATTAAATCCCACTATTTCTGTTTACCAGTGTTTTAGTCCCTGTCTCCTCTCCAGGAATATGTGGCCTAAACAATTGGGTTAGCATGAGAAACTGTTAATATTTTAAGTTACAATTGCATTTCAGTTTGTCTAATCTCTCAGCAATACTTTAGCTACTTCCATCTCACCATGTTGAAGTCTTGATAATGTCATGTGTGCTGGAAGGTTGCTTTTTGCTGCTACTTGATGGCCGTTTTCTTTCTTCTTAGCTGTCTGGCAGCTTGCTTGTAGAGATGGACAGGATGAATTGTGTTGAATGCTGTGAAGTTGAGAAAAGTTGTAGATTGCTGCTGGAGAATCCTCTCCACCCCTTCAATTTCATGAAATCATAGGAAAACACACCTCGTTTGGGCTTGTTAGATTTAAAATTGACTGCTTCCTTTGTCTCAATAACTTTGTGGGTTGGCTTTCATTATACCTTCAGCTCCTGAATAGACATGCTGCTTAATTAATATGCAACACACTTCTAATTTTATTTGTTCTTTTGTGAGACAAGGTGGGTGAGGTAATATCTTTTATTGGACCAACTTCAGTTGATGAAAGAGACAATCTTTCAAGTTTACACAGAGCTCTTCTGCAGATCTTTTGTGACAGGTAAGTCTCAGATAATCTTTAGAGTTCTCTTTCCTCATTTCATCCATTTTCTAAGGTATTCTTCAGTTTCATCAGGATTTAACAGGATTTGAAATTCTGATTTCAAAAAGTATAAACACTCGTTTTCAGTTCTTAAAATAGTCTTATAAAATTAAATAATTCTTAGAGAGAGTCTTCAGATTGGAATAGTTGTTCAACAAGTTGTCCTTTCTTAATGTCTTATTCTTGTTCTTCTGAGTTTGGTGCTGAGCTGCTTAAATTTGCCAAATCATTCCCTAATTAATATAAATATTCTATTTGTATTAGTCATCAGCATTCTTCTTGTATTAATAATCATCTTAGCAAGTCACTAGATCCCATTTTGGTACATAAAGCATTTTACCATTTACATAGCAATGGCATTAGGAAATTACATGAAAATTTTCATTTAGCTAGCATATTTACAAATATGCATTTCACAAAGGCTTACCATCTTAACATTTAAGAAAAACAAAGGTATCTTACAAACTATTTCTCAACTATATATGGTTTTCTTAGTTTCAAGAATAAAGATTTTAGGGTGATTTTAAAAGGATCTGCTTTACCCCACCTAGTAAGGTCCATCCCTAGTATGACTCCTTTTGAAGTCAGGATTGACCATTGTAAGGTCTGTTGTTTGAGATTAAATCATCTCTTTGCTAACTGATGTTTTAGTTGTATCCTAGGCTGTTATAAGACTATTCAGCTGTTTGTCTTTTGATCCAGTGCTCCTTAGTTATGGCCTGTCATAGCCTTCACAACTTGTAACTAAAATTTCTTATTAAATATTTTATACAAAACACAAATTGCAGTAAACAGTGGTATTTTTAAAACATAGCACCAAAACAGATAATACAGCATTAAATAGGAATTATAAAAGCTTCATTTTAGTTAGTTATTTAGTTAGCCCCCATTACGCCTCTGGTATTTAAGGTAGCGAAGAAGTTCTTCCACTCCTGTCTGTTTCTGGCAAGTCTTTCAATGGTTCCCCAGCTGTGCTCCATGTTTTTCAGCTCAGCTTCAACAGCTCTTCACCATGTCTTCGGGTGCCCTCATTTTAACTTGCTGTCATGTGTCCCACCTTATTGCTATTCTGGTGATGGAATCAACTTCCATTTAAAACACGTGGCCAATCCATTTCCTTCTAGTAATGATGGTACTCTTATCTTCTTGGCTACACTGTATGAATAGAACTTGATTTGAGATTGTTCTGGGCCAAAAGATACAGAAGATTTTTCTAAGGGAGGTTGTATGAAATGAGGACAGCTTGAACATGTCATACTTTGCCATTCCCCAGCGTTCTGCATTATAAAGTAGTGTTGAAAGTACAAAACTCTGATAAAATCTTGTTAGTTTTGATGTTATATTTTGATGATTTTCAGACTATATTTAAGCTTTTAAAGGTGTTCCAGGCTTTTTTGATTCTGTTCTAAATGTCCTGACTTGTCCCACCATCCTGGCTAAAGATACCGCCTGGGTATGTGAATGTTTCTACATTAGAGAGAACATAATCCTCTATCTGTATTGGTGATGGTGAGGAAATATTAAAAGTCATATAATCTGTCTTATTGCAGTTAATTTTCAGTCCAATTTGCTGGCTAAATACGTTGAGTCTAGTTGTTTTATCTTGCATATGGTGATGGGTATGTGATAGGAACACAAGATCATCTGTGAAGTCCAGGTCTTCAAGGGATGAGAAGAGTATCCATCTAATACCTCTTGGCATGTCCTCTGTTGTACACTGCATTACCCAATCAATGACAATGGTAAAGAGGATTGCAGACATAACACACCCCTGCCGTACTCCTGTTTTGACTTCAAAGCTGACGTCGCTGACCAACACTGCATGTAAAGTTGGAATAGAAGCTTTTAATGATATTAATTATACAAAGAGGAATTCCATAAACCCACGGAACATGTCATAGGCTGATCCTGTGAATTCTGTTAAAAGCCTTCTCAAAGTCTATGTACAGTTATCGTTGCCATTCTAAGCATTGCTCTATTATATTTCATAGAGTAGAGATCTGATCTGTGCATCCTTTTCCAAAAACCGGCTTGCTCTTTTCTAAGAACACTACCAGCTGCCTCTAATATACACTGGACTATGATCTTACACAGTATCTTACTTGGCACAGATAAAAGTGTAATACGATGGCAGTTATTACAATCACTAAGAGCTCCTTTTTTTGGTATCTTCACTATAACCCCATTGGTCCAATTGTCTTGCACTTTCCTTTTCCCAAATTGATCTAAATAATGGGGACGGGACAGATACTGTTAACTCAGGATTAACCTTGAACAAATCTGCATTCAAGTTATATTTGCCAGGGACTTCCCCATTTTTTTTGAAAGATTTGATGGCTTGAATGATCTCTTCCTTTGCTGGGGTACCTCTATTGATATCAAGATCTTCTTTTTGCCTCCCAAATGTTTGCTTCCTCTTCCTTGTAGCTCCCTGTTCAGCAATTCTTTGAAATGCTCTATGCAACTAATTCATTGTTCTTTTTCTATTGGCAGTAGGTGGCATTGTTTGTCCCTGATTAGAGTATTTGTTGGTGTTTGCCATTTACCACTAATAAGTGGTGTCATTTTGTAGATAATTCCTTGTTCACCACATCCTCTGCTTGTATTGGTAGGTTATCGATATATCGTTTATCTGCTCTCACAAGGCATTTAACCTCCTGATGTGTCTTACTAAATAGCTTGTGATAGTTGTCCTTTAGCCTCTGAGATTTTGTTCCAAAGCTGCATTTTAGGGTTTATATAAACATATTTGGATGTTATGAATACAGTGCTATTTTTCTTGACACTTGGAGAGTTTGTCACATCGAAAGACAACAGAATTCCTAGGAATTTCCTTAGCTTGGACATTTCATATAATTAAATAAACAAAAATATAAACTTGGGAGATATCTTTCTTCAGACACCATATGTATGAAAGTTAATAATAAATATCCCCTAAAATTCAATAAAGGCACAGGCAAGTTTGTAATGATCTAACGTACAAATAAGTTATCATAATTTTATTAATGCAATTTTGCATCGATATGGGCATCTTGCTGCCACAAATGGAAAAGATTTTGGAGAGGCGATAAGGAGTTTGGTTCTGACCATGTTCAGTTTGAAATGGCGAGATGTCCAAGAGATGGAATCAGGGATACAAACTGAGGTAAGATATTAATTAAAGGAGATAGTTCAGACTACGAGAAATGCTGGAACAGGAGCCTCAATGTATCTCCTTCAATAGGCATATTGTGTACAATAAATACTTCAAAATAATTTAGAAATTTGATTAGAACCAATCTTAATGGTATAGCTGATGGCTATTGTGAGTGAAATGAGCAGATCTGTTTTGAGTTGGCCAGGATTCTTATTTCCCACAATTCCGAGAAAACAGTTTACTTCTGTTACTGTTACTCTGCTGTTGCTCTTCATGTAAATGATACTGGAGTCCCAATGCTAAAAAAATACACAAGTGTGCAATCCTTTACTGCAAAATCATCCTGGTATATTCTAAAGGGAATGCTGGGGAGTGAAATATAATGTAGCTGTCAAACAACTGGAGGTTGGGATATGATGTGTCTGTGTTCCGTGGTACAGCTAAGAAAGGGAAAGAGAAAGTACAAATGATCATAAATACAAGAAACAATAGTTAGATTGCTTCTTTCCATACACTGAAAAGCAAAACAAGTTTTTTCTCAAAAGCCCAACACAACAATTGCATATCAGTATTGGAATTGCTGTAAATAAGTGAACAGGCAGAATTTTCTGTAGAAAAACAAGTAATATGATAGCAGTACAGGTTATAAACTCCACGGAGAGCTTGACTGTAACCTTATAGAAATCTTTCCATACTTTCTAACAACTGCAAACCCCAGCTGCATTAGTTTAAAGCATGCAGAGCTTCATTGCTTCTGTTTACCCTAAATGTGAAAATGTAATCCCTTATGGCAGTTATAGAAACAACTCTTTTGTGGCTTTCCTGCTGATTGTGCAGATGTATCATGCCAGATATATCCACCAGAATTTTCCAGCTCTCATCCAGGATACAATAATACAAATACTTAATATTTGAATAACACATTACCCCTTCAAAGTGTTTAACAAAAATTAGCGAATTAATCACCTCAATGTTCCTGGTGTCACTGTATTTCAAAAACTGTCTAGAAAGCAGTGTACATTGGGGCAGATTTCTTCTTCGTGTCAGTGACATTTCAGTGCTCAAAGGGCACATTCATTGACTTTGTCAGGTCGAGATTGCATGTTGGGACAAACATGGCTCAGTGAAAGTAAATTCACTAGTCCTTTACTGCAGTCCCTGACAGAACACAGTGGAGTTGTCACCTAGATAGTACGCTGAGGTGGCAAACAGAGATTGAAAAACTTTATGTATAGCAAAATGTCCAAAACAGATTATATAGAAACAGAACACAGAGTTAGGCTGCTTTCTATTGCCCTTAGGAAAGCCTTTTCCAATTCTGAGGATAATATTTGAGTGTACATGGTTTCCAAATCTATAAGATTTTCTGCACTTCTGCAGAACACACTAGGGCAGAGTAAGTCAGCATTCTATAGGCCAGCTTCTGAGTGGAATGGTTCTTGATTGGGATGTGGAATGAAATCCTTTTATTTCATCTGGTGGTCTGGTGACACTGGCAAAGGTTAGGGACACTGCCCTGAGAGATTCAGGAGAGTAGAGTGCCAATATATTGTCTAGCCCACTTCAGGGCAAACAGTATGATTAAATATATGTCTTCTCACAGCTTTGATGACCAATGGAATCAGTGGAAAAGTATAGAGAAGTCTTTTGTTTAGTTTTTATGTAATGTTTGTGATTGAATTTGTCAGTTGTTGGTCTGACACAACACCAGAGGCATTTTGCATTGTTGCTTATTTCAGAAAGGTGCTTTGATGCAAAGCTCCACTTCTTGAGTAATAGGTCTTCTAAATTTTCTTCTTGCCTGTGCCATTGGGATCAGGGCATGGGAAGAACCAACACAGTGGGAACTGATGTCTCACATCTATGCTTATGTCCCAAAATCTGTCAAGAGCTTATCCTTTTTATTTCTGGAGCCAAACTGGATCTAGATACTTGGGATCCTTTCACTACTACGCCGTTGCTTTCCTTGTGGATGAGCAGAAAAGATACCTTCAGAAAGGAGAAACCTGTCAGGGGTCCTGATGAAGATCCACAAGTAATTCAGCTATGGCAGAGTCTCCAACTAAGATCAGGTCTTCCTTGTGACTAAGAAGGCTTCCAGCATTGACGTAGTTTGTCAGGCTGTCTGGAGTGGCTCACAACCAAGAGAGCCAAACTCAGGGCAGCCAAGCCAGTAACAAAAGAAACTTTTGTCTCACCACACTTCTTACCAAGATGCCAAAAATGCAGTCTCCTTAGACATTCCAATCCTTGTCTCACCACCAGACACTGGACTCTGATGAATGGTTACTGAAAACCAATTTAATCAAATATAGGTTCCTTCTAATTCCAAGAGATCAGCCACTTCGTCAGGTCAATATGTAACTCAGATCTTATCCAGTAATCACGCTGATGCTAATCCTTTAGTCACTAAAAACTAAAAGTTTAATAAAAGAAAAGAAGAGAGTTAATAACAGGTAATAGATCATATACATACAAATGGTTGAAAGGTCCGTATATTAGGTTTGTACCAGTGACGGAATAGACCGCTGGCTAGTAAAGTCTCTCTGGTAACTTCCAAAAAGTTGGACGGTTCTCAGTCTGTAGTTCAATGTACTCCTTTCATTGTAAATCCACAGTCCAGAGAATTGGGGCAGGAAAGAGGGAAAATGGAGATATCTCGGGTCTTTTATATCCTCTGCCATGTGCATGGAATTTTACTGTCCCAAGCAAAGCTCATAGCCTCTGTTTGTGGAAAGTTACTGGCTCAAGATGAAGTCCAGGGTCTTGTGAACATATCACATGTCCTTACATGGCTTGATCACTCAAAGAGGGTGGCCATTGGCCTTTGGAGTCCAAAGCGTCTGCAGGAATAGCTATTTGAATGGAATAAGTTTCTTCTATGGCCTATTGCTAAAATGAAGTGTCCTTAATGGGCCATCAACATATAGCTGTCTAGCCTTGATGTAAATCTTATTTGGTGACTATTACCCAGGAATATAACACATGTATAAGACCCAAGGCCATGGCCAATATTCATAACTTAAGATACAAAGATAATACATGGATATCATAATCATATAATCATATTTTATAGATTGTAACTTTTCTGTTGACACCTTACATGACATACTTTGTACAAGATTTGTTGAAATTGTATAACAGTGGAAATATCAATAATATAAATGGTCATATTCAATCATACAACATGACACCTTAATTAATGTTTCTTTGCCTTTTTGGTGAGTCACAGAATTACAGAAGTTTACAATGCAAACACTCAATATAAGTTTACACCACGGGCTACACAGGTTATAAGTGAGCAGCATCCTACAAGTATTTTGTAAAGTCTAAACAATAAACACATTCTTATCAGCATAACATCTAATATCTATTTTGGTAATGCTAACTCACAGGTAAGACTGGTTTCCAGCTATGCATTTGTAAGTTTTCAGTAAGGCATGGGGCCTTGGCATGAGTTGGCACCAGGTCTGCCAGCATCACAAAGTTGTGCCATACAAATTCAAATTCCTTTCAACTAAGGGTTGAAGTACTTTGGTCAGGTGCTATGAGGAAGCTTTCACAGCTACTGATGGTTCAGGACTCTTCTGTACCTATCAGAAGAGGCAATGGAATTCAAGGATTGGGGTGCTAGAACAGGGATCTGGAGGAGGCCTGGCTTCTGTCAGTGACCTATTGTGTGATGTGAGGCAAGTCATTCTACCTTGTGTGCTTCAGTTTCTTCATATTTAAGTTGGAGACTCTGATAGCTCCCACTTGTTGTTGTAAAGGGCTTTGAAATCTAGTTTGAAAAATGGTCAGTTTTAATATTTTTTTCTTTTTCCATGGCTGTCCACCTGACTACTTTTGCAAGTACTATATTCCCTTAAAATTAGAAACGGGGGTAAACTGAACTCCCAGATCTAGATCTGGATCCAAATTTATAGCATGAGTGTAAAACAGAAACTAGTAGATTCTGAAAACCCTGAAATTTGGGAAAGAGCAGATTCAGATCCAAATTTCAGATCTCCAGGTTTGGGAGTTCCCAGAGCTATGTTTCTTGTTTGACCCATTATAAAGATTTGGAGTTCTAGCCAGTCTCACTACTTAAAAAAAAAAAAAATTCTCAAAGTTTTCTGCCTCAATCAAAATTTTTGCCAGTATACTGGATGATTCTATTCTTTGATTGAAACTGTTCGTAATCCTGTACGGTAAGCTTTGGTGGGTTTCCTTGGCATGGCATTTTGCTATATATCATGATGACAAAGACATGATTAATAAAATTGACTTGAGAGAAACAGATGTGCTGACTGTGGTGGATTCAAGAGGAATAAATCTTTACCCATATTTAAGCCAACTCATCTCTTCAAGTAGTTTTTCAAGAAATTCCGTGGCACACCTGCTCAGGCCTGATGGCACACCAGTGTGCTGTGACACACAGGTTGGGAAACACTGGACTAGAGACTGCTGCCTACCTGAGCCTCTCTGAGGTAAAATAGGCCTGATATGGAACATTGTTTCAATTTGTTACAATGCTGTGGTGTTGTTGCTGAGCAAGGTGGTGACCCACCTGAAGGGGAGGCAGCCATATAAACTTTTGTCTTTTTCACCCGACTGGAGACCCAACAGTGGATGGTTGCAAGCCCAGGAGTGACCCAATCACAGTTGCAAAACTACATAATTTGAATACTGCCAATGCTACTCTTTTTTGTTTACTATTTGTTTATAACCCTATTATCAATGAACTTGTGTTCATTGACCTGGGAATAGTGGATCATAATAATTCCTGGTTTTTTAAATCCTTTGAAATTACTGAATTTGCATCAGAGATGAATTTTGGCCCATAACTATATTTTTGTGGAAGCTAAATATTGGACAAAATTAAATCCTGTTTTATTGTATTTCTAAAATGCAGAGGTAAATCTTTTGTGTGCAGTAACTGACCCATCTGTTTTTTTCCTCAGTTTGTTTCAGATCCTTGTGCCAGCAACCCTTGTCACCATGGTAACTGCAGCAGTAACGGTGATGGCTACCTCTGTATTTGTAATGAAGGCTATGAAGGTACAAACTGTGAACGCTCCTTTCACGGCCTTCCCGTCTCTGGATGGGCAGAGTCACTGCCACCAAGACAAATCAGGCCAGCATCATCAACCTTGGAACCTGACGTTTTACCCCATTCAAGAGCAACTGTGACATTACCTAGTTGGCAGCCAAAAGCAGGACAGAAAGTTGTAGATCTGAAATGGGATGAAGTAGAGGTGAGAACATTTTGTTTGTAAAAAGCTTGTGAATGTGTAATTTATTATTATTATTTAGTTGTCATTTGTCTATGGGCCATAGACATATATGTGGGAAGATGGAAGATATGTTAATCTGCCTTGCCCTGAGTTAATACTCTGTACAATTAGCAAGTAAAATACTTGGAAGTGACTTTAGGCTTCACCATGGTTCTTCTGCAAATGGATGTAGGCTTTTTAGGTATAATTTATGGGAAATCTTTTTGATATATATGATACAGTATCTTTTAGTTCTATCATTTTATTAATAAACTAGAATTCCAAATTTCAAATCAATTTAAGAAAATCAAAAGAGTAAAGCATCTACTTTTTAGCATGATTTTCTTCTGCTTACACAGTAGTAGTCTTCTTTTACATTTATATAGCAAAGGATCCCCATTTTGCTTTGAAACAATGTAGCCCCATAGTAC
The DNA here is from genome assembly GCA_007922155.1 of Mesoclemmys tuberculata. Classification (NCBI taxonomy): domain Eukaryota; kingdom Metazoa; phylum Chordata; order Testudines; family Chelidae; genus Mesoclemmys; species Mesoclemmys tuberculata. The sequence continues at coordinate 29,454,356 of ML675649.1, forward strand.
TATTACAGTGAAGTCACCTCTGAGGTAGAAGATTGCTGACCGTGTGACAAAAGTAGCGCACAGCATGCTGCACAACGGTCTCAGGGGTCTGAGAATTGGGGAATAAAACTTGATCAAGGATATTGAGAAGTTGGGTTTGTTTTTTTAAGTATTATGAAAAGTGCAGGTTTTTCTAATGGCTACTCGACATCTCTGTTTTTAATAAGCTGCCATTTGAATATATTCAAACACAATATATTGCAGGAAATGCAGTTAAGCATTCTAGAAGAATAAATTATGTGTAAACCCTGCTGGGATTTGAACCTGTGGTTCCAGGAAGGCTTTTTTGTTTTGTTTTGTTTTTTTGGTACCAAGGTAGTCACTGGTTACAAAGTACACTATTAAAAATGCCATATTCTTTGAATCTGTCAAGGTCACATTTACATACAGCTTTTGAATCATAGGTCAATTATGTGCGATACCGTTCATGAAGTCCCCACAGAAACGGAGTGTTTCTAATCTTTCCAACTCTGCTGTCTCATCAAGTTTCAGCTTCACTTTTGTAGCTCTACTTTGAGCACAGCAGGCTAGTCTGTGATTGAAAATGTTGTAGAGCTGTTTGCCTCTTTGTAGATATTCTTTGTAATATTCTTACATGGAAGAGAAATGTATATTTTATAGATTCGTATCTGAGCCAGAAGTTCTAAGAATTCTTTTTATTGTTTTGCCACAGTAAATACTATCTGCCTCTTCTGTACCTAATAATACATTCTGAGAAGTGTATTCTTATATTTTCAGATCTGTTTCCACACTGGTAGGGAAACTGATCAAAAGAGTCTCAGATCTATTAGTGAATTTTGAGATTATCCAGTAGAGTTCTAGAATGATAGTGGGAGTATGTATTTAATATCTTCAGAGAACTAGCAAATACAAATGCTAAATACCTACAGCTAGGAAATCTATGTAATAGTTATTTTGACAATACACCATACCATATACCACATGCTATAAATAGTTTTCCTGAAGTGTGTATGCGTTTAGAGATGAAAACTTTGCATTTGGACATAATCCAAAAGATGCGCATATGCCTATTTCTTCTTAATTATATTGAATGACTCTCATAGATACAGTGATGACCTCCAATCCCTGACCGGTTAGCAAGCTGCATATTGCAGTTTGGACCTTTTAATGTAAGTTAAAATGAATTAGTTTTTATTGCCTCCTAATTACCTTATTTTAAGTGTTTACATTTTTGAGAGCTAAGTATTGACTCCCTAGCATGGTGTTTTGATGCTGGTAATGTTTGGAAACCAATTGTGGTCACCCTGTTGAAGAAAGCTCAATATCTGATGACTTTGCCAAACAAGTGGTCCTAGAGGATGGACTGCTAGACAAGGAGGATGACCCATGAGAACAAAGCAGAGGAAGACACTGGCTAGTTGAGGAGAAACAGAGTGGAGAGACAGGTTTGGTGCACTGGAGGATGATGAGGAAAAGCAGAAGGAAATAACAGCAGTCCTAGCAGAAGAAAGGAAGAGATAATGCAGGTAGCTAGGGATGGAGCCTTAGTAAGGATGTGGATGGTATACAGGAGACAGCAAGAGAACACAGAAGTTAGAATGATCTTCAGACAGAATGAAAACAGCTGAGAGGGAACATGATATTCACACCAAAACTAGTCAGAGACAGGTTTTTGTGACTGCAGATTTATCACTTAAAATGGATTCACAGGCCAGTCACCAGAGCAGATACAGAGAATAGAAAGGTGTGCTATCTGCCAAAACCAAGGATATGGGACATGGATCTGAGGCTGAAAGGGATCCTGATGGGTATGGGGAAAAATCCTTGGGTTGTGCTTCTTGTTGGGACAAATGACACTGTAACAGTTCTGCAGGAAAGGATCAAGGATGACTGCACAAGTCTGGGGAAGGACTCCCAAAGAAGTGGAGGCTCAGTAAATTTTTTTTCCTGTGGAATTCTTCTAGTCCTTAGAGGGAAGGTGAGGGTGTGGCATAATAATGAAGACAACCTCACGACACCAATCCTTGACCATGTTGAAGGTTTTTGGACATTCATGGAAAGAGAGGACTCTTCTTGATTAATAGACTAATTCTGAGTGCCTAGGGTACTAACCTTCTGAGCTCAAAGCTGGCATGATTGATAAACTAGGAAATGGGAGGGGAGGGAAGTTGGGAGAGACTCATATAAACACCATGCTTGGCATTGGCTTCAGAGTCAGGGGGTCACCCAAGCCATGGCCCAGCCACTTTTAGGCAGGCACATAGAAAATAGGGTAACCACCTGGCTGGTTTTTGTCTGACCTGGCTAGTTATTCTACTTTCTTGCCTTTTGCTTGTCAAGGGATTTAATTTACTAGGCTTTTTGCTGTGTGCATGTGCAGCGATCTTGTGACTAGCAGCTGCATGTGTCTTGGCTGACTGTGTGCTGTGGATCCTGGTCTGTGCGCTCAGCATGCAGCATGCTGGGCTATCACCTGCCAGCTACTGAAACCATAGCAACTGCCAGGGACCATGTGGAAATGGGATAGACCTGACACCTGAAGGCCAGGCTTGACAACAGGGAGAGATAAGGTGAGTAGAGGGGGGAGGCAGAGGCTGGTAGCTGGTGCACTGAGAGAGGAAGAGGAGTGTCAGGTCAGGGGGAGGATAAGTCTGTCCTCTTTAAGTGGTACTCCACCTGGTTTCAATGCACAGAACAAGGAAAATCAAGTAAATGAGGATATAGTAGGGGATAAATCCATATCAGAAGGTATGGGTATGGGCAGCAGGGAGAAAGAAAGTACTAATGTTGATGTGAGTAGTAGTTAGTTTAGTGATAGGACTAATCCAACTAGGAACTTGGGTGAGGTCAGAGAGGAAGCAACTGAGGTGTTTGTACACTAATGCAAGGAGCTTGGGCAGCAAAATGGAGGAACTGGAACTTGGTGCAGGATGAGGAACTGGATATTATAGGGATAACAAAAACATGATGGAACAGCAGTTATGACTGGAATACAGAGAACGCGGTGTTCAGGAAAGATAGAAATATAGGCAAAGGTGGTGAAGTAGCATTGTATATCAGTGATGCGGTAGACTGTAAAGAAATAAGAAGTCATATGCAGTGCCCTGGCACCTCTAGGCTTTGCAGTTCATAGCCCCAACACCTCTGGGCTTGCGCATCAGTTATAAAAGAAAAAAAATTGCTTGAGCCCTGGCACCTAGTTGCTTGAGCCCCAGCATCTCTTCTGTTACAAATTAAGTACTGCTCATATGCGTAATATAGAACATCTATATGTCAAAATCACTTTACGGTTTTATTGGAATAGTGTTAGGGGTCAGGTATAGAGGGTCCCAGGTCAAATTTGGATGTGGATAGAGATATATTTAATAATATTAGAGAGAGAAATACAACTGGGAATTGTGTCATTATGGAAGACTTAAACTTTTCAGATACAGATTGGTGGACACATGCTATTAATTGTGTAAGGCCCAGTTATTTCTGAATATGATACCTGCAAGATTTCTTCGCCAAATAGTGACTGAGCCAATAAGAGGTGGTGCTATTTTGATTTTAGTAACTAGTGAGGAGATCAAAGAAAAGCTAGTCATAGAAAATAACCTTGGATTGACTGATTTATTAGTTGGTTCAATTTAAATTAAATGCAAGGATAAACAAAAACATATCAGTAACTAAGGTTTTCAATTCCAAAAGGGCAAATGTTGAGAAATTAATTAAACTAGTTAGTGAAGTCAACTGGATTGACAAGGTCAAGGGATTGAAATCTGGGGAAGATGTGGAATTTCTTTAAATTAAAGGTGCAAAAACTATTGTGACTTCGCATGCCAAAGGGAGAGGGGGGAATTGTAGGGAAGTGTTCCAGATATAAGTATGTGAATAACCAAATAAAGGATATAAGGTGTAAGAAGAGAGTCTGCAATGAATAGAAAAAAGGATTGATCTGAAAAGAAAGCTATATCTTAGAGCTCAAAAAGTGTAGGGATAATGAGAACTACCAGAACTACCAGAATGAGAACTAGACCTTGTAAAGAAAATGAAAATAAATAGTAAGAAGTTCTTTAGCTATGTAGATAAAAAGAGAAAAATAAAAAGAAATGGGGTCACTATATTCTGTGGTCATTATAGGGATAGAGATAATGTTTCTGGTCAACCAAGTTCTCAAGAAAGGTTAAATCAAACTGGAACAGGTGTAGAATAGTGGTACAGGGGTGACTGGGGGAATAGAGAGCCTTACAAGAGGAGAGTGAAATAACTTAGCTTATTTAGCCTCACACAACAAAGATTGAGCGGGAATATGATTGGTCTCTGTAAATGCACTGATGGGGCAACGGCAGGGAGGAAAGCAAGCTGTTTAAACTAAAGTACAATGTGAGCACGAGAACAAATGGGTATAAACTGGCCATGAATACATTTAGACTGGTAATTATATGAAGGTTTCTAACCACCAGAAGAGTGATATTCTGGAATAGCTTTCCAATTGGAGTAGTGAGGACAAGAAATCTAATTGGTTTTAAGATGGAGCTTGATGGGTTGCCAGTAATAGCAGCAGCAAACTGGACTTGAGGACCTTCAAATCCTATGTTCCTAAAGGATTATAAGAGCCAACACTGAAATACAATCAGGATTGCCGAAGTAGAATGATAATAAATTGTGAATAATTATGCCTCTAGCTGATACCATAAACTACAGTATCTGTCAATAAAACAGTCAAATTGCTAGCAGCAAGTATCTCTAGTGTCTGGTATGGGACACTAGATGGGGAGGGATCTCAGTTATTACAGAGAATTCTTTCCCAGGGCTCTGGCTGGTGGGTCTATCTGATTGCCATATTTAGGGTAGGGAAGGCATTTTCCCCTAGGTCAGTTTGGCAGAGACCCTGGGTTTTTTGTTTTTTGTTTTTGTTTTGTCTTCCTCGGGAGCACGAGGCACAGGTCACTTGCCGGTTTAAACTAGTGTAAATGGCAGAATCTCTGTAATCTGAAATCTTTAAATCATGATTCTGACTTCAGTAGCTCAGTCAGAGATTAGGGGTCTATTGCAGGAGTGGGTGGGTGAGGTTCTGTGGCTGTTAATGGGCAGGAGGTTAGACTAGATCAGAGGTTCTCAAACGGGGAGTGGGGGCGAATGCATTCCTGGGGGGGATGAAAAGCTTTAGGGGAAAAATACTGTGCACATTCAGACTGCTGGGCAGCCAGAGTACAGCAGCTGCTGGCTGGGCGCCCAGCTCTGAAGGCAGTGCCGCCACCAGCAGCAGAGAAGTAAGGGTGGTATGTTATTGCCACCCTTACTTCTGCAGTGTTGCTGGCAGTGGCACTGCCTTCAGAGCTGGGCGCCCAGCCAGCAGCCGCCACTCTGCCTTCAGAGAACAATAGCTGCTGGCTGGGGATGGGAAAGGAGGAGAGGAGTGCAGCAGCATAAACTGCTACAGACAAAGGGGGCACAATCAAATAAGTTTGAGAAGCACAGAACTAGATGATCATGATGGCCCCTTGTGACCTTTAAGTCTATGAGAATGCAGACAATATACTAACTTTAAAGATCTCCACTCTAACGCTGTTTTGTTCTCTCTCCTAACCTGTCATTGGGAGTCTCTTCTTAGCTGTTGCAACTGGCCCTAATGTCTGCAAATCAGAAAACATTGGAGCACTTAACTGAGGTCTTTCTTTCTTTCTTTTTTTTTAAACTATTTTGTAATCTCAGCTGAGACATAGTGCATGTTGCATATTAATCTTTGCGTAAGGGGATCTGTTCAGAGAGGGTCCTCCCAGCCTTAGTAGACAGACTCATGGTAACAGGGCTTGAGCTAATTGCTAAAAACAGCAGTGTAGACACTGGAGCCAAAACTGACCCCTGCCTGAGCACCTAGGATTGAGAGCCAGAGCTCCAGTCCAGTGTTAAACAGATATGAGCTCGTAGTATAAATAATGGAAATCACTTGTTACTGTTCAATAGGCTTCAATTTTGATATTTGCTGTGTTCTAGAAAAATGTTCCAGAAGGCTCATTGTGCTTTAAGAATTGAAATTCTAAGCATCTGTACAAGAAACTAGGAAACATACTGTGAGGTATTATATATCACCATAAGTACATATTCAGAGAAAGCCAAAACTATAATAGAAAAATAAACCAAATAAAAATAGTCTTTATTAATGAAGCATTCTTCTATCCCTAAATAAATAAGGCCCCAGTTTAGCAAAGGCATACACGTTCCATTGAGTTCCGGTTTACCTATTCACAGAGACTACATCTACACTTGGGGCTAGGGGTGCGATTCCCAGGTTGCATAGACATATTCGTTCTAGCTCTGATTGAGTTAGCATGTGATTGTAGTGTTGCTGTGTAACACAATGCCAAGTGGTGGCACAAGCTAGCCACTCCAGTTGCACACCTGCCTGGACCAAATTAGTATGTACTTGGTGCAGCTACCCTGTGTCCCTGCTCACTATTGTACTCTACTAACACAGCTCAAAGAGAGCTAGTGAGATTGTCTCCACAAGCTAGGAATCACACCCCTAGCTTCGAGTGTAGACATAGTCAGTGAGTCAAGTTAAGCATGTGCAAAATGGATTGGTTCCTAAGCAGGGAAATAAATCATGTTTGTTAATGTTTTTGTCATAGTTCTATAAAGAAGCATGGTTACAATCCCACCAAAGCCCTCCAGAATTTGGAAATAAATACTAGGGTTGTTTTACCTGCCAGAAAAAATACATATGCGGTTGGGTTGATTTTAGTATCAAGTATATAATAAAGCTCAGTTGTGCAGCAATATTTTGAAGTTCAATAGATGATTAAAATTTAGTATTTTTGTGACCTTTTTTCTTAATGTAACAATAGATTGTAAAGAAAAAAGAATTCAGAAGTGTTTATTCAGGAATAAATGAATAAAATGTTAAGCCTGTGGTTGACTTTTAAAATATTTTGAGTATGGACATTCTTTGAGATTTACTCACAACGTATAGAAACCAAAATTAGATAGACATTATCTGAGTCACTTTTTAAAAATCCCTTGTGTTCTTCAGCGTGCTCCTCTTGTAGCCCAAACAAGAGGGTTTAAATAGCTATGTTAGCAATTTTGTCTAATCACCTTCTAAAATATTTTTCCTTGCTCTGAGGTTATGACCCACTGATTACTGATGTAGTGAAAGCTATTTATAGGGCCAAGCCAGCATTCCTTACACAGGTAAAACTCACATTGCATGGATTTTTTTAATGGGAGTTTTGGTGAGCAATGACTGAGGAATAGAACTTTGATGACCTGAACATTTTTCCCATCATCTAAATATATTTCAGAATAGTAAATCTCTGTTTTTGAGGTCAAGTCCTGTAAAATGGAGCAAATATTAAGTTTAAGGGTCCAGCTTGGTTACAAATACAGACAAATCAGGTAGTGAGGGCAAGCAAGCATTCCCAAACTTCTTTCCCTGAGGGCCACCTGTGCAGCTGCACTAGACATTGTGGCCCACTAATACGTCTTGAGGAAAATTATTAATTTAAATTATTACATACACATAAAGTGTAACATTGTAAATAAACAGTATACATGTTTCCTTTTCATTTTAATGTAAGTAATTGTAATGATAGCAATCCCTGGCAATATGCACTCAAAGAAATGTTTCAAGATCTTCAAAATCAAACAGTTTTAGTAAAACTGCACTTTAAAAAAAATGTGCGTGAGCTTGTCCTGGTCCCAATGCCCTGGCAGGGAGGGTGCATGCTCCTCCAGTCCCAGAACCTCAGTGGGAGCTGACAGCTCTTCCAGCCCCTTGGCCTGTAGAGGGTGCTGCTAGGCAGACTGCACTGTTAGGGGGGAGCGGGGAGAAGGAAACCTCTTGCCTGCATTAGAGACTTGGAAAAGATGGAAAAGTAGCAGTTCCAAGCCTGATGGAGCAGTGGATTTTCATTCACAGAAAACAAAATTGCAAGTAAGGAAACTAATTTTATTGAATTAAAAATTAATTAATGTGTAATCCCTTGGAAAGAGATTTGGCAGGTTATCATTTACAAAAGCACTCCTGGTAATATATTCATTTTAGCTGTTGCTGTTCTGCTGGAGGGATATAGTTTTTTTTTTGTGAAACTACTGTCATATCACTGTTAAAATGATACAGCTTTGGGATATAACATTTTTCTCAAGCTAATATTTTTTACAGTATTTGCATTCACCCAATGTCCTTAAATTTTGTCTGAAGTCTAAAACTTTAATTTCCGTAAGCACTGCTTTTATCACCAGCCTTTCCAGCTGGATGGGACATGTCAGTCAGGTTTTTGCCTCCCTGAGTCAGTTCAGGTATGTTCTGCAAGTTCACACTTGCAGCTGTATTCTGGACAGTAATATTCCTCACTATGGTTTGGCAAGAAGACCAGGTGATCTCATTGCTTCCACCTTAGGTGTAGAGAAGGGAAAGGAAAGCTAGGGGGAGAGACAAGAATTGAGAATCTTTAAGAGCAGCCAGCTCAGGAGGAAACTCAGACATAGGTTTATGTTGTCATGTAAGAATAAAGAAGGGGTGCTGAGTTCTGGACAATAATCCATTATGTGTGTGTAACACTGAGTGTGTTTACAAAACTGTGTATATTCACTGCAAGCCACAGTGGGGTTTTGTGAAAGCTATGATGTCAGGCTGGTGCATTCTGGGGCATCATGACAAATAGCCAGCAGGGAAGGTTGGAAATTTTGGAACTTAAAGTACAAAGGAAAAGTGAATTTTTACTTGTTAATGTGTTTTTAATCCAGCTAGGGGGAGAACTCAGCATAAGTTGTTAAAGGCAAGGAGATTCATTATGTTTATAAGCCACCTTTAATACTTGAGACAGCAAGGACTGGATACTCTGAAACTGCAAATACCAAAAGCCCTCTGTTGTAATCCATAAAACTCCCATTTTCAGGGATATTGAATGAATATAAAGTATCCCACTGTCATAAAAGGGCCATAACTTTATCAAAATTAGTCTGCTAGTATTGATAAGACCCAGTAGGATTTCAAATGTATGTATAGTTAACTTTAAGGGCAAGCTTCTGAGAAATTTCATGTACAACAAACCTCTTCAGAAAAGAATTATTTCATTGATGTGAAAGATGGGAGGTGTGTGTTAGCGTAAATGTAAATTTATCAGTACTTCGATGTATGTTCCTCTTTTTAGCATCACTGTATTAAATACTCATGTATGTAGTTTTTTCAAAATAGTAAGTGTGATCTTATAAAGGTATTACCTTGATGTTTGGGATTTGTGTATGTGTTTCCTTACCTACGGAGATGTGACTGATCCCTTTTTTGTTTGTGGTGCCTAGGCAGGACAATATCTGTGAAATTTGTACTTTTTATTTCTTGTAGGGGGCCTAAGATGCAGGAACACAATCTCCTGATCTCTCCTTTGCTTCCCTTTCTGGACCCCAGACAACCTCCCACACAACCTCATTTTGGAGAGCTGGAAGGGTGGTGACATAATCTTCTGGCTTCTTTTTTGGCTCCATAAAAGAGTCCTAGAGATGGATACATCCTCACAGTGACTCCACTGATCCTTTCTCTGGCAAGCACACTGTGGATTTCTTCCCTGCCCCATATAGGGCCCTTGGGAAAGGGCAGTAGTTAAAATCTTTGAAGCAGAAATGTGATTTTTTTTTTTGGTTTGTTATGTATCTCTTTTAAAAGAAGTTCAGTTTCCATTGATTTAGACCCAAACTGTTTGGTTCCATTCGTATTTATGCCAGTTTACAGGTGAACAGAAGAATACCCATGTCCTCATATCAGAATGGATATGTCATCATTCTAAATGCTGCATAACATACTGAAGAGCTTATTTGTGTGATGATTGAAGAGCATATCTCTGTAAGCAATTCTCGAGCATGCTTCAGAGCTTCGTCTGGGTGGTAAAGGTTTTATGCTTTTTTCTAGTGACTATTTTACAAGTAGTGGTGTTTTCCTTGAGCTGCCTTGTTGAGTTAAAGGCTCTGTACTGTTTCTAATGCTACGGGGAAATTTTGGAAAAATTAGATACTGCAGTTGTGTTCAGTGGACCTTGTTTCAGTTTCAGCAGGTAAAACCACTAGTTTGCACTCATGGGTGTGGAATTGGAACATATAGATCATGATCTCTCAATGTCTACATTTTTAGGAGAAAACTTATGTCTTTCAATTTTACCTTCAAGGAAATCTTTGATGAGACTACAAATTTGGTTGATAAAAGGAATAGTGTTGATGTTATATATCTAGACTTCTGAAAGGTATTTGACTTGGTTCTGCATGACATTTTGATTAAAATACTAGAATGATATAAAATTAACTTTGAACACATTAAATGGATTAAACGATGACTAACTGAACTGTTCTTGGTTTTACTCTATTTAACATTCTTATTTTAGTAACCTGAAAGCAATCATAAAATCATCATTGATAAAGTTACAGATTGGACGAGTGGTAAATAATGAAGGAGACAGGTCACTAATATAGAGTCATCTGGATCACTTGGTAAACTGGGCACAAACAAACAAACGTGCATTTTAAAATGTCTAAATGTAAATGTATACATCTAGGTACAAAGAATATAGACCATACTTACAGGATGGGGAACTCTGTCTTGGGAAGCAGTGACTCTTAAGAAGATTTGGGGGTCATGGGGATAATCAGCTGAACATGAGCTCCCAGTGCTTATGCTGTGGTCAAAAGGGCTAATGCAATCCTTGGATAAATAAACAAGGGAGTCTTGAGTAGGACCAGAGACTTTATTTTACGTCTGTATTTGGCACTGGTGTAACTGCTGCTGGAATACTGTGTCCAGTTCTGGTGTCCACAATTCAAGAAGGATGTTACTAAATTGAAGAGGGCTCAGAGAAAAGCTATGTGAATGATTAAAGGATTAGAAAACATGGCTTATAATGATATATTCTAGGAGCTCAATCTATTTAGCTTAACAAAGGGAAGATTAAGGAGTGACTTGATTACATACTTTATAAGTACCTACCTGGGGAGCAAATATTTAATAATGGGTTCTTCAGTCTAGCAGAGAAAGATATAACATGATCCAATGACTGGAAGTTGAAATTAAACAAATTCAGACTGGAAATAAGGTGTACATTTTTAACTGTGAGAGTACTTAACCATTGGAACAGTTTACGGCCATGGTGCGTTCTCCATCAGTGACAGTTTTTAATCAAGATTGGATTTTTGTTCTCAATGATATGCTCTTAGGCTTATTTTGGGAAGTTCTATAGGCTCCTTCAGAAAGTGAATGTACGATACAACTCTTGCCATGCATATTGGCAAATATAAAAGGGGGGATGTCAGCCAAATTCATATTGGGTTGACAGAGCTTTGAACATAATGTCCATCATGGTTTCCAAGATTAAGAAATAGTAACAAATTTATTAACATTTTTCTACATTTCTTCAACTAGTACAACAATATTGCACATTATTTATTTAAATTTGAAATATTCAAATTATCTGTTGAAGCCAGAGAAGAATTAAGTAAATTATTGCCTGGTTGAAAAATAAACTCAGCCAGGCACACAGTTTTGCTTATTGTTACTAACAGGCCACTTGCTTTACGTGAGTCAAAATTGAACTTGTGTTACTTGAAAATTATTACGTAAGTAGCATTCCAGGATTTACTGCCGTGTCTATTTTTCATAGTGAAGTTCCAAATGTGGATTTAAATGAAACTTGAGTTTAGAATTTGGATTCTGGCTCTTCCTTTGAAGGATGATTCACTCTTTGGAAAGGTTTTCAGCTAACATTCTCAGTTTATCAATAAGCATTCTGTAAACCTAGCATGAAAGGCTATATACAAGGCTTTTATTGCACAAGATGGGCTACAAAACCTATCCTTACTTTTTGGCAAATGTAGAAAAGAAACTGGCTCATTTTTGTACTACATATGGTGTTATTTCATAGTCAAGCTGTTAGGGATACACAAAAAATATTCTAGATGATCATGATATAAAGAGACACCAGATTTTTTCTGCACCTATTATGTTGATCTATAGCAACAAAGGGTTGGTTTAGACTGGCTAAGGGGCATTTTTCATGGCTTTTGGAAATGCATCTAATGCCACGGGATAGATAGATGAATGCCTGTGTACACGCATGAATTTAGAGACCAACATTGCATGGTCAACTTAAAATGTTGTCCATGTTCACATTGCCAATGCTATATGGTATAGAAGGTCTGATTAGCGAATAAAGTAACTGCTGCAGGGATGGCAGAAAAATCAGTGACTTAGCACAAGCTCTAGATCACAGCCGTAGTCATGAGTTTTCTCCCTACGCAGGCCGTGGATGCTCCATTCACTTTGTAGAAAGACTCCTGTCATTGGAAAGAGTGATAGTGGGTTTCATTATTGCTGGGATCATGTGGCAGAGTATTGCTGTGAATTTAAAAATGAAAAATAAGCTACATGATAAGCATAGTTGAAAGATAACAGTAGTTCCTGCTGTTGGTTCTCATCTCACATGTTCATTGTTATGTGGCAATGCTAAAGATTTATTTAGTATTTGACAGTATGAGAAATCCATTTATCTTTTTTTAAAGATTAGTGTGATAACACTGAAAGATGGACACCTCTCATAGAAAAATTCAGAGCTAAATGGAGATTTTTTTGTTATATTTTTGTTTTTTGAAACTCATTCACTAGGTGAGTTTCCAGAATAATTTAAGATAACATACATCCTTATATTACCTCAAATGCGTATTGATGATGAAACTTTCAATTTCTGTCCTGACAAGTTCTTAAAAGGTCAGCATTAGTTAATGGTGCTGGTTTTATATCCTTTTTCCATTTATTAATTTTCCTCATTGTTTATATTCTCTTTTAAAGGACAAAATCTTTAAAAAACAATCTTTATTGTTTTCAGATAACCCCAGATGTAGCTTGTGGAAATGCTAGTTCAAACAACTCTGCTGGAGGCCGGCTTATCTCCTTTGAAGTTCCGCAAAACACATCAATAAAGTAAGGATATTGCTTTGTCGCAGCAGCCTCGAATAATTATACAAATATATAAATAGTGTTTGGTACTGAATTCATGTCTTAAAAACTGTAGTCAACAGTCTCCCAGGCAACAAGATCTGTGAAATTCCTTTATATGTCATGAAGGAACTCCAGCAAGCCTCTAGATGACAGCCGGGACCTAGCAATGTCAGAGCACCTTCTTCCAGAGGTGCAAGTCCTCACATGTATGTTTAAGTGGGGTTTTGTATTTGGTTTGGTTGTGGGGCATTTTTAGGGGGAGAGGGTGAAGAGGTGTGACAGCATGCAGAACCCCTGGGGCACAGGCTAGGAGCAGTGGGACTGCTGGGTATCAACTATTTAGCTTCGGTGAGCCCTCCACCTCACTCTGTCTGGTGACCTACACACTCTCTCTCCAGACCCTGTTGCCACCCAACCTGACAGCAGGTGGCACCAGACACCAAACTTAGTTCAATGAATGCCTTCCAGCCACTCAGGAACCAACAATAGAGAAACTCCAGCAGATTCCTCAGCCCAGGACCACACCGTTTACCCAGGTCAAAAAGCCTGACCCGTGGATATTATTATCCAGTCCGCCCTTCCCTCAAAGTGGAAGGAATGTGCACCAGCTTTTGTTACTGAGCATTTTGCCTAAACACATCATTCAAAGACACATTGGTTAAGATAAAACATTAAATAAGTTTATTAATTACAGAAAAATAGATTTTAAGTGATTATAAGTGGCAAATGTAAAGAGATCAAAAGTAGTTACCAAAGGAAATAAACATAAGATTGCAGTCTAAGTTCTACTCATTACCAATATTTGAATTAGTAATGTCTCACCCTTGTTACCTGGTACAAGACTCCCTGCTCTGCTTTCAAAGTCCTTTTGTCTTCCGACAACACTTCAGGTGTTCAGTTAAATGGGAGTGGAACCCTGTGATGATACCACACTCCTTGTATAGTCTGTTTCAACTTGCTAAAACAGTCCAGGCATGTGACGTGATGGCTGCTTCCCATTGGTCAAGCATTGCAAATGTCCATCCTACAGCAAAGCCTTCACTGTAAACAATCCCTGGTAGTGGAATCTTTCCTTGATTGGCCATTAGTTTATCTGGCTACTTCATTGTTGTACCTGAAAAGCTGGTTTAGATGGTTCCCACCTCACAACATGGTTTAGTAGCATTTACAACAATATTTTATAGCTTCACATACTATGGTAGCACATACAATCCAATAGGATGTTAATGTTTAGCAGATCCAGACTTTTAAAATAATACCAAACAAGGCATGCTTTGTACAGAACATATCATAATCACATGACATTGGTGAATATGGCGTTTCTGGGGGTGTTGTTCTCAGACACAGAATGTCATAGGAGGGTCTAAGCCTGTAAAGTCTCTGGGCCATCAGAGAACACTCGGAATTGGAGCAGAGAGGTGGAGGACAACGGTTTGACTTGGAGAAGGTGTAACATTCCTTTCTTTCCCTTCTGCACAATGATGATTTCTAATAGCCAGACCAGCTCACAGCCTGCATTTCCCCTTACCAAATTCAGACTAATTTATTTGTTCGTATTTGGTTCTGAACTTAACATCAATAGTTTGAATGGCACCATCAGCTTTACAAAAGCTTTATATGAAGAGTTGTGCATTCTACAAAGCAGATACGTTTTAGAAGAGTTTGAAGTTTCACAATGATAATTATGTAACTTAATTTTAATCAACTGAATTTGATTCCCTTGAAAGCAAGGATCAGATAGCATTGGCTGGAATGAGGCATAAGTTTACTCTACAAGCTTTCAAATAAAGATCTGCCAACTATCTCCCTTCTGGTTTGCAACATTCCTGCGGTTTCTCCTGAAACAGCACATGGACACCACTCTTTTGCTGCCATCTTGTGCTCTAGAATCACACGTTTCATTTTTTAAAATAAATCTCAACTTACTTTGATGCAACAGTGTCTACTTAGAGTCTTCAGGGAGCCTGCAACAATGACTCTGAAAGGTGGGAGCTGTCCAGTTTGTCTCACTGAGCTGTTAATTTAGATACCATACCCAGAGATGATGATTTAAATGTCAACATTGTTAATTATTTCATTCCCCATGAAAACTTGTAAGAAAGGAGAGGTAAGATTACAGACCTGAACAGATTGATTGGCTCATTGTACATGCCCTGAGTGGAAGTGTGCTACCATTTCTTTTTTCCCCAAATGAAGAAGGTGCTAAGTAGAGTCCAGGAAGGAATCTGAGAAGCCAATCTTGAGGAGTCCAATAAAGGCCCTGGACATATTAAAACCGCACAGATGGGGTGACAACATAAAAGAACCCAAGGAGCACATATGGTCATTTGTTAGTCAGTTGTGATATCTACTGTGAGCAGCATCTCACTTTGACAGCTGAAGTGGTCAAAGTTTGGAGGAGCACCACTACCTTTTTTCCCAGTTCAGCCCTTGATAGGCATGTACTTACACTGTTTACAAGTTGAAATACTCCAGTTTACCAACCACTTGAAATAACTTTCTTCATTTCAGTGTACTTCCTGTGTTAAAAGGCGTACGTAGAGTACGTAACTGAATATATATATTTATGTAAGAACAATAACTTCAGGTTAGTAAACTTTCACGGATTTCGATCATGGTATTTGACCTAAATTGCGACACTCCTTGCTCTCATATTCAGAATACCTGAATCTGTTATTAGTGAGGGGTATACCAGTTGGGATTTAAAAAAAATCAAAGACTTTCTACAAAAATTGATTCTTAAGTAGTCCAGCTACAAGAAGGGATCTCTTTGTGTGGATTACATTCACATGCCTCTGGAATTTCTGGTTTCAACTGAAAGCAAAAGCATGAAAATGGGAGAGGCTTTTCTTACTGTGTATCTGGCATGGCTGAAACAGTTCAAGTATCTGAAATCCTTTGGGAGAGCCCATGTCCTGAGATTAACAACCCAATTTTGGGCAAAGGAGATTCAAACTAACTTCTGGGCATTTGGATAGTAATCTGTATTGAATGTTTGAGCTTTGGAGATTCACTCAAACCTAGTTGGGATTCTCACAGATATGAACTGATGCAGATGTCTGGAAAAGATTCATATTACACATAAACTAGGGAGTAGAAAAAGTACATTAAAAGGAAGGACAGATGGATAGAAGCAAGTTATAGAGATGGTATTCCCTTAAAACAAAACATCCTGTGAAACTGAGTATTTGTAGCCGCCTCCAAGTGACTTTACCTTACGCAGCCCTAGCTTATTCATTAGATCACCACAGATCTCAGTGGCCGTGACAACCTTGCATAATTCATTCGATGGACAAAAATAAAATGCTCTGAACATTTTATCCAATATATTAAACAAAACCAGAATATATGTCGACATCAAACCCACCTACCTTGAATGTGCACTAATACCATGACTAAAAGGGATGGAGGCAGAAGTATGTCAGCCATTGGAAATGGCAGCATTACGAATGTTAGCAAGGGAATCTTCGGGGTGGAGGGAAGTACCGCTGAAAGTACATTAATACAAGAAGAGAGATTGTGTCATGGTAGTTATTCAGTAGTTAGTTATACATTTAATCTGTTCTGGGTATTGTCTGTGAATATGCTTTTTGTGTTATGTCATGTTATATAAAATGTTCATTGGACATTAAAATGGTTCTTTTAAATTATTAGAAATCAAGAATGTGCATGATGTCTGTTTTCAAATATAATTCAAGCTCTACTGTTAAAGGAATTTGTATTGTGAATATTTATGCATCCAGCTTTACTGTAGTGCAGATTGCTTGGTAATAAAAATATTTGTTTTTTGAGAATACAAATAGTGTGTTTGCATTAAATTAGCCTTAGTTTCTGATTGTTTATTTGCTGCAGTTGAAGCGTTCTTGTTTGTTGTTTAATTTTGGTCCAGAATAATGCTTTGTTTCATAAAACTGATTTTCTTCAGTCTGACATGCAATTATTTTTATCTTTCATATCTCTAGAATAAGGCAAGATGCCACAGCTTCTCTTATCCTGTTGTGGAAAGTTACGACAGCTGGATTTAAACAGTGCTCACTTATAGATGGTAGAAGCGTTACTCTCCTTCAGGCAGTAGGTGGACTTGTTCTTTCTGAGGAAATGCTTGCATTAGGAAATAACTATTTTATTGGTGAGTTATTCTAATGTTCTAGTCTCTTAATCTCCAGCCTTACACAAGAATCAGTAATTTACACAAAACTTAAAGAAATGTAGCAGCAACTCTGTCAATTTACAAGGGGCTTGAAGAGCTAGATGTGATGGTCAGAATATATTTCAGAATTTTGTTAATTCAAAGCGAATGAATGCTATCTGAAGCTGCAAATTAGCATACATGTGGAAACATCTAATTTGAAATCCAGTTAACATGACTTGACCATGTCTACTTCAGACACACAAAGGGTTTTTTAATACATTTTCTTGTAATTATGTTGGTTTTTGGTAAATACTACAGTAAATATCTCCAAATGTTAATATTCAAAATATTTCTTTGATCATTTGTTATATCATGGTACACTTTGAGAAAAGAATTTGTCTGAACTCAGTTAAATGAATAAAATACTGAAAACACAATGTAAACTTCAAAATGTGTTAAAATCTAATGGGAAAGTCTGTTGCTCTTAGAACTTTATTATTTGCCAATAACACTTACTCTTCAAGGATTTATGTCTATGTAAATATGATGCGCACAGAGAACGATTGGAACTCTTTCTTAATATACTGTAATATGCGTCATTGAAAAATGAAACATTAAACATCATGGCAGCAAGTGCAATGAAAATTGGTATACAGTTTAAAATAAGGTATGAAGGAAGTATTGTTGGTTTAAAGACATTCTGTAAGAACAGAGACATAGATTTAATTAAATTGGGCTTTGTGGACAGATGTTTTGTTGAAATTACGACATGAAATTGAAATCATGGTAATAACAGTACTTATTTGTAATCTTGCGGAAATGCTTTTCATTCCATAATGAAGAAAAAGCTGCTACAAATTATTGTTCAGTAATTTGTCATTTCTGAAACACAACTGCTGTGCAAATAAATTTAAAACATCAAAAACACTTATGCGAAAATATTGGGTCATGTTCTGAATGGATGTCCATGCCAGAGAGAAGCCCAAATACAGCAGAAATGCTGCGTTTCCACAATGATAAGGTACAGAGCATCAGAAATCCTGTTGAGGGTTGCTAATGCATTTACTTGATCCTCAGCATGTTTCATTTAGGGGCAGTTATTTTTCCCAAATGGTTTTCCAATTCTTTTACATTTTTCCTCTTTAGCGGAGATAGACACTTTCTCTTAAAACTCTTACATTTTAACCAGAAATTCTTTTTTGTATTTAATTTTCATAAGTTAAAAGTTTCTCCTTAAGAGTGTGTCTTTATAAGGAAAAAAGGTGTGTTCTTACCTCATGATAACTAACATAAGGTAAAATCCTAGAGAAGATAAGGCAGGTTGTAGTTTTTACATGTTAGAGATAAAGATTATGGGGGAACCTATCATATACCTTGCCCTGCTAACTCATGCTACAGCTACATTTGCCTTCTCTTCGCTAGGCTTTGCTCTTGTGTTAGTTAACATATGTTAGCAAAGACAAGGTGAGAACCATACATTTTTTTCCTAGTGAAGACAAGGCTCAATTGCAGTTTGTAATAGAGACTTCAGTCATCGTGAACTTCATTACAAATTCTTCTCCTGATTTTTTTTCCCATCTACTTTGGAAATTTGTGATCAGTCTTTTTTTAAAATCTTCTGATACTAAAAAAATCTACAGAGCTGTCCAAACACTTTGGTGCAGTTTTGTTGTTGTTGTTGTTTGTTGTTTTTGTTTTGTTTTTTGTGTTTTTTAAATAAAACAAAGAAATCACAATCCTCTTGACTGATGTTAGAGGATGCTATAATCACAAATTTGTGTGGCAAGGAAGAACATGCATGACTCAAGTAACAATAAAGAGATACTATTCATGCATCAAAAGCTAATCAACATTTAGTAAAGATAGAGACATGCACAGTACATTTTGATTTAAATATTTTATTAAAAGACCCACAAAACTATGTAATTCATCATTTTAGTTTTATAATCTGCTGTGCATTGGTAGCACGCAGAATTGTACTCCAAAAAAAATAAACATAAAACATAGTCCCTTTGTGTATCTTGCTTATATGTATTAGAGCTGGTTGAAACTTCAAGGTTTTTCTCTTCAGTATTCACAAAAAGTTCTACTGTAGTAAGTATCAAAATAGAAACATGGATGGCCTTTGTTTTAAACAAAAAAGCAATTACTTTAACAGCTACTTTGTTTGATGATACTTAAGCTGTAATACTCTTGAGACAACAAGGTAATGTAGGATATATAAGCATAATGCTACTTTCCTTCTAGGAATATGTCAGCCAAATATTTGCTTTATATATATTATATTTCTCTGAGAAATATAGGGGTTGCAATGAACATCATATTTTTTTCTGCATATTCAATTGAGGTTTTAAAAACTCTTTTACTTAGTTAATCTTACTAAAAGATTTTATTGCCCTCTTATTTTTTTCTTTATTTCTAGTTAGAGATGTTATAGAAGAAAGGATATGAATAAGCTGAAGATCAAAGAAAAAGATTACATGGATCTCTGAAATCACTTCCCCCCCCCAGTGTTGCCTCAAAGTTTTTTATGCATCTTGGATCTTTAATTATTTCATACAAGCCTTCCTGAATAAGTCTGATGTGCCAAAGACAGAACATTCAGGGAAATCTATTATTTGTTTTCTGTACTGTCGCATGGTGTCTAATTAACTAAATTAACATTTGTTTAAAGTTGTTTAGACACCACTGAAAGGAATCAGACAGGAGATAGTAATCAAGTGATGCAGTATGTAAACAATATTTATAGAGAGGAAGTACTAGAGTGTCTCTAAGAATTACAAATAAATAAAACCTAGAAATCATATTATTTTCCATACATGAAAAGCAACCCTATACCCTCAATCTGAATGACTTTGGGGGGGGGTGGGATAAAGTGGAACAGCAAATTGAGAAGGAATAAAAGGCGCTCTCACAGTGTGCCTTCTCTGTAGTATATTTTAATTTTGCCTGACAAAATGGCTTTGACTCTGCAAACAGACAGATTTTTTTAAAAAGTGCAGTGCAGAAATGAGATCCTAATGGTTCCATAGCTGTATAAACCACAATAGTTAAATGGCTATATTTATTTTATTAAAGTTGGCCCATCTTGAGAAAGGAAAGGGTTGCCAACTCCAATACTTGCTGAAATCAACTATTGTCACAGCATATACATTCCATATCAGTCTTATTAATATTGTCTTCCTTAAAGAATGATTTTAATGAGTTCCCAGTAAGACTCCATACCATGAACATGAGACTATCTTCTAAAAATATTTGTAGATCCTTTAATTAAGAAACAAAAAAGATACATTTATTAGTCAGAAACAATGAGTGACCTATTAAATACAACTTAGGCTTTGGAAAAAAAAAAAAAAAGGTATACTGGATGGGTCAGTGGTTTAGAAGTGGGACAGGGCCCTTTTCACTTCCAGGTTGCTGGTATATAAAGCAGGCTAGGCTGGAACTGACCAAAAGATGCTGCCATTTTGTTGCAACTCTGATTCCAAGAAGCATTCTTGTTGAGGAGGAGCCCGCTCCCTGTCTCTTTCAGGTTGAGTGCGGGGGGGCGGGCCAAGGACAGTGAAATCTCTTCTGCTGAAGTAAGGTTTCTCTGTCACCCCCCAGCCTCTGGGGGCATAGCTTAGAGAAAACATATAATTGTATATAATTGCTAATCATATGTTATGTGAGTTTGCCACTGAATTGTGATTTCTGTACAAGTCAAGCCAGTATCACATTCAAATATCATATGTTCCAGTGTGTGATTATCACAAGAACTTCGGGGGCCTATCTACTTTTTGCACAGGTGTCAGTTTATTCCCCCGTTTTCCTCAGGGATGGGAGGCCGTGGTTGTAGGAGATAAGTGTATACTGGAGTCTAGCACAGTGGCAGCTTTATGCTTCTTTATGCCCAATATGTATCATGTTGGGCTTGGATGTTGGTTTGTGCGAATCAGGGCAATGATTGGTTCACAGTTGGCCCAAGTAGCTATAGCCACCCTTTGCTGCAAAGACTGTTCATCTCCCTTTTTTTTGTTTGAATAAAATTATGGGCTGTGTTTTTTAGTTTTTTAGGTATCTTTTTGGAAACCCCATGGACAATAAGTTATCGATGTGCAAAAAAGTAAAGAAAACAATTAAAAATTGAAAACACATCACTTCTTCAAATACCTGTGATGAAACAAAACAGCTGTTAGATTAATTTCAGATTTTCCTGAATATTCTCCTCTGGACAGAGACTATCCATGACAAATTTATGAGGAAAGGAGGGTTGTGGTTTTTGTTTTTTATTACAATAGTAGGAGGTTAAAATTGGGCTTAAAGGATATCTCTTTCATACTTTTAATGATGGATTCACTGACACTGAGTCTGTAATTAATTGGTCCCAGTAAGGTTGATTTTCAGAGGAAGTAACGTATGATTAGAGGGGGGCATATAACTGAAAATGTCATCAGAAAAAAAAATCATCTTTTAAAATAGAAAATGACAACATTCACTGTGGGTGAAATCCTGGACCCACTGAAGTCAATGGGAATTTTGCCATTTGCTTCTGAGCAAATAAGTTCATCTTAATTAGTTTTGCATTGACAATCTCACATTAAAGGTGCGTCACCAAATAGCGCTATTTAATTGCTAGGGATAGATTATGCCAGGCCCTTATGCAGTTGTATCATGGGTTCTGCAAGAAGACTGTTGCCTGGCTCTTACATGGACAAAGGAAGGCCCAATCATAGTTATAGTCCCAACAGTATTGTGGACCCATGACCTTTCCCTCCCATTCTGCACCAGCCCATAAGGTGGGGCTCATGTGCAGTAGGGAGCATGGATGTAGCAGCAACTATGCTTTCACTCTGTCCCATTTGAGGCATGCATTACCATACAGTCTGGAATCACATGATCACATGCTATTTCTCAGTAACAAAACTTTTACAGCCTTCAGTACATGTGCAACGTATGTATGCCATACCGGCAGATTTTGTAAAAGGCATTCATGTGAGAAGTGCACAGTAAATTGTATTTATACAACATATTGTGTATGTAATGAAGTGTATAACATTTACCTATAGTGAAAATTTCCTGCCAGGTATAGGTCATGTAAGTTTGTGACTGTTGCCTTTGTAGTTAAATGCCACCTTATCTGGATTTTAAAGCATGCTTTATTTAGCTGTATGAAAATTAGTAATGGGTCTGTACTAAAATCTCACGCTTGTGAACTTTTGAGTGTTTGAGCTCTGTATAAGACTTTGTGGATTGGATCTATTTGTGTGTGTTGTGTACAGAAGCAACATTTAGCATTAAAAATGCTCACCTGCCTTTGTAATGCCAGAATTTTCCACTCAGACATATTTGCCCTGACCACTATTAATCTCAAGTCTCATGAGTTTTAATTATCTGCTCTGTTGATGGTCTCTGGGCCATTTAATGCACACAATTATCTCTCTTCTGCATGCATTAGCTATTGGTCACCTCTAACATGGGCTGCAGGCATATTATGCAGACAAAGTGAATATCTTTGGTACAAAACAAAATTACATTAAAAATAAACTGATGATGATAGATAATCGGTAGCTATTTTGAAACTAATCACAAAGATGAGTGGTCCTGACTGCTAATGTATCTGGTTGTGAGGCTTTCTGATTAGAAGACAAATTCCATCTATGTGTTTTAGGTTCAGAATACGTGCATCCTTAGAGGCATTCAGTATTATTACGTCTCATGCTGTGGAAAGATAATCATATTTCCATCTGAATAATTCAGTTTAGCTTCAGCTGATATTTTTATTGAGTTAAGCAATATTGAAATAGGACAGTTTTATTTCACAATAAAATAAGTCTGTCCACACACAGACTTGCAGTGACATAACACAAAGAGTAAATTAAAACAGGTTAGGTTATTTCAGTGCAAGACCATAGCCTGGGCAGTGGTGGAATTCAGTGCATTGTACTCAAGCAAATAGAATTTTAATTTTTATGTTTACAGTTCACCTTTAAGGGCTAGTTTGTACAAACACTATTGAATGTTGTGCTTACAGCTGTGAAGATTCCTCTTGGGTTTAGGCCCTATACCAGCCTTGCAGAAAATGACCTTCAGGTATGTTTACACAGCAAAGAAAAAACTGCAGCTGGCCAACGCCAGCTGATTTGGTCTTCCAGGGCTTGGGCTACGGGACTGTTTCATTGCTGTGTAAACTTCTGGACTTGGGCTGGAAAATATAATATATGGTCTCCTCTTTCAACCATTAAACTGTAACTACTTTGGCTTAGATCCACACATGACTGAGGTGCCTAAATCCCAGATTTAGGTGCTACTGCAATCCACAAAAGCCCTGTACAGCTATCCCCTAACGCTGTGGGAACCTGAACTCACTTGGCACCTAAATTTTGCCATAAAAGTTCCCTAGGTGCCGCTTCTGAGCATGTGCGCTACAGCCTCGGGCAAGCATCTGGATGCCTACCTTCTGCCTAAATCTCAAACCAGATGAAGATAGGCCTTCCCCCACCTATCTGTCCTCCAGGGACTGATCCAGTAAGCTATGAAGCTGCCTAATACCACCCAAAATGGCCACAGGGCAGGGGAGAGCGCAGGAGAAGGCAGAGGTGGCAAGTGATAGTTAATTCAGCTTTTGCCAAAATGCAGTGCTGTATTTCTAACAATTCTTGCATTTGTGGGGATGGGAGTGGGAATTTTGTCAAATACTTTGCAGTTCAGCTTTAACTACTTTTGGTTCTAGTTATCCTGGGCAGTGAGGGTTTATAGTTTAACCTTTTCAAACCTTGTGGTAAATCATTTATGACCTATTGATATCCATTGCTTTAGGAGCAAAATTCTTCAAACTTTGTGGATTTCTGTTTATGCAAAATGGTGGTCTAGTGAAAAAAGCACAGGACTAGAAGTCAGGATGTTTGCAATCTATTCATGGCTCTGTAAAATGGGGATACTAATATTTAATTCAAAGGGATTTTGTAAGGCACAAATCATTACATCTGTAAAGTGCTTTGAGGTCTTCAGATACTTGGTACTGCTATTTATTATTATGCAGTATATATATGTTAAAATAGGGCTGGCCAATCCTTTCATGATCTTACCCACCCTCATACTGAACCAATCAGCATAGATAAAATCTCATGGGCATCACTATCCACCTAATCCACAGCATCCCCTTATTACAACCCCACGTTCTGCCTTTTACAGTCTGCCTCAGCTCCTTAGATCAGAGGTTCTCAAACTTTTTTTTGTTGGGACCCCCTTTAAAAAGTCAGGCTGTGATGACCCCCCAAAAAAACCAACAACCCACCCATGCCATGCTACACCCCCTATGTCATGCCGCTCTTACTTTTGCACTGCTGCTGGGGTAGTACTGTCTCAGAACACCCAGTCAGCAGCCACTGTTCTTTGGCCACCAGAGCTCTGAAGCTCTGGCTGTCAGCCATGTGCGGGGCTAACAGATGCAGCTCCGGCATGTGTTGGGGCTGACAGCTTGCGACCCCCGCTCCCTAATAACCTCGTGACCCCTTGAGGGGTTCCGACCCCCAGTCTGACAACCCCTGCTATAGGGGATCAGATACTCTTGCGGTCTGTCTGTTTGGCCCCAAAATATTGTTAATTGCATATCTGCCTGCACTGTGGGTATTCTTAATTACTTTCATTCAGGAGCACAACAAGCATGTAATGGGAAATCTATTACTGTAGCCAGTCCTGTCATCTTTTAGTATGCTGGCACCATTGTCTAGCACAGTAAATATAGCCCTCAGAAACATGACAAAAGTCCCACTCTCTAAGCCAATATTGCAAGCTATCCTTAAGGGTCCATGTCACTTTGCTTGTGATTTTTTTCATCTATGTGGTTTATTTGTTTTGCCAAATTGTGCCATATTTAGAGACAATAATACAATGGCAAGATCTGTTTTAACTGTGGTTCTAGACTGAAAAGTGGCTGTGATAATTCATTTAGGGGTTTATTATGCCACAGTGATTCTAACGCATATTTGTTCAGTTTACAAATATATTCTAATCACCAGCTCTGCAAAATTCAGCTTCAGCTTTGCAAGTCAAGCAGGGTACTTTTCCTTCTCAAACACCACCACCAGTAATAAAGATCTGCAGGCCAAATTCATGTTCTCAGTCACACCTGTGCATCCCCATTGTTATCAATCTGTACCTAGTGATACCCACTAAAGTTAATGGCATTGCACAAATGTTCTGAGAGCATAATTTGGCCAGCAATAGTACTACTGTGGTGGTGATTATGTATAAGAAGGAAATGACTCAACTTCACTATCCAAGCCCATTGTGAGTTTTCAGTGCTGGCAATTAGGAAAGAGTGGGGTTATTTAATTTGGAAACTGTGTGTTTTCTATGGTATCAGTGAGAAACAGAGATGCAATCACATGATGTTTTTACAGAGTCACTGTGCAGAGAATTACTTTTTAAACCTGAATATTTCATGTGACTTTTTTTCTGAATGGAAAGCATTTGATATGTTTCTCTCTCAGTTCTGCATATAACTGTGGAGATCAAATAGGCTGCTACCAAAATGGAATCTGACTGATTCAAACCTTCTGTAACAAATGGTTCCTCCACACTCCAACATCAATGATTTTTGTAACTGGGTAGGGGTCTGGTTAGCAAACCAGTCACAAATAACATGGCTTGTGTCCACATAGCAGCTTTTCTGCCATCACAACCATATATATATAGGTCCACCGCTACTATGTTGCCTAGCAGTATTTTTAGGGGAAATACCTATGATGTTCTGGGCAGTTATTCTATACGGCCTTAGGCCTGGTTTACACTACAAAGTTAAGTTGACACAAGGCAGTTTATGTCTATCTAGTCATGCATGTGTCTATACTTAAATTGATCTCCCATCCTTATAAGCTCCCTGTTATGCTAACATAATACCACCTTCTCGAGTGATATAGAGCCACACTCTTAGCCTCTCCAAGATATTATACCTGCCTCCTATGACCTTGGGTCAAGTCACTTAGGATCAGAATCTGCCACCTTTGACATACATTAAGTAGTGCCTTTTACACAAATAATTGCCAAGTAAGGTGTTACCCACTATGAGCAAGGAATCTGACCCTTAATCTGCCAATTTGCATATCTCATCCATAATGTGGAGATGATAATACTATATTATTGGGTTGCTGTGAGTTCCTCAGATACAGTGACAGGAGCAGTATAAGCAGGAAGACATATATATGGATTAGGCAGCTACCAGGATGACACACATCTAAGATCTGCTGGTTTTTAAATATTTTCATGTTGTATTTTAACTTTCCTCCTTTTTTGTTCCTCGACTTTCTTGTAGTGAGAGAAATAGAAAGGTTAAGGTATGTGTTTTGTGCTCCTAGGCTGAAGAATGATGGGATAAGATCTAGTATATCTTCCCATGCATGGTACCAAAGAAATCGAACAGATATTTCACAAGCTATCAGCAGATTATGTATAAAGCATCAAAGAATCTTTCCTTCAAAATAGATGGAGAGTTCTTCCATTTTAGATCCTGATTTATAAGGTTTTCAAATTGTTCACACAACACAGGTGTAAATAGTTCAACCTGACTTCTCCCATTGAAATTACTTTGACATCATTACATTTTAACTGGGCCTTGGAAAGACTGTAAGGTTAAATTGAACAAAATTCCCTTTCATTATAAGCAACTGTATTATTTTTCTCAAGACACAAGATCAACGGAGCTGTAAATATGTCTGAAATTATCCTCCTACCTAGAAATTATAATAGAGTTTAGACATGCTTTTGTTCAATCAGAGCTATTGGATAAGAAGCAGAAAATAATGCTTGGAAGTCCTATCACCTATGCTATGCAGGAAATCAGACTAGATTATCACAATGGTCCCCTCTAGCCTTAAAATATATTAATCTTATATATCTAAGTTTAACTACCCTATAAAGTAAAATTAAATGACCATGTTTTATCTTCAGTCTTTGAAAATTAGGTGAGATAATTAGGAATTATAAGAAAACGTGGCACTCCAGTGAGAAAAATGATTTCTTCAGCAGTTTGCCAAGGGTTTTTGTTGCCAAAATTGTAACAACACTCAAAGTACAAAGGAGGTTGATTTTAAATTCCTTCAGGGAACTGTCCTGAAGAGTATGTAACAATCTGTTTCAGACAAGCAAATGAATTCAACATATTTCCTAAATACCAAATACTTCCAAACATGCACATATAATTACATACCTCTGTCTCTATCTAGGACAATCAAATTCTATTGTAAGAGGAAGTGATTTTTGATTGCATATTTTTACAGATGAGTGGACCGACCTTATTTAATCTTTTTATAACTGACCTTGGCACAAAGA
>ML675649.1:29482156-29550549 GCA_007922155.1 Mesoclemmys tuberculata
ATGATCATATTGGTCCCTTCTGACCTATGAGTCTGAGTCTATGAATATATGATGTCGATTAAGTACAGAACAGCTCAGCGTTTTTCAGAAAAAGTCAGCAGCATATCCCTTCATTCATCAAACCAGACATCAGAAATGTATCTAGTAGATTTTTCATCCAGAATATTGGAATATTGGCTAATTGGTGGTTAAATCCAAGTTAAATAAATTTATATTGGCCAAGAAGACTTTTTCTTTACTCCCCCACCCTCCAGGTTTGCAACTTGGAAATTAAGGTATAGAACATTACAAATTAGAAACAATAATTAATTATCCAGATTATACAGTAAAATGGTCAAATGAAATTTGAAGTTGAAGAGCAAAGAAATAGAATGGAAAAGTCTCTCCCATTGTTTTCTACAGCACTCATAGAAATGCAAACATATCTAGAAGATAAGGAGTGCTTAATAATAGCTCTGGAAAGAGCTTTCTTTCAGGATCTAATCAATTTCCTGGATCCCTGTTCTATTGAGTACTCATAACTTTTATATTGTACTAAATTTTTTTCTGAGCAAATACAGCACTCAGTCTGTACAGTACAAGTAGCTAGGCTGTAGACTGAGGAGCTAGAAGGAAAGGTATTCTCCACTGCCTCAGACTGTAGCTTAGCAACAGAGCTGCACCACATCCCTCAAACTGGTTTTAGAGCTAAAGTAGCTTCCTTTGTGCCTATGCCACCTCTAGGCAGGGAGAATGTCCAGTGGAACTGTTGTTACACTCATATAATGGGTGGTGCTGATCATCTTCATGCAGGAAGTTCCTAGAGAACTGGGTTTTGTGGTATACATGCCCTCTGTGTGAATTCCCAAGATTTCGCTCATCCTATGCAATTGATTTGTACAGGTTCCACATCAGGCAGGGACCTTTAGAAGAAAGGCAAAAATTACCACATAGTAGAAAAAATTCTTGAAGAAAACATTATGAAACTCGAAGAAAAATGCCTTGTGAAGTATAGGACAAGCAGTCTGAATTACATCCCTTTTTACCATGTAAACATCATTAACTCTTTGGGAATAACCACATTAGGGAATGTCTATATAAGAATGAAATAAGAAGGTGAGAGAGGAAGTAATATGTCATTGAAAATCTTTCTATTTCAAGTACTTTCTGCTTCTCTCTTTCATCATTCTTGTTAATAAGAGTATTTGCATGAAACAGAACCTTAGAAACAAAGGCCCTCTCCATTCTGCATGGACAGGTAAGGGCCAAATTTTTAGCCTCTGGCCTCTGTTTGCAATTGTATTAACACAGGCAATATTGTGTATGCATTTTTGCACATTTCTCATTAATGCATGTAAATTAAAGTACCCACAAATCCCATCTCTGACACAAGGCAAACACAAATGTGAAAACTTTGTGTGCACAACTGGTAGTCCATATAAGCACTTTCATGCACACTCCAACAAAGGCCAGCTGGACATCCAGTCAAAAATTTGGCTGTAAAGATTCAATTTTTGTAAGACAAGTTTGCCACAATGTGTTTTGCTAAAAGTACAGAATAGATAAAATGTAGTATGGTTTGACCAATTTCTGCCGCCTTCTACTGGTTTGATTTAATCTATATCCTCTCCTTGATAGTGTTCAGTACCCAGTGCTTCACAAGAAGGTTTAAAAAAACAGATGAACAAAATCTAATGGACAGTTATGGAATTAAACAGCTCATAGGGGAGATGTCTTCCTAACCCCATTATGTATGGTGGGTGCTGTGCCCTCTTAGATGCCTTGGGTCGAAATAGTTGGATCCATGAGGGAGCAGCCACACAGCCCCATTGGATGCTGCTATATAAAGAGCTCTGAACTATGTCAAGTGCATGTGCAATAGAGGGATTCCTATGGACAGTATTAGCATTCATATATTAATAATGCCGATACCAGCATTTAAAAAACATCTTGGGATAATTCTGAAAAGAAAACGAGACTCAAGGGTTTGCTTGGGGCAGAGGAGAGTGTTTTGTATGCAAATCCAGAGCAGTTTAAGTGATTTCAATAGGAATATCTCAATACTCCAAGTCACAAAATATGGCAGTTGAGCTAAACATCTAGAACATATAGAGGCTCCCTTCCTCTCCTAACAGTTTTCTCCTCCATCCTTCTAGGTGCCCTTCCCCTTAACTGCAGTTGTCTTCTTCAAGGAGCCTGTAATTGTCCTGTCCCTTCCCCCATACTGAATGGAAGCAGCAGCACATGCCCCTCTGGCATATTCAGGGTTTCTCATTGGAGGGTTCCTAGTCATGTCTCCTGCAAGTTGGGAAGGTTTACTCTAAGAAATGGAGGGAAATAAACTTGTTTAACAAGGGCCGTATAAATGTATTTATCTGTCGCAGTGCACATCAGATCTTCTGCCAAACACCTTGGAAACTTTTCAAAGAGGTTTTTACCAGTTTTGTAGATTGATGATGGAGTGAATGATGAAACAGGTTTTCAAATATCCCTCACTCAGCAAAGACTTTCCACCTAAAAACAAAGTAATGCTGCCATTTCCATTCCTATTGTTATAACTTGTTCTCAGATAGTACCAGTATATGACTTAGTTACACAACTGTTGTTTTATTAATATGCAGTGGAAGGAGAATTGTATTAAAAGGAGGGACATGTACATAAAACAATATGTTTTGGCTGGAAAATTAGAACCAGAAGATTGCACAGTTTGTTTTAGTCTGAGCTCATTTCACAGACCTGGGGCTTCTTTTATGCCTCCATTTCCCAAGCATCCTGTGTGCCATCCTCCCTTCTTATGTTATTTCAGGGAACCCCCTGTAGCTCCCCCACCCCTCCCCTCATTCGAGGGCCGTTGTGTGTCTCATTTTCCCTCAATCTTGTAACAAAATAGGAGGTAGCTGTATTATTGTTATGAGTATTGTGCATACCTCTCTGTGTTTGATGAGTTACATAATGTGGGGTGAAATCAAAAGGGGGTGTTGGAAAAACTGAGCAGGAAAGAGAAAATTATGACCAAGATAAGGAGTATCCTAGCAACATTCAAATACAATAGCCAGGTTATTTGCTGTAAAGAGGCTGCCTGTCTGGTACCAGCAAGATTACACAGCTGTTTTTCCTAGGCCGAGAGGAGATAGCTGAAAACACTGGCCAGTTAAAGGTTTGCCCTGCAGAAAAGAAAGGGAAGGGGAGGAAGGGTTGTCAGCAGACAGAGGCATGGAGAGAGGGTTGTGTGGGGATGAAAACTAACTCTCAGACTCAGAAGGGTAGTCTGGAGTAAGATGGACCTATTTATAGAGAAGTTAAGATCTTGTTTCAACCCATTTGCTATGCATGTGATGCACCTTTTGGCGAATGAATAATACTTCGTTCTGAAAGAGCTCTTTCTTCGTTACTGAAAACTTATTCTGTCACAGTCTCCTGGAGGAAATGAGTGTACAGTTGCCAAAAGCAGTTGATGCTTGGGCCTGTCAGGTTAACATGGTTTGTAAACAGAAGGGCTGCAGCCCAGAGATCCAGTCTGAGTGGTAGGACCGTGTGGTTCTACTCAGAGTTAGGTGTAGGAAGCTAGGGCCTGTCACTTGAGGGGTGCTCAGTACTCATGAGGTACTCAGTACTCATGAGGTACTAAAATGGGTCAAAAGCACCCCTCACTCTCTAACCATGAAATTCCCCATTTACTTCTTCCCCCCATAGCAGTGGCTCTATGCAAACTCATTCTGCCCTCTTCCAGGGATTCTGTGTGCCTCCATCCCCCCCTTCCCCTCATACCTTCATGTTCCCAGTCTTTGTCTTCCTTCCATTTTTTCTTTCTCTTTCAGGGTGTCAGTATTTTAAACTGTATTGTGAGGATGGGCAGAGCTGAGGAGGGGGTATTGTTATGATGAAACTGTTTATGGCTGCTGTAAACTCTTCCTTTGATCTGTAGTTAATTACAGAATAGTTGAAGGTGCTAACTCTGCTGACCAGATGATGGGGACAAACTTGTGTCTCCCATTTCCCCTTCCAGTTTTTTGATTTTCAGCAAAATCAATAAGGTTCAGTCCAGTTCCTGAAATTTTGGGATTGATTGGATGGGGTGTCAGAAGTTCTCAGTTGACATTCAAATGGAATAATGCCTTCAAGTAGAGGGTAAAGCTGCACAGTTTGACCAAAAACGCTACTTGGGAACAATTCAGTCATTACTGATTCATTGTCATTTACGTTGTATTGTTTCAATGATGTGCTTATTACTCTGTTCAAAGTAATTTTTCCATGCTACAGATTGATTATTTAAGTTAATTTACTTTATTGGCTTTACTTTCATGTTATCATTAAAAATGAAAGAAATATAATACAAAAAAGTTTCAGAAATATTTAACATTCTGCCTAAAGCAGACAAAATCAAGGAAAACTAGGCTTTTATTTCATCACTTCAGTCTACTGTCCTAAGCTATTGTAGTTGTCTGTTAGCTACTTTGTGGTACTTCCACTAGTATATAGTTTTCTTGGAAATAAGGCAAACTGAAGACCTGCTTTAAGGGTTAAGTACTTTTTACTTAAAGGCCATGTTAAGCAAAGTATTCATTGATTCGTTGAGGTTAAATGGGAATTTTGCCAGAGTAAGGAGTGCTGAATGAGACTCTAATGATGGACCTTGGTGCTGGAATGTCTTTCATTTGTCAGTCAATTTGATCAGTAACATGGACAAATTCCACTCTAATGTAAATCCCATGCAAGCTTTCATGAGAAGTGAATGAGGGTGAAATATGACCCTTAGTTTTTTTTGTTTTAATATTTATTACTTTACTAATCATAAAACGTTCATTAGAATTTTTTTAATTTTAAATTAAGAACCTTTAATCTCTGTTTCTTTTCAGGTTTTGTGAATGATTCCGTTACTAAGTGCATTGTGGCTTTACGTTTGACTGTGGTAGTAAAAGTCAGCACCTGTGTGCCTGTGGGGAGCCACTCAGATGACTTACAGTGTTTGGGAAAAGGAAAGTGTATCACAAAACCATCTGAGGTAAGGTGAAAAAACCTTATTTTAAAAGTAGAGGTTAAATGGGGTAAGACAAACACACAGCTAATAAGTTTGGATTTGTATTTCTGTACTAAATCTACTGTGTGTGTGCATGCATCCATGTCTATATGTTTCAAAAGCTGGTAAGGTTACTGAGTCATAACAAAACAGTGAGAGTCCTGTGGCACCTTAAAGACTAACAGATTTATTTGGGCATAAGCTTTCGTGGGCAGAAACCCACTTTGTCGGATGCATGAAAGATGAGTATGAGTAATAACATAACATAATAATGCATGGGTAATAACAGTGTACTTTTTTGTCATATCATTTACAAAACTCAAGATCGTAAAAGCAAGGAAATAATTAATTAGAGATGTGAAGAATCAAACACTGCTCAGATGACAAAAAATATTCGTATAACAGATAACAAAAAATCATTCATATCATGTATCAAGTAATGCATGTTTCATCACAACACAACAACTGAACTTTCACCATCAAGGAATACTCTTCTTCACTAGTATTCTCAAAATATAGACACACACCTTTTTGTTTCTACACAAACCTTCATGTTCACATTAACGATGTGCATTGTGTTCTTCTGGCAGTTTCTTAAATATTTAGGTAAAAGATCAGTAGAGTGGGCAAAGAAATTCCCCTGAGGACTATAGGTTGGCTTGAGAACAGAGAGGGGAGCGAAATCAGAGATTGCACTGAACAGAACTGAGTTTCAATAAGAGCTGAACTCAAATCTTCATGTGAACTTGTAGGATCTGATTTGTGCAGTTTACGCAGCTGTTTTTTTAAGGTTTTATGAAATCTTACACCATTCTTACCATGTATGCTAGTCTGTGTGATGAGTAAGTCAGAATTTACAAAACGGTGCCACTGATTTCTCTGAGCATAACCATATATCAGCTTGGGTGGAAATTAAGCAAAGAAATTTGAGGAAAGTTGAAAATTTAAAAAAAAAAATTAGAATTTAAAAAGGTACAGAGAAGGACAACAAAAATGTTTTTGGGGGGTATGGAACAGCTTCCATACAAGAAGAGAGAACAAACTGGGATTGTTCAACTTGGAAAAAAGATGCTAAAGAGGGGATATGATAGAGGTCTATAAAATCATGAATGGTGGAGAAAGTGAATAAGACAGCATTATTTACCCCTTCATATAACACAAGAACCAGGGGTTACCCAATCAAATGAATAAGCAGCATGTTTAAAACAAACGAAAGGAAGCATTTCTTCACATAATGCACAGTCAACCTGTGGATCACATTGCCAGAGGATGTTGTGAAGGACAAAACTATGGGTATGTCTATATTGATGGCAGCAAATTCGCCACATCAGATCGATTTCTCTGGATCCACTGAGTGGTCAGCAAAGACCCGCTTAGTCAATCCAGAAATGGACCTAGGAAAACCACCTCCAAAAGTGGCGTAGCGCTGTGTCATAGGGAATTCTGTTCCCGTCGATGCAGCACAGTGTGGACAGCACAGAGAACAGAAGCAGCGAAGTCAACGTGAGTTATGCAAGTTTTTTACGTCGCTTGCGTATCTCCTGTTTACTGCCGCCGAATCTCGGAGGTAAGTATAGACCAGGCCTAAAACTGGATCCAAAAAAGAATTAGATAAATTCGTGGAAGATAGGTCCATCAATGGCTAGGAATTTCATTTATCACTTTGTGGTTTGATAGTTCCTCTAGACAAAAAAAACATGCAAAGATAAGAGTATTTTTAATATAAAACCTTCTGTTAAAGTCTACTGTCTGGATGTCACTCTGCGTTTCTCTAAATTAGGCCACATATTCTCTATTATTTTATATGGAAAATGTCTTGTGTATATATACCGTTTTTATTACATGAGCACCTAAAACTTTAGAGCACAATAAAAACCTTGATTAATTGTGAATATTTAATATTCACTTGGGAGAAAAAGTAGTGGTGGCTGTTGAGCAAATACTAACATCTGTGAGCCTGCTGTGCACAGAAAAGTTGGCATGTTTGGGGAATTAAATAATAGCTCAGCTGCTACCGTTTACTAATTTAAATTCTAAACAAAAACACATTACATTGACAGAAAATTATAGTTTGAATTGTAATGATAATAATTGAACTGCTACAGTGCATATATCCATGACAGTACTAACATCTGGAAGAATGGAACAGCTTCTTCAGACCAGAATAATGAAGTTTTTAAAATACTTGCGATAATGTACAAACATACTTATTACAAGACCATTTAGAAATAATTGCTGCTTTCCAATGTAGGGCCGTACTATAGTAGTTGCCTGATATCATCAATTTGTTCTTTCAAGTATATGTGTTTCCTATTTCATAATCTTGTTTAATTTTTGGATTAATTTCCTTCTAAATTTTAAAATTTTCTTCAGAAGCATAGCTTCTCCTTTGAGTGATTTCTCATATCCATTCCAGTATAGGTGAGTACAAGCCACCATGCACTGGTTCCTGGAATTTTTTTCCCCTTAACAGACCCCCTAGGGTCGGCTCAGGTGCCCCCTGGAGTACCGCACTCATGCCGCGGTACATAAGGCACCGCCAACCCTAGGGCCCCTCAGTTACTTCTTTCCGACTGTGACGGTTACTGGAACGACCTTGCTAATGCAAGTATCTTCCCCTTTGCTATTCGTATGCAGTTTAGTAGTTAGTGTTTGTGTAGTGTTAAATAGTTAGTTAGTTGATTAGATAGGAGCCCCTAGGGCTCAATATGGACCTGGCCATGCCTGGGTCCCCTGGATTCAAACCTTGCACTGGCTGTGGCAAGGCTTTTCCCGTGAGTGACCCCACGACCACTGCCTTAAGGTTCACAAAGAGAAGTGCAAGATTTGTCAGGCTTTTAAGCCACGGACTCAAAAGGAATGGGACATTAGGCTGAAGGCCATTCTTATGGAGGATGCACTCCGTCCAGCTTCTGAGCCTCTTTGCTCCACGTTGGCACCGAGCGTTTCCCCGGTGCGGAGGACACCGTCGGCACCAGAGCCTTCGTAACACAAGTTCCCAGTACCAAAGAGGAAGAAGAAACAGCACATGGTGTGCTCCCACTCCTCCTTACTGTTGATACCATTGGGGTTGAGTGCACAGATGCAGACTAGGCCTGTCAAGCTTGCTCCGGTGCCTGCATCTCCTTGCAGGGAGCCTCCCCCGACTCCTGGGAGTGGGAGAGTGCCTCTCCCAGTGCCATCAACACTGGAGGCTTCCCGGGCAGTGAGAGCCTTGATGGTTCTGCCCATACCTCCACTCCTCCCCCTCCCCCCTGGCTGTGGGAGACGGGGCTGGTGTCTAGGGGTAAACCTGCGCTGGGTGCCCCAGGAGGCTGGTCAAGACCCACAGTCGGGGAAGAGTCTCCTGACAGACGGCCACCTCAAGTAGAGGGTGGAAGCTTCCCATCCAGCTCTGAGTCATCCTCGTCAAGCTCATCCTCTCCACACCGGGAACGGTCCCCGGCACCGGAGTCCTCTGAAACCAGATGCCATTTGAGAGTCACTTGGCACCGCTCATCGATCTCAGGCTCAAGGTCCCCGGTACCGAGCCATTTGTCATGGCGCCAATCCAGTTTGCTGACAGAGCCTGGCACTGGTGCTGTCCCCAGCACTGCACCGCAGATCCTGGTTGCCGGAGTCAAGCTCGGCACTATGCAGGTCCCATCAGCACCAATCATGTTTGCCGAAAGGTAAGTGGCACTGAAAGTTTTCGGTGCGAATACAACGCTTGTCTTTGTCATTGGAGCACCACTCCCGTCAGCACCGGCACTCCAGATCATCCTCGAGGGGCTGCTTCCCGGTGTGGAGCAGTAGACGGAGGCAGAGCAGAGGTCATTGCTCCCAGGACCTGGGTCCCCAGAAAGTTAAGGGGTCTCAAGTGTCCCAAAAGCCCCAACAGGATGCCCAGCAGCCGGTACCGATGCCAGCACCGGGGTGGCCCAAAGAATCATGGCAGTAGCCTTATTGGGGACCATGGGGAACTCAAATGGGCCTGGGCACTGTCGTTCCCATCGTCCGTCGCCCACTCGGTGCCCCCTGCAACTGAAAAGGCGCATGAGGACCTTTCCTTAGAGGAGGAATTGGACCCAGGGGAGGAACCCTCCACAGGGCCTCATAAAAGGGGCAGGCGCCTGCAGTAGTCGTCGTCCTCCCTGGATGAGGCGGCCCTCTGGGACCAGAGGGAACTGTTAAAAGATTTTAAGGCCCACCAAGAACTACTGAAGAGGGTGGCCGCAAACCTCAACATGGAGGTCAAAGAGTTGTCTGAGGAGGACGACCCCCTGTTTGGAGACTACAGGGTGCGAGGTCCCTCCCGAGTAGCCTTGCCAGTGCATAACAGGGTACTGAAATTGGTTAAGACCTTATGGCAAACCCCCGCCTTGGTAACCCCAACTTCCAAGGGCGCCAAGAAAAAGTACTATGTGCCCACGGAAGGGTTTGAGTTTATGTTCACACACCTGGCCCCAGGTACTCTGGTAGTGGAGGCTGGAGCAGACACGGCCAGTAGGGCCATGGCATCTGCGGTGGCCATGAGGCTGTGCTCATGGCTGCAGTCCTTGGGGCTTTCTCAGGAGGTGCAGCAGTTGATCCAGGACCTCCTTTTCGATGGGTTAGCCCTCTTCTCGGACAGGACTGACAAGAAGCTGCATGCCCTCAAGGAGCCACACTGTGCTCTTTAGGCCTGTATATTCCTCTGGCCTCTAGATGCCAGCTGCCTTTCCTGGGCAGGCTGCACCCTTTC
This sequence comes from Mesoclemmys tuberculata, assembly GCA_007922155.1. NCBI lineage: Eukaryota > Metazoa > Chordata > Testudines > Chelidae > Mesoclemmys > Mesoclemmys tuberculata. The sequence continues at coordinate 29,491,876 of ML675649.1, forward strand.
TTCAGCGAATGGGCAAGCGTTACCTCGGATTTGCTGGGTTTTAGACATAGTATGCAGAGGTTACACCGTACAATTCATGGCCTGTCCACCAAAACCGCCCCCTTCCTCTCCCCCGTCCCTCTTCAAGTTCTCTTATGAGCAACTCCTCATACAGGAGGTCAACAACCTCCTTAACCTGGGGAGGGTGGAATTGGTTCCCCCACAAGAAGTAGGGAGAGGATTTTATTCCCGTTACTTCCTCATCCCAAAAGCGAAGGGGGGGGCTTAAGGCCCATGCTGCACCTGTGTTGCCTAAACAGGTTCATGAAGAGACTAAAGTTCTGCCTGGTCTCCGTAGCCACCATTATCCCAGCTCTGGATCCAGTGGATTGGTTTGTCGCCCTCGACCTAAAGGACGCATACTTCCATGTATCGATCCTTTCCAGCCACAGGCGCTTCCTCAATCTCATGGTAGCTGGTTCCCACTACCAATCTATGGGCCTCCCATTTGGCCTTTCGTCTGCCCCCAGAGTATTCACCAAGTGCATGGCAGTGGTTGCTGCCCATATCAGGCAGCAGGGGGTTCAGATCTTTCTGTACCTGGATGATTGGCTAATAAGGGGCAAGTCCAGGGCCCAAGTGCAGGACAGTGTGTCCCTTACCTGTGCCACATGGAACAGGCTGGGGCTGCTCATAAACAAGCAAAAGTCCATGCTGTCCCTGGTACGAATGGAATTCATAGGGGCCTCCCTAGATGCTGTAAGAGCCAGAGCCTTTTTCCTGCAAGCTCGGTTCGAGGCTATGGCTGTGATCGCCCAACTGCACAGGTGTCCAACCACAACAGCCAGGCATTGCCTTCAGCTGTTGGGTCACATGGCAACCTGCACATATGTGGTGAGGCTAGCGCACCTCAAACTCAGGCCGCTCCAGGGTTGGCTGGCCTTTGTGTATGTGCCCAGCAGGCACTTCCTGCACAGGGTGGTCACAGTCCCTCCTGTGGTGTTGGGCTCCCTAAATTGGTGGAGGAACCCCAGAGCAGTGTTGAATGGGATCCCCTTCAGGAATCTGGTCCCATCAGTCACCCACATCACTGATGCTTCGGATGTGGGGTGCGGAGCCCACATCAGTGTCAACCTGAGTACCCAAGGTTTCTGGTCGGAGGAAAGACCCTCCATATCAATGTGAGGGAACTCGGGCAGTCAGACTGGCTTGCAGAGTGTTCCTCAGGTTCCTAATGGGCAGAGTGGTACAAGTGCTGACAGACAGCCATGTTCTATATCAACAGACAGGGAGGGCACAGTCTTCGGGCCTGTGCCGGGAGCCATTTCGACTTTGGGATTTTGCACTGAAGCACGATTTTCATTAATCTGCCTCTCACCTCCCGGGGGTCAGGAATGACGAGGCAGACAGCCTCAACAGGTCATTTCTACCCCGCTACAACTGGTCACTGCATCCGGTGGTAGTGGCTTTCATCTTCCACAAGTGGGGTGTTCCCCGAATGGACCTGTTCGCATCATCCTGGAACAAGAAGTGCCCGAGGTTTTGCTCACTACAGGGTCATGAGCCGGGGTCCATTTCTGATGCATTCCTCATCCAATGGACGGGGACCCTCATGCATGCATTTCCCCCCATTCCACTCCTGCCCAAAGTCCTCTTGAAAATCAAGAGGGACAGAGAAACATGATACTGATTGCCCCAGCCTGGCCGAGGTAAAACTGGTACAGCATGCTCCTGGACCTCTCAATTGCTGATCCAGTGGAGCTTCTGAGATGGCACGACCTGCTTTCCCTAGACCACAGCCGACTGCTGTACCCGGACCTGGACTCCCTGTACCTGACGGCCTGGAGACTTTGTGGCTGACGGAGGAAGAAAGAGCCTGCTCGGCGCAGGTTCAACAAATTCTGTTGGGCAGCAGAAAACCTTCAACACAGGTCGTGTACTGGGCCAAGCCTCTGCTGGGCAGAGACTTGGGAGTTTCTTCTGAGCCTCTCCCCTATTCAGGCTATCCTGGAGTACTTGCTACAGCTGAAACTCCAAGGCCTGGCCCTACCCTCTCTGAAGGTCCACCTGGCGGCCATCTCGGCCTTCCATCAGCCACTAGAGGGGAGATCCCTGTTCTCCCACCCTATGTCTATCAAGTTCCCCAAGGTGGTGGAGAGGCTATACCTGCAGGTCCATGACCCGGTGCCTCCCTGGGATCTGAACCTGGTCCTCTCCAAACTGACAGGGCCCCCCTTTGAGCCTATGGCTTCATGCCCGCTGCTTATCCTGCCATGGAAGGTAGCCTTCCAGGAGGGTCTCCGAGATTAGGGCGCTGACCTTGGAGCCCCCCATACTGTGTTCTTTAGGGATAAGGTGCAGTTGAGACCCCACCCAGCTTTCCTGCCCAAGTTTCATTATAACCAAGATATCTTCCTCCCCGTGGTTTTTCCAAAACCACATGGTTCGGAGGAGGAGCGGAGGTGGCATCCCCTGGATGTGAGGTGAGCCCTGGCCTACTACATCAACCGGACAAGACCCTTCCGGAAGATGACGCAGCTCTTTGTCGCCATGGCAGACCGGATGAAAGGATCCCCAGTCTCCACCCAACGCATCTCCAAATGATCACCTCCTGCATCAAGTGCTGCCATGAGCTGGTGGGCATACCACTCCCTGGAGTCATCACAGCGCACTCGACCAGAGCCCAAGCCTTGTCAAAAGCCTTCCTGGAGAAAGTGCCCCTGCAGGACATCTGTAAAGCTGCCACCTGGTCATCGGTGCACACCTTTACATTCCACTACTCCATCGTTCAGCAGGCGAGAGAGGATGCGGGATTTGGCAGAGCTGTGCTGAGGTCAGCTCACCAGTAACTCCTACCCACCTCCAAGGTATTGCTTTTTAATCACCTATACTGGAATGGATATGAGCAATCACTCGAAGGAGAAAACATGGTTACTTAGCAGTAAATGTTGTTCTTCAAGATGTGTTGCTCATATCCATTCCATACCTACCCTCCGTCCTTGCTGTTGGAGTTGGCAGAAAGAAGGGACTGAGGGGCTGTAGGGTCAGCGGTGCCTTATGTACTGTGGCATGAGCACAGTACTCCAGGGGGCGCCTGAGCCAACCCTACGGGGTTTGCTGGGGGAAAAAAGTTCTGGGCATCCATGCACAGTGGCGTGCACTCACCTACACTGGAATGGATATGAGCAACACATCTCAAAGAACAACAGTTACTGGTAAGTAACCATGTTTTTCTAAATCACATAAGCTTCTTACATAATACATATAATATGGGACATCATGGTGGACTATATATGCCCATTCTATATTTAGTAAGAAGAATTATTTAATTTAGTTATGGATAATTTTATATGTTTAGATTTTTACATGCATTAATTAACACTCTTAAAGCACATGTACAAAATTTTAAAACTTTATAAGAGTAGCTCAACAAAAATCATTTGTAAGATAAAGCATATGAATTAGAATGTTCACTAAAAAGAAGGAAAGGCAATACACTGCTCTCTTTCCTCTTTCTCCCTATTTATTTTTTCATCTTCTCTCTTTTCTCCATCTATAAATATGTCATGTTATATTAGATACATCTAAAGTATTGACTGTTGTATCTGATTGAGATGATGACCTGTTGGTGTATTCCATATTTCATTCATGAAGATGTTTTTATTATCATTTGCAGTATATCTATTTCTATAGATCTTCGATCTGTACCATTTTACAAAAAATAAAAACAAGTAAGAAACATATGTTGGTTCAGTGCTAGAAAACAGGGTCTGTCAACCTTCAACTCCAAAACCCCATTCAATACGCACCACTCCACCTTTGGCAAACAAATGCCCAATATAGGCCTTGATGCAAGCCCTTGTAGTCATTGAATCCAGGCATTGGCAGACCAAAAGGGAAGTACTTTCCAGGAGTGACGAACCCTTACTTTGAGAATGTCCAGATAGAAACTTCCATTCATTTAATCATTACTAGCTTTTATTATTGTATTGTCACAGAATTACATAAAGAATCAGTCTATAGGTAGGACAAGGCATCACACCAGTTTTATAGGTTAAAACTCAGAAAATGGGAATTATTTTTGCAAACAATGGCTTTTTTTTTTTAATTTCAAAATTCAGGTTTTTTATGAGCTTTGTAGCGGGTTGAGAAATAATATACATTTTTCACAAAATATTTCTGAAAAGAATAGTTTTTTGTCAGACAATTTCAAACCTTTTTTGCAGCAGCTCTAGTTAAAATTAATGCATTAAACCTCATTCAGAAATCACTTGGTATTAGTGCCAGTCACACAGAACAGATGTAATGTTCTGCTCATGATAAACATGGCCAAATAGCCAGGAAGATATATTCTGAAATTTCAGAATGGTTTTAAGGTATGTCACCACCTTTAGAGTGCATTCCAGTAATGCAATCCACTCTTGATATGACTAACGCTTGGATGACCTTAATGAGGTCTGTATCTGAAAGAAAATTTTGCAACCTTTGTCCAAGCACATATAGTGAGATGCTTTTTGGTAAGTGATGATACTTGTAACTTCTAGCAACTTCTGAGATCCAATAAGATCTCTAGTTTGTAAACTTGCATAAGAAATGGTAGGCTTAGTCTCTCCACTGTGGTGCAGTTATAATCTTTGCTATTTCTTCAGATTCTGTCCCGCACTTTATAAGCACCCCCCATCTTTGACTTTTCTGGATTGAGTCTCAATCAACTAATTCTCATCATCACCCCAATCTCTGTTAGACATGAAGTAAGTCATTCAGCTGCACTGGCTATGCTAAAAGAGAAAAATATAAAGTTGGATGTCATTCTGCATACTATAGAGAGCACATTTTGTATTTCTAACCTCCTAAAAGCTCAGATGATCATTGAACAGGAGAGGTGACAGAATGAAACTCTCCATCTCCACATGGGAGAGTCCTTGAGGGCTCCTATCTATTAGTGTTAGGCTGTGTAGGGGAGGAAACAACACCTCATGGTGTTGCCTGATTTATTGAGTGGCTATCGATTATATAAATTTTCCTTTAGCGTTTCCAATTAAACTCCCAATTGACAAAACAAATTTCTGAAGTTTGCCAGCTTTCTGCCCCAGAGTCAAACAAAACAGAAAGATTGCTAAATTCAACTTCAAATTCAGTTTCTTGTTGGGAATTTTGATGTGCACAACAGTGACACTCACACTGGGGGCAGACCTGAGATTTTAGTAATTTTATTAATACAGTTAGTAAAAATGTCCCAAACCGAATGAGAATGTAACTATAATGCAACATGAGGCTGACATCCCACATCATCCTATACGCGTACTCTCTCATCTCTCATGGAGACCTAGAGGTTGGAAGGCAGGTTTTGATCCACCAGGATCCTGCCAAATCTCTAGCATGCCAAGCTAGTCCAATGGTCAAGGTCCTGAGAACTCTCTAGCTTATGTGGTGGTTGGGCCTATTATAGGGCCCAGTGGCTGCCAGGAATATGCATACAAATGTTCCACTTTCTCTGTCCAAAACTCACTTCCTCATCCTGATGAAGTTGGAGCATTCTTAGCTTCTGGTTAGCTTATTAATGATCCCAAGCCTGTTATATGCGTCAATTAATTGCCATAACAATCTTGCAGTTATATGTTTGCGGATGTTTTTATCCCAAAATACTTAAAATAGTTCCTTGCAGTTACCTAATAGTCATTTCATGCACTATTGGCAAAGCTGCAACTATAAAACAACCAAAAATCTTATTTTAGGTTTCCCCATAACTCAGTATTTTTACTGTTAACATACTTAACACTAAGGTTTGTAGGCCTAAAGCCTCACGGCAACTGCTCAAGCGGAGTCTTACAGGCTTTGGGCCTGTAGGTTCCTTGCATTGTCGTTGGATACAATATTTGCATTCTGCAGCCTACAATGGTCAGTGATAGCTAAGCCAGGTAACATATTTAAAAGAATCAGGAATGGTGATCATCAGTGAACACAACTAGAGCAGTTTGTGATATGCGCTAACATTAACAGGGGCCACAGCCATCCCAACAATCTTTCTCCAAAAATGAAAGCTTGAAGCTGCGTGATAGCTGAAGAAATGTTTTCTTGATCAAGGGTCTAACAATTGTTTTTTGGAAAAAGATGTTGGTATCTTGCAGGTGCTCTCCCCCACCTTCCAACCCCCAAAAAGGAGTTGATGGCCTTTACATGCCCAGGAATAGACAGAATTACATCCCCAACATATTTGCCTATTCAGGCATAGAGTCAGAGAGTACACAGAATTCATTTTTGGAGATGGTGGAGGCAGTTGTATATGTCGAGTCAAAAGGAGATTTATGAATTCATTCCATCACTGGCCATTTCTTTGCTCACTGTACTTTATTGCACCAGTTCCAGGAGGTTGAAATATTGTCTTATGTGGTTCTCAAACTAAAACATTGTTTTTGTTGGTCCTACAAAATAAGCAGATATCCAATCCCCATTTTCTGGCATGGAGTTTAAAATAATAGATTATTTAGAGTCATTTTTAAAATACGTTGTGTCATCAATCCCCAGTCAAATCAGTGTGGGTCAAAGATCCACAGAATTTAGTTTTAGCATACATCTGTTACACCAAAGAGCATACAGACAACAGACCAGTCAATAGTAATAATAGGAGCATATTTATTAAGGGAATAACTTGCACTGGGAACTGCTTCTAGCCTGCTGTAGCTTAGGGCTGAATACCAGCAGCAGGTGGAACCATTAGAGCTAGAGAAACCATAGAGAGGTTAGTTTCTCAACGAGGCAGATACCAAAGCATAACAGGCAGAACTAGAATTAGAATTAGTAATATCCTTCATAAGTCTTCATTACAGATCAAATTTGGGCTCAAAACTGTAACTGTTTTTTCTACAGAAAAGTTCTTCATTTAGACCATTGGAACATACAGAGAGGGAAAAGACCCCTAATATTTTATGATCCTCTACATGCAACCAAAGTACTGTAAGGATCATTCTAGACTGGGGATAATTCGCAAAGGCATCAGCGTCTGATTTCGAAATATAATTAATTTATCAACAGATAATAAAGAGAATAAAATGTCATTTTGTATTTGTCCTTAGTGATTTTTCAAATGCTAATTTTCTTGCTCATTTGTTACATAATACAATTAAACCAGGAAACTTTAGTTCTGCCCCAACATCAACAGTGTAGTTTAATGAACTTGATTGTGGGAAGTGCATGCTTAGCTGAATGGGATATTTTCCTACTATTTTCCTCATCCAAGGTGAGACATGCCCTGGAATGGCTTGGTGATTTTCATAGTGATACAGCAAGCAACTGCCAAAATTATATGCTCAATGTGACTCAGACATAGTGTCAGTTTCCCACAAAGCTGATCTTCTGCCCTTCTTTTTGCAAAACTGAAACTTTAGTTTTATTTATCTTTACATCATGGTCTTTGTGATTTTTCCATTTGTTTTTTAATCTGTAATTCAATCTGTTTGTGTAATCTAGTCTTCCAAGATGCAAAGCATTTTTCTTAGATGAATGCATAACAGACCTAGTGCCATGAAAAAGCTAAGAGCTCCATTGGCTGTAGTCATTGCTTCGACTGCCAACCTGAAGATTGATTACCATCTTTGTGTGCTTATGTACCTAACCATTTTGATTCAAACGTATTTTAACGCAAAAGAAATATGCTTTCACATCTGCTTAACTGTAAAGTAAAGCATATTTAACAGTTTCCTATAGTATAAGTACAGAGGCATGCAACTTACAGTCTGTAGAGCATGTAAAAAAGTAAATAAATGACCTCTAGATCTGGCCGAAGTTTATTACCCAATTTTAATCATTACTTACTCAGGCAAACTCTTGAGTAAGAAATACATTGGCCCCTTATGTTTGCATGGAGTGAAATATTATTTTCACCAATTGCGAGTACAATGTAGGAGTGAAATCAAAAGGGTTTCTAGGAGCATAGATTCCCTTCCATTTTTTACTGCACTGGTGATGAAAGGAGTGCAACTCTCACTCCTCTGGCCCAGATTCTGTTGAGGGAATGGATTCTGAGTCAAGGTTGCATCCTCTTCGGACAGAATTTCTGCCAGTGTCAGAATACCATCTCCTTGAACAACATTAGATAGGCCAACAAGAGCACTTGTTCATCAACATAGTTGTGACTACACTATGGGTTTTGTGGGCATAGCTTTGTTTGTCAGGTGTGTGGGTTTTTTTCACTTCTCCCTCCCACCCCGATTAACATAGGTATGCCAGTATAAATTTTAAGTGTAGATGAAGGTTTTGATTCATAAATGGAAAATGTTCTTTAATAGGTATCATCCTTGTATGTCTTGCAACATACATGCATGATTTTTGCCAGTATGGGCTAATAATGAGATTGGAATAATGACACACAAACCTTCTAAAGAAGTTCATATTTGTTAAAATATAATTTATGATGAAGAAATCAATGACAGTTTAATAGCATGCATTTTATTAGTTTAAAAAAATGAAGATCTTCATATTTCATTTTTCTTTAACACTATTACTAGTAAATTTTCATAACATGGTTTTGCAGAATACCACTATATTACATTTAGGTTAAACATTAAAACTGTGATTATACTATCAGAACAAAATAGAGTTTACAAAAAGGGTTTTTTTAATACATCTATTTTTGTCACATGCAGAAAACAATGTAACTCCAGATTGTGCCATGATATATACTGTGGCAAATTATAACAAACATGTTTTCTATTCAAAGTTTAAAAATCTGTAAGAAAACATATGTGAAACACACATGAATATTGTAACGTTATGTTTAATCAAGAACATACACAAATTCATTCCCAGCCCTGAAGAGATTGTCTAAAACCTTGTCTATGCTGAATATTTGCCCTAGTTTCAGTCGTTGGTCAGCCACTAATGTAACTTTAACAGTGAAACCCTTAGATAAAGCTTTTCTATAAACTACTGTTGAAACCTGGTTTCAAGTTGGAATCAGCTGCACCAGTGCTAATTTGATTTTATAGAAATTTGCTTGCCTATTCTAGGAGTTTGCACTCGAGCAGAGATATTGGTGACGAGGCACCAATGGCAGAAATTCCCCCTGTATAGAATCGAAGGAGACAATTGAAAAATAACATGCAATGCCTTTATGTATGTGGCAGGAAGTAACAAATAAATGTACTAATAAATTCTTCAAGATTCAGAAGATGATATTGCCCAGTAGAATTGTAACAGCCCTCAAAACCAAATACAGCTGACCTAGCTGCAAAACTTATTTAATGCCTTCTGAAACACTTGAATTGTTTTGGTATGTTTTCTCTGAATGACATCAGTATGATACCAGCTCCATTTAGAGGCAGTACTAGAACAGCACATTTGCTGGATATTATTCAGTATGCCATTTAGCACTGAAGAAATTACCACTAATTAAATTAGCATAAGTCATCACAAATGGGATAAATTTGTGGGAAATAATATAAATAATGGGATAATAATGGGAAGGCCACACCTCTCCTGGTGCTGCTGTTTCAGTCTGTCTGGATGCATTCAGGTGCAATAAGATATAGTGAGTATACTATTATACATTCTGATGGCAATCTTCACAAGCAAAGCTTTGTTTCATAATGCAAGTTTAGGTATTTTAGACAGAGGCTTTCATTTACACTGGTGTAAATCAATGACTTCAGTTACTCCAGATTTACACTAGTCTAAATCAGAGTAATATTTGGTCCATGTATTATGGTAATTAATCAAAAAGTGAATGAATATTAAGTCTTTCTTAGCAAGGGAGAAACACACATCAGTTTAGGTCTTGACATCTTTGTTAAGGCCAAATCTACTATAATTAAGAATGCAGACTGAATTATTTGTCTCAGTGTAATTTTTGTAATCTCTCTTGCTTGTTGTAAAAATGATATGAGAAATCAAGCATCTGCTATGAGAGTTATTACCCTTGTTTATTTCTGGTAGTACCCACTTAGCTCGTTTTGGCCCTTCATACAGTAGATCACCAGAAACTTGCAGAGAATTTATATTTTGGATTTGCTAATAAGAAATTGGTTTGATTTCAATTTAATTGCTACCCAAATCTTTATGTATGCTGATATGTTACAGTTTCACACTCTATATAATAGTTGTCTAAAATGCATGGAAGAATTGTATGTAAATATTACATTATTTGGTTGGAAGTGTTTAGATATCATTCTGTTTGGGACTACGATAGTACGTAGTTTCTTCTTCCTTTTGTATTGCTTTTGTGCTCAAATTAATGAGCATATATCACCTATGCAAGAAAATAATATAACACATGATTTGGGAAAAATGAAGATGACCTACCTAATCGTCTCTACAGAATAACTTATGTAAATCCCAAAACGGTTATTTATCAGTAGAAATCTGAATCTGAAGTGTTGCAACACTTTTCATTGTCAAAATTAAAAAAACCCATTTTGTTACTATATTTTATGGTAAATTGTTACCATATATTATCTTCTGACATCATCATCATTATCCTTAGCTTTTTAGCTGTCTATTTTGTTAACTTTATTGAGCAAAACACTGATAGTAGCATGTTATTAGTAGCATTTTAATAGATATTGTTCTTATTTATTAACTATCCATTCCAAACACAAGCAGCTGAACCCCAGGAAGATGAGAGCACATCTCACTTTTGAGTTTTATGCCTCTCTTACTCCAGTACCTCTATAACACAGTGATTAGTACTCTAGAAATGTAAGAGCGTAGAGCTCCGTGTTTAGTTGCGGGGGAGAGGAGGGTGGAAAATCCTGATTTTGATTAGCATTCTCATTTTTTCCATTGTGTCTTTTCTACATAAATTGCTGCTCATATTTTTTATAACTGAGATCTGTGCTAGACTTCTGAACATTAGAGAAGTCCACACTGGATTCTGATGCAGACTTCCTAACTGTGGTCCGCAAGGGCGGAGGGTTCATAGTTTATGATCTCGGTGGCGAGAAGGAGAGCAACCAGACACACACAGTTGCCAGTAGATGTCAGTTTATTGCATTGCATATAAGCTGTTGGTATTAGAGACAAATCAACGGGCATTCCAAGCCACAGCTGATGCAAGCAATTACTGCAATTACCCCACAGAAAAAGAATAGAACACTTAGACACAAGGGTGGGGAGTCCCGTTATGCACCCTGCAAGCGAGTCACAACCAGGGAACCGACCTGCCCAGGGCATCCAATAAGGCCTTGATGGATCCATGGAGAGTCTCATCAGGGCTTTGGCCAGAGGTACCTAATATACTTCTTTTTGCCCTGGTGCAACAAAAAGCTTTACTTAGCAATACATGATGTAATTCTCAATCTCTTTCAGGGATTGGGCCTTAAACTTGTTTTTCATTAGTCTATTGGCTGATAATTACAGGTGGCGGAGTTAGCAACTGATATTGGGAAGCTGCCCTTTCCATAGTCTAAAGGTGGCTGAGCTAGCAACCGAAATGGGGAAGCTGCCCTTTCCATAGTCTAGACTGGTCCTGTGGGTAAACAACTGCTGATTTGCACTTAGGCACCTGCTGCCTATCTCACAATGACAACTAAGAGTTAGTTACACATTTGCCCCAAAGGACTTTCCACTTGGTTATTTTCCAGCAGGGGCCTACTCTTGCTCACAGCCTGAGCTGGATTTCTAGGGCCTAGCTTTGCCAACTGACTGGCCCCGCGTTACAATGTCTTTAGCTTCTTACACTGACTGACCCCAATCTCTGTAACAAATCGACTCAAAACTCCGGATGCAAGCATCTGCAAACCATGTGAAAGTTGACATCTGGGTCCTAATTTAAACTTTGTCCCTCAGGCCTTCTCTGCCTAAGTAGCACCATTCAATGCTGTTATAATGTCACTGACTGTAAGCAGATCTCCTGGTTTACTTCAATGGGGTGTGCTGCTTAAAACTGGTAGCATGATATGTCCCTAAGATGCAATTTGCTGCTCCTTTTCTGCAGAGAACTGTCACGCGTTGTGCTGTTATGAACTTTCCTTCCCACAACATAATCAATCATGCAGGACTGAATTAAGGCAAACTGGGGCCCTAGGCATACTCCACATGGTGCCTCTACAGAGGCGCTGCCCTGTGTGCTATGGCCCTGCCCTTCCTTGTGGTGGCAGCAGGATTCGGAGTCAAATTGAATGCGGTATTGTTTAAGGATGTGTGCAGACTGAGACAAAGGTTAGTTATGGTCAATTCACATTTTCAATGCATACATGAAGACTAGAAACATGTTTTTTTTTAAAGGAGACAGATTTTAATCTCATCATGTAACTTCAGGATCTGAGGCACTAGATCATTTCTGTAGTGCTTAATCTCTCACTGAGTGTGTGCCCTTTTATGTTTGTTTGTTTATGTAGTTTTTTTATCTATTTTTGAAGTAAAAATGTATGCTTAGACCATTGTAAATTCATTGATGTACTCCTGTTCAACATCAGTGTAAATGAGAAGGGAATTGGGCCCCCAAAGTTTAGAATTTAAACTGTTAAACTGGGAGTTATGAGAAGGCTTCAGGAAACTTATGTTGGCTACCATATTACAACTACAGAGGTAATCTTTATTTCAGAGAAAACAGTGTGACATTTAAAGTAAGGTTCCCACTAGTTTCATTTTTAAATACTTGTATACAGAGTAACACTTTGCAGATGGTATCTAAAGAACATTCATTATTATAAATTTTTAATGAAATTCTGATTCTTCTTATTCAGCTTCTAATATAGAATTTCCGATTCTAATTATATTTAGTATCTCAAGAATAGATTTATTTTGGTTTCCTATCTTAGTTTTCATACAATTTTTATCATCAGAGATGGATATGAGAATTATAATCTCCCTATATTATATTAATAAGGACAGCTGTTCTCTAATGGAAGCTGTTTCAGTCTATAGAATGTGATTATTTTATTCCTGTTTGCTTTCCTATAATGTCATAAACCACCTTGTAATTCTTCTCTTTAATTTTACGGCACAAGGTTGACAATAATGGGGAAAGGAGCAATGCTGTAATAAATTCTATGAGGAAAACAGAAATCATGTGATTTTCATGGTGCCCAATGGATATCATGACTATGTAAATGGCCGACGTTTATCATGGACACTTCAGCACTAAGGATTCTGCATCCGTGGGCAAAAGGGAACTAGAACTCTGACCAATGACGATGTGTTATCTTTGGGAAATACTTTCTTTCCTGCTGACCAGTGAATGCCCCTTAATAAATAGGTTGCAAACTTTAGGCTCCGTGGCTCGGAAAAGATCAGAAGTAGGCATGATTTAGGGGCCAGAATCTGTTCACCAGATGTCTCCTTTAAAATATTTTCTGCTTTAGGAGGGGCTGGGTAAGCGAGTCGTGTTGGTTCTGGTCTGCATTTTTAAACCTGGTTTTATGGAATGTGTACATTTACAACTATTATCCCCAAAGTAGAAAACAAAGCCATATACCTAACACCAGTGCCGCAGATACATTGAGACAAAAGAAATGTGCTGTTTAATATGCCAGAGGACAGAGCAGTTTACTCCAAATGCTAAGCGAGAGCCATCTAGTTGTACACATAGCCTGTATAACTATATGAATTTCTGATTGTTACCCTTATCCTTCTTTCCCCGTTCTTGCCTGTTGCTTATCACATTACTTTCATATTAAATTAGGGAGAGACTGTGGTTTCCTATGTTTTGACATAGTACCTAGCACAATGGGGTCCAGTTCTGATTGGATGTTTGGGCACTAATAATAATAATAATAATTAATAATAATACCTCGCTCATACTTAGTGCTTCTCTTCAGTAGATCTCAAAGTCCTTTATAAAGCCCAGTAATGTTATCATTTTACAGATGGAAACTGAGAAATAGAGAGGAAATGGCTTGCCCAAGGTAACCCAAATAATCCTATGGCTGAGAGAGGAATGGAACCCAGTGCCAGGCTGATGCTCTATGCACTAGTCCTCCCCATAACACAAACACTACCATTACACAAATATTGGCTCAATTTCAGGAAAGCACTTAAGCATAACTTGGAATTTATACGGAATTGCAGCCTTTCTGAGACATTTTTCCATTTCTGAGAAATAGTTGTATTTCAAAAGAAGGAGAATAATCTGTCTGGGCCATTGGGTTCTGTTTCTTCTTGTGTAGACTGTGCTTGTCAATAGTAATTGTCTAGATCTTTGGGATTTTTAGATTAGCAACATTTCAGACAAAGTTGAAACCCACTCATATGAAACTCCTGTAGTCTGGTAGAAAAGCCACCAGGCTTCTGTGTATTTTTATGAGTAAAATGTGTGAGAACCATATATAAGTGGAGAATGACTAGCTCAACTATTCTGGCTGAATTTTCCTACAGCAACACACGGCATGGATTTCAGCCCAAAATTGGTAACATTTGGCAAAGTTATAATCAACTGAAAATGGGGTTTTATGATGGTAAACCGTCAGGCAACCTTAATAATAGGTGATGCTCCCAGGTTCTCCTATCATAACGTGCACATGTATAAGCTGTAACAAAATATACTTGCCAAAACCACTGAAAGTAAATGAAATTGAAAATGACCTCTGGACTTTAAGTTTTAATGGTGTAAATTAAGAACAGCGAATTTGGCTTTTATCAAAGTTGGCAAAATATTTGCTTCATATGTAAGATCAGTGGCAAAATGCACATTGGAAAGAAGCCTTCCCAAACCTCCGTAGTTCGCAAAACAATATTAGTTTATTTAGCAAAATTTGAAAACCCTTGTAATTTAGAGATGATGAATAAAATTATCTATAAAGGTTATAAAGCAGAATAGCAAGTCCATGAGTATTGATCAGGTTTAACCTCTGGCAAAGCAGTTGGCTGAGGGGATTGGTAATGGAATGCAAAACCTTTCTTCTATAGCTTGACTTTTCAAGTAAAGCTCGGGTGGTAGTGAAAACATTGTGATGTGTGATGGATGTTTGATGGCCTGTGTAAAAATAGGTTGGTAGTTGATTGTGTTGGTCTTACATGACAAATATCCACCTCACAAAAACACTTTCAAACATGTCTTAGAGACTGTGGCATAATTCTTATTAAAGGTCAATGGGATTTAGATTCCTAAATCCCTAGATCACTTTTTTTAAATGGTATTTATGCTCCAAAGTCACTTAAGATGCTTTTGAAAATGTTACCCTTAATCACTACTAAACCACTGTCCAGCATAAAGTGGTGTTTGACAATCTCAGCAGAGAGGACAAGAACTGAATATACATGGAAATTAGACTACTCCCTTTGCTCTGAGACAAGGCTGGATTCACTCTCCTGGGGGCCCAGGGCTATTAGATTTTGTGGGGCCCCTCTATACAAGTCTTTTCCCTAATTGAAAACAAAATTATCACAATTATGGCATCGAGGCTATTAACACTATACTAAACTTGCCTTTTAATTCACATAAAGCCATTCTGTGGTTACATTTCAGTCTTAAAACATGTAGAACAGGGGTTGGCAACCTATGGCTGTTTGGGGCCAGGAGCAGCTCCTGGCCAGGGCGCTGGGCCCATGTCACATGAGAGAAGGGAAGAAGGTAGGGGCAGGGCCAGGACGGGAGAGCGGCCACCGTGAGAGTGCTGCTTGAGGCTGGGAGCGGCTCCTGGCCAGGGCACTGTGCCCACGCACATAGGAGAGAGGCAGAGGGGAAAGGAGGGAGGATTTGGCACGCCATGTCCATAAGGTTGTCGACCCCTATTTTTGCAGGGCACTCTTTAGCCTGAGGCCCTGGGCTGCAGCCCCTAGAGCCCCTGCGTTAATCCGGCCCTGCCCTGAGATGTAGCTTCTCCAGGTCTAGAATGAGAGACATTGGTATGTTTATCCATATAGTAAATAGAAAATTTCACTCTCCATGCTTGTCAAATTGAGCACTTTTGAAAAGCATTAAATTCCATGAAGGTTTAAAAAAAAAAAGCAAGGTGTATACGTTTTACATTTAAATGAAACAAAATCTTCAAAAGACTTGCGCCTTCCCACTATCCTTAGAGGTTAACATTAAAGAAACAGTATCACTAATGAACACGTTAATTAAAACATTAGTGTTCTACCATTTATTTTTCTTCACTAATCAGACAAGTGCATGACCTGGTAACTTTTCATCAGTTATTTGGATATATTTTAGTTTACAAATAATCTGCATTTAAGCATGGAATGAAAAATATAATGTGATATTAACCACAGCCTTTATTCACAGCATCTGTGCTTCTATTGCCATTATAGTCACCTTAATTTCTCATAAAGTATAGAGAACCATAAAAGTTACTTTGACACTTTAGAAAAGAGTTTATTTTGATGCAGTGGTGTTGTAGCTGTGTTGGTCCCAGGATATTACAGAGACCAAGTGGGTGAGGTAATATCTTTTATTGGACCAACTTCTGGTGTTTCTCACCAACCAGAAATTTGTCCATTAAAAATATTACCTCACCCACCTTGTCTTTCTAGTTTATTTCTAGACAGTTCAATAGATGATATGCTAATACTCAAATAGAAATTATGGGTTTGATGAAAAAATTATTGGGTGAGATTCTTTAACCTGTATTATGTGGGAGCTCAGACTAAAGGATCATAATAGTCCCTTCTGGTATTAAAATCTATGAATCTGTTAAAAGGGTAAACCAATATTGTATTTTTATGTGATATCCTTACTGTTTAATATGCAATCAAAATGTTACAATTGTTTTATTAGCTCAAGGGGGAGGGGGAAGGAAGTTTTAAGGCAAGATTGGAAGAGACATGACTCAGTGATTTGGATTACAGTCATCTGGAGATTTCCAGATATGAGGGGCAGCACAAGGTTAGAGAGCTCTAAGTGGTGAGTACTGGTGAAGGAATATCTGAAACCAAAATTGGAATGGAGCTAATGGATAGGGAAAAGGGAGGGAAATGTGGTAAAAATAGTAAACTGAAGCAAATCCATGGCAAGTTTTGAATAAGTAGAGGGAACTTTTGAATTAGACTGAGAGAAATATTTGGAAGCCAATTATATGGCACAGGATAGTGGTAATTTGGGCCAAAATGGTTTTGTTGAATTATTTATAATAATTTGTAGCTGTCATCATTAACCAATTGCCTAAAAATCAAAATTCAGATGAAATCTGTATTGAGTATATGAACAATACTTACCAAGTATACAGTACTTTACATATTCCAAGTATTCAGTTAATTAATCCTCTTGGATGGGGTCTAGGTACCCCAGTAACAGGCCCTTAGAAATGGCTAGAAAGATTAAATATGTGAGAGATGATGCTGCAGAAAACATTTTGAAAACAATTGAATTATATTTGCTAAATAAAATAGTCTTTTGCAGCAATGTCTTATAGGTGTTTTTGTATGGAGTTTGAGACTAAACAGCCACAGTGCACAAAACAAGCTAAATATTTTTAGCTCTTGGTTTATGCAAACATCTTACCAGGTTATAAGGCAATTAAAAGCTGCTAGGGAGATTTGAACAACAGCATAAAAAGAGTCTGCAGTTTCAAGGACGACAAATAGTTATTGTACAAATCTTCCTCCCTAACAAAGGCTGATTGCTTAAATGATCACTTGACTACCAAGAAAAAATAAGAAGATCACTAATGCATAGCTTTTTGAATAGGCTACTGACATGAAAGAAAGCACAGGTACACTGCAAGAATGGTTGGAAGGCCATCTGAGTTTCAAGAATGAATATGAATATCATTTGTGTATGTTGGTTCTGCTTCTTTCCTCTTATACTGATATATAGCTGGTGTAACTCTACTGAAGTCAATATATTTACATCAGCCTAAATGACAGAAGAGTCGGGTCTGTCATTCTTGAATCTGCCTTTTGAAAAGCATGACCTCAGAATATCCTGTGTGCAATCTGGGCAGCAAGCTATATTGTTCTTTTGTTTCCAGCTGTGTATTCAGATTTGGGTTTGGGGGGGATTCTCTGATTTGTAGTTCTGCAAAACAGTTGTCAATTTTTAACTGCTACAGAGATACACATGTCCAAACACAAGCTATGCTTTAATCAAACACAAGTTATTGGGAATTTAATGGCCTGTGATGTACAGGAAGTTAGACTAGATAATCTACTGGTCTTTTCTGGCCTTAAACTCTATGAATCTGTATATGGGATTACATTTACACTAGTTGTATGTTTTCTGCAATATGTTTTGTTTTCATTTCTAGGGACCTAATGGGGGGACCTAGTCATATATTCTCTGGACAGAATCTGTATGAAAATGTTCTGAATTTTTTCAGGCTGCTCCAACCAGCACCGCTTTGCACTTGATCCAAAGACTGGGTGACTGCAAAGCAAACATTTCCCCCCCCTGGTTGTGCCAAGTCCTCCTCAGATATAGCCAAGGATCTGGCCCTTTGTAAGGAAAACAGGAAACGAACATAGTCCATAATGTGCAACATGACCAAGTTCATATTGTTATAGGAACCTTAGCTCTTGCCTTTCCTGTCTCTTAGTTTTAGGTGCCTCCATATTGCATGAACATAGTTATTTTTTTCATTTAATTTGCTAGATTTACTAGAGAAATAAAAGGGAAAATGAAACAAAAAGGGAGGAAAAAAACATAAATAAAGCTCACCAACGCAGACTTTCTAGAGACACAACCCAGTTTCTTGTAACTAACACAACTACTGCCTCTAGGAAGCAGGCATTCCTTTAACTGCATTTCTGTGTACCCTCATGCAGGTACTGCAAATACAGTATAAATGCTTCTTTTAAGTCTGCTGGATTCAGTGATCTCATATTTTAAAATAAACAAACCAAGCAGAACTGAAGTAGAAAATAAACAGATGGAATTGGGGACAGGAAAATTCTGGTGAAGAGGTAGCAATTGAACAATTGCTTCTGAACCACATTTTGCTTCTGAACTCATTTTGAAAAGTGTTCTCTTTCCACTGTGCATGAAGCCCAGTGACGTGTGCTCTGTAAAACTGAAAGCTTTTTCTTGAACATGTTAAAAAATATGTAGTTAGTTTTTTTTTTTCTTTCTTAAGCCGGGGGCCTCGTTTTTTCAGTCAGTAAAGAAGGTCTGCGTTTTTGAATGACAGTTTTCGCCGTCATTATCCTGGTAGCAGCATTCTTCATTTGGTGATTAAGCCTAAACTCAATACTCAGATGCATTCATGATCACAAACACTTTGATATGCAGACTGACTGGTGTTTAAGCATAAAAATCACTTGCTGCCTGAAAGAGTTAAAATAACCATAATGGATGCAGCTTGTTACACATTTGTGTTCTCTCTCCACCCAAGTTATCATCCTACAGCTTGCACAATGTGACTGCATGTGACTGATGTTACCTGAGGTACTGTTAATCAAGCAGAGGTTTTAAGCAATTGATGATTGTCGTCTTTAGGATTTTTTAACAGAAATGAGCCATGTGCTGATGTGCTCCAGCAGTGACATAAGGAATTGAGAAAAACTTACTTTGAATTTCACTAATGATTTACCTTATTGAACAAGGATCAGGTGATGGACTTGTCAAAAATGGTATCTAGATAGATTTCAGTTTGCTACATATCTATGCATATGCATAACTTGCATTATAAATTACTGTGCCATATGTTAGTAACATAAATTGTGGTTTTGGCAAATCTTTCTGGTTTTGTTCAAACCACAGCCCTGTTTGGAGACCTGCCATCACTCTCATGGAGCATATTCAGTTCTGGTGATCTGCAGATGTTGAAGGATGTAAATCTGTGCAGACCACTAGTTCAGTGGAGGCTTTTGGCAATCCCAATAAGATATAAATCATTCCAATTTTTGGAGATACAGAGTGCTAATCTGTGTGCAAAATCAAACCTGTGTACTAACCTTTTACAGAAAATTTAAATGTTACTGATTTCTGTTGCATACAGAGTTTTGCATTGTTTTAAATCCACACATTATTTATTAAAATTATATTGGCTGTTTAGGCCACAGCTATTCATGTATCTAAAGCAAAGACAACTAAAAAACCAAAATACAAACACATCTCATTGTTTCCTTTTTCACTCATCTACTGCAGTGTGCGTCATAATATTTATGCATTGCATTCATGGCCGCATTCTGATTGTAATGTATACTGGCTTTGTGTCTTGTTTGAGTGGATAGTGATGCCCTCTAATGGCTGGTCTAAAAAAAGGAAAAGGAACCTGTTATAACATGCACTAAAAGCTAAGGGAGTTTTTAGTTTATCTCCTTGTAATCTTAGTGTTCCATGGATTCTTCTTTAAGAACTCTTTTAGTAGTTTTTATAACTAACAACAGTTATGTCCGTTTGTTTTCAAAGTATTTTAAATCTTTAAAATATAATGTCCTTTGCACTTTTTTGTTATAAATGAAGATTTGGAAGATGTAGTAGAAGCTTTAGGAAGAAGAATGCTTTCAGATTTCTTCCTAGGACTTTGACAGAATTGAAGATAAAACTTTGCCAAGGGAATCTGTACCAGGTTTTACACACAACTGCTGAGGTGGGACTTCGGGGCCCCATCTCTGCCCTCCATATACATGGGTTCATCTCCCATTACCACAATGTTGATTATGTTCAGTAGAGATTTTTATTACTTACTTTAATACTGTGTCTTAGGACATTAATTAATAATACTTACAGTTAATGGAACATTACAGAAACATTTTTTACAGCAGATTATATATTACTATGATATGTTACCAGCTTGCATATTAGGGTTCTGATCCCAATTTCAGATCCCAGCACTCCATTGAAATTCCCACTAACATTGTTTTGAGTTTTGCCTGAGTAAGGGGTGCAGGACCAGTGTTTTAAGGTGTATCTTTGCAGCAGTGGTCTCAATCTATTTACAATTGTGGGCCACGTATGAAGCTGTCATGTTCTATGGCCTATGTCCACACAACATATATACTACCTGTATGTAGGATGATCAGATCACAACAGTAAATTGGGATAGATGGGAGCTGGGGGTAAGGGGAATTCAGAGCTCCTAGCAGCCACGGGTCAGGGATCCGGAGCTCCAAGCCACTGTGGGGGGATTCTGGAACTCCCTGTCACTGCAGATGGTGCAGAGACCCAGAGCTCCCTGCCTTCCTGCAGTGGCTAGGAACTGAATTTTTACCTGAAGCTCGGGACAAAGGGTGTCCTGATCATACATCGATCGGGACATGAGACAAAGAGTTAAATATTGGGAGAGTCCTGATTTTATCCGGACGTCACCATACCTGTATGGCCCTGAAGATGTCACATGGGTCATAGCTGTGTGCTGATTTGGCCACAAGTGGCCCACAGGTTGAGAACCACTGCTTTACAGAGATATATTTTTTACAATGCTATGTTCATAACAGCTGTTTTTTTTACTGTCAACATATAGAATAGTAGAAACACCTTTGCTAAAATGAAGTTCACAACTCAAAAATAAGCTTTGAAGTCTCATAGTAATCAACACAATGTGTTTGTTTGTAGGCAATGTTTTTCTGCAACTGTGAGGATCAATATATGGGTGCTTATTGTGAAGAATTTAATGCCTGTCAAAGCACGCCCTGCCAGAACAATGGAACCTGCACTGATGTAACACAAAAACATGACGGGAAAAATTTCACCTGCACTTGCCCTACTGGTATGTTTTACATTGTTCTTTGAATAATATATTTCTGTTTTAATATTCTTTGCATATCTTTTGCAATACAGTGCTTTCTGTGTCTTAGATAGAGGAAGAGAAGCAAGGGGGAAATGCTGTAAGAACATAGGAGCCAGTGCTACAAAGACCACTAGATGCAGGTCTTGCCATTGCGAGCATTGTCCCAATCAATGAAACTAGTCAGA
The DNA here is from genome assembly GCA_007922155.1 of Mesoclemmys tuberculata. Lineage (NCBI taxonomy): Eukaryota > Metazoa > Chordata > Testudines > Chelidae > Mesoclemmys > Mesoclemmys tuberculata. The sequence goes on from ML675649.1 coordinate 29,513,585, forward strand.
GTAGTAAGAACTACATGCAAGAAGAAGAGTTTGCAGAATCAGGGTTCAGACATTGTTGCCTAAAATTGTCATGTTATTTGCTTTTTGGTACACACTTTAAATTGTTCTCTTTTGAATAATAACATTAAGTGGTAGACATTTTTCCTCTGACTAGTCAAATAGAATATATTTATATACAAACAATGCAACTGCTGGATTGTTCATACAATAAATATAAAGTAAAATGTTGCAAACATTTTATAAAATGCAAAAGCTTAATTGAATAATGTACTAGTTTGTTTAATGATCAAATGTATGTGTTTTAAGTTGCTTTGAAATTGCTTTATGAATATTTGTTTTTTTAATATTTGATCAAATGAGTATTGGTGTCTTAATTAGAATTAAAATTAAACTAAATATGATGGCTAGAGTTAAATGCCAGAGGGTAACTTCATATAATTACTGTTATGCGCTGGTGGAAAATCCTTCTTAAGGAAGGCATGATAGAAAATGAAATGCTTTCATGTCTCACATATCAAAGGCACTGAGTTCATTGCATAGTTCTTATATAAACCACTTCAATATGCATTTTCCAAAATTCTTTTGATTAGTTTTAAATAAAAAGCAGACTGGAACAAAGTTAACAGCAACGTTTGAAAATTTATTTTAATTTCTTATAAATATTTTACCACACATTTTCAACTCTAGTAAAGGAAATAGGAATGAATTTTTGGCTGTTGATATATTAGATTATTTTTTAGAGCTCCTAATTCTGAGAAGAATGAAAATGGACTTGTCTGAAAAAGGAAGAGATAATAAAGGGGAAAAAGAGATTAGTACTAGAAGTGGTTAAAAGTGGCTTGTTTTATTGTAGGCTAAATTTTGAAGTATCTAAGGATAGAATTTAGCCTAGAAGTATCATCTGTTGGAATTTTTGATTCTATGGAACATGTCCTGTAAATCCTCCAATCATGAAATTCCTTTTGTAGTCAATAGAAGTTCCACACACATAGTACTTGCAGAATCAAGCCCCCAAAACTGTGCAATATATATGTTAACAGTTAGATGTGAAGATAGTGGAAATCTTATGATGAAAGTCAAATAGAATAATTAATAAATTGAACCAGGAATAATAGATGGCTCAAAGTGGCCTTAAAGACGGTGCTGCTAGCCATAGAAGAATAGTCTCAGTATAGGGGAATCTATCAGTGATGGTAATGCAGGTGTAGTAGCACCTACATCATTCTCCACTCTTCAGTCAGCGTAAGATACATGACCTATGTGTCCTTATGCCCTGCTAATCCCTGGCTCTTGAACTGGCCTCATGGGGCTGTTGGCTGACAGTTCAAGCGATAGCAACCTTCTAATTGCTCTAATTTATACTGGGATACCAACCCAGAAATGGCAGAATACGAACATAGCTTAAGGTAGCTATCTTGCATCATCATCCATCATCTCCTTGGCCACTGCTGAGGATCTGTGGCCATAAAATATTAATTTAAATTTAAAAAAGTTAATAATGAGGTCCTCTAAATCTGCTGCTTTTTATGCCTCTAGACTTCCAATCTCTCTCTTCCTTTGCCTAGTTTAACTACTTTGTATGTGCAGCTAAAAACTGATTTGTTTATGAGCTTTCATATAATGACCTGAATTCATACTTAAATCCTGCTGGAAATGAGATATGACCTCACTGTTCACATATGTTCTCCTCTGTTATATTTCATAAATATATGGACAGATCCAACGGTCTCTTTAATTAATAAGATATGTAAATAGAGTTAAGTAATGCTTTAAATTCTATTACCTGCAAAATACATTTAAGAAGAGAAAGATTAGACTGGAACTGAACTTGAAATTGAATGACTTGAACAATCCCTACAGTTAGTTATATTGGATACAGTCTATTCAGAATTCATTGACCATAAAATTGACCATAACTTGGAGAAAACACCTGAAAATGTATTTTTATATATGGTCTAGACATAAGCATATAAATACTCTGAAATTCCTATTTAAAATTTACTATTGGACTAAATTGCCATGTACAAAATAAGATCACACTGATGGTAATGAGTAGTAATCCTTAAACAAAAATAACAATTTGAGGCAAAAGCAATTATCTAAATTCTACTCCAGGATTCCCATTATTTTAGCCATGTGCATGTCTTGAGTCCAGTCCTTCAGTGGAACTACTTGTATGAGTAGTGGTTTGTGTGTTCATCCTCTAGAAAGTTTCAGAGGTTTGCTGTGGCTGGGCTTGTATGAGTATCCAAAATTCATATATTTATCCAAAATTTGTTTGAAATTGGGCGTGATCATATCATCCATTCATCCAGTTAAGTTTCTGATTGAAATGTAATCCTCTAATCTTAATCTAAATCTTTTTGCTGAGATACTGAACAGTGAAGCTCAGAAGAAAGTTTCTGCATAAGATTTATATTATTTCCTGGTTTTAGTTGGGTAATGTTTCAGTAATCTCTGAAATAATGTGTGTTTCACATTACTTGTGATATTTCTCATCGGAGACAAAATCAGAAAGTTTACAAACACTTTTCTTTTTAAAATAAGTTAGCAAGATATAGATTGATTCTTCTTCTGTCTGACCCCCACTTTTCCCTTTTTCCCTCAAAAAATAAAAATAAAATAAAATTTAAAGAGGGAGAGAGAAGAAAAATATGTTTGGTTTTGAATTTTGGAGAGAGTTTTAGGTCAATTTTTACTTAATGCAACCCACTTTACCCATCATTATTTAGTATTTGAAAATTTTAAAACGAGTGTAAGATTGAAAAAGGGGCAGATTGGATGGAATTTTGGAAACGTTGATGATTTACATTGTAGAATATCTTATTTGTGGATTAAAAAAATTCAGTGGTGGAAATGATTTAATCATCTTCCACATATGACTAAATTTGAGAAAGATGTATCTGCTTGCTGTATCATCGTATATCATGACACAGTATTTTATTGTCTCAGGGCATTAGTTCAGGATTTGGGGAAAGTGAGACATGCTGCATGATCACTATGTTTTCTTCCACTAGAATATTTTTTGCCATGCAATCCACTACTCCTTCATACATACTAGGTGCTACATTTGCTCCTTGTGAATTCTATTCTTAGCAGGAGGGCTAACACATCTTCTTTTGCCAAGACTAGAGGGACATTGTGCATCTAGCTCCCATGGAGTGACAGAAAGATATGTATGGCACATCATAGGAGATCCTAAAGACCACTGTTGCTAGAGCCAGTTGAAATTTTTTTGAAAGAACTTTTTTTTAGTAAAAAATGCTATCTCATCAAAACCAAAATGTTCCACAGAAATGTATTTGTTTTGTCAAAAATTTCATCTGGAGGTTTCTCAGTACAGGACAGAATTTCTGATAAAAATGAGGGTGGAGAGAGACTGACTGACTGAGCTCAAGAGCTGGGATTTGGACCTGGGTCCTCCAACATTCCAGATGAATGTCCTGACCATCAGACTATTCTGAGGTGGGGGGTTCTTTCTCATGTTCTTTAAATGAAGAATTTCAAAAGGTTTCTGTTTTGTTCCACATTGCAATTTCCTCACATCAAAATTTTTCACCACAGGCATTGTTTTCTGCCCAGCCCTAAATGATCCTTGCATGATACTCTCAGTCCACGTATTGAAGAGTGACACTCTATCTCTCAGGTTCCTTGTTGCCTCACTTTATATCATCATCTGTGTCAACAAGAGAAACATTTATATTGTTAGGTGTATTTGTTTTATCATAGAATCAATATGTACTTATAAGAGCCAGATTATTAGTTGCTCTGTGCAAGGATTGGGAGAGGAAGTAAGAACCCTCTCCTGAGTGCAGTGAGTATATGAGGTTAGCAGAAACAGCAGTGCTAAGCCCCCTATAGAAAAAAGGAATGGCAAGACCAGACTGAAGTCATGAGTGCCAGAAAAGCTAAGCCAACACGGGGATAGCACATGCAACATATACCCTTTCAAAAGATGTAGCAGGAGCCCTATGGTCTGCAGTCCCCAGACATTCCCGAGTCATTTTCAAGGACTCAGGGAGCCAGATTTTTGAAGGATTTAAGTCACTAAAAGATGCAGATAGGCATTTAGTGGTGGTTTCAAAAGTGCTCAGGCACCTAACTCCCATTCAAATCAGTGGGAAATCAATGGGAGTTAGGCACCTAGTTACCTTTGGCAATTAAAGATGCAAATAGTATGATTTTTCAAAGTACTTTTTAAAAATCTGGCCCTTAATGTCTCCCAAGACTCCTATTTGGGCAAGACACTTTTGCTCCCCCTTTACCTTCAGGCATTGGCTGAACAGCCAGAATTGAGCTCCAGAACTTTTCAAGTCTTTATTATTTCTAAATCCCATGTGACTAAAAATATTCTTATTAGGAACAGCACTTTCTACTGCTTTCTTAACCTCAGTGTTAACCGAAGCATGAGAAGAAGTTTTAATGAAACCATCAAGTTCTTGTATTATGGTAAAGAAACTGCTTACTTGCCAGATTCTGAAAGAAAAAAATGCATATTTCCAATCCATTAATTTTGACCCTCAAGAGTGGATATCTGTTTTGTTTTAAACGTTGATCTTACCCTATTTTCCATAGAAACATACTTCCATAAAATCATATATTTCACTTTTAAGCCTTACCATTTTCAGCTCCCACTGGAAAAAAAAAACCCCATTCCATTACTTCACAATTATATTTTTTTCTAGAACAACTCTCTTACCTTGCTGAGTCATGGCACGACACAAAGCATGCTGTAAAAGTAGTGAAAATGTTCAGTTTCTATAAATGCAGACTACCACTATGTTGTAACAGTGATTTTTGAGCTAGTTCCTTATATCTCCAGCAGACCAATTATAACTTTCTTTGTTCAGTATAGACCAGATCCTGGAAGGTGCTTAATGGCCTCAACTCAATATAAGTTTAAAAATATCATCTTGCAGTGTTGGGCCCTAAAATGATGAACTTCATGAGAAGGAATTTTCATTTTAAATAAAGATGTCAATTTTATTTAAGGCATCAGGGCAACAGCAACCTCTAATAATACTAGTAAGCATCCTTCAGTCTTGAGAGACCATGGGTGTGCGCCCTGAGAGGTAAAAAATTTATTCAGTTAGTTTTGTGGCAGGCGAGTCTGTGGCTGAAGAGACCCGAGAGAGAGAGAGAGAATCTCTACTGCATTTGTTACATTTAAAGGTGCTGTTTCGACCCTTTGGCTCTGCCTTCTTCAAGCTCTTTTCTCCTCTGCTAAGATGACCTGCTTCTTCTAATAGCTTTGGAGACCTTTATTAATCTTTTGTTTCCAAAGGCTGTGGTCCTGAGTGTGATCTTCCCAGCTATCCATATCCATGTCCATTTCTTTGGGGTCTCGTTTGCACACATCCTTGAAACGCAATTTTGGGCGTCCTTTAGGTCTTTTTCTAGATGTCATTCGCCGTAGGGGATGTCCTTTTGGATGTGCTCATCATTCATTCGGCACACATGCCCAAGCTAGCAGAGGCATCTCTGTTTAAGGAGTATTTGCATGTTGGGTATACTGGCCTGCTTGAACACCTCAGTGTTGGTGACTCGAATTCCAAAAATTCAATGAAGACAATGCACATGAAAGCTATTGGGCCTTCTTTTCCTGATGAGAGTATAAGGTCCACGTCTTGCTCCCTTACAAAAGTGTACTAATAACACATGCACGATACACACAGATCTTTGTGTGTTCTGTCAGTTAATTGTTTTGCCAGACCCTCTTGCTCAGTCCAGATGTTGTTATAGCAGCTTTTCCCATGTGAATATTGAGTTCTGTTTCAAGTGAAAGCTTGTCTGTTATAGTGGATCCCAGGTGTATGAACTCATCTACCACTTCAAGTTCATAATTGCTGATGTTGATGGAGAGTGCTTCTTTAATTCCTTGGCACATTGTGGTTTGTCTTTCTTAAGTTTATAGTAAGCCCATAGTTTTGGCAGGCTTTGGAAAAACTGTCCGTGAGATTTTGGAGATGGACTTCTGTGTGGGTTGACACTGCTGTGTCGTCAGCGAAGAGGAAGGCCTCCCAAATAAGGGCCTCCCGAATCTTGGATAAGGGCCTCCTGAATCTTGGTTTTAAATCTGTCTTGCAAGATTGGACAGCTTTCCACCAGATCTTACATGCAAGTAAGATAAAAGTTACTCAGTTGAGGAACCAAAAGCTTGTTTCAGTAGCAAGACAAAGAAGATCCTGAACAAAGCTGGGACAAGTACACAGCCTTGCTTGACCCCACTACGAATCTGGAAATTACTAATAGCTAATTAGAATTAAAACACAGATGAAACTAATTTATAATAATACTACATTATACTACTTAACTCTTATATAGCGCTTTTCATCACTAGACTTAAAGGTCACACGGGATGTCTGTGGCATCCCAAGTTCTGGGTTAGTGCCTGGCCACTGGACCATCCCAGATATGCTGCTGTAGCATCTGAGAACCTCACAACCATTACTATATTTATCTATTTGTCCTCACAACACTGCTGTTGGTAGGCAGTACTATTATTCCTATTTTTCTGAGAGAGGTCACATTAGAATTCTTCCCTTCCTCCTTAATCATTATTCCCTACATTTATAAGTAGTACGTAAGGGAAAATTACAAAATAAATTTAACCTTGTTTTAATACTAAATACTAGTAGGTAAAACTACACATGGACAGGGCATTATAAGAGCAATAGCTGAACAATATGCAGGAAAAATTCTTTAAAAATCACTTGTTCACCAAAAAGCTTTTACAGATCCTTATTTAGAAGCACTATTAAGAGCCTCTTACAGAGACTTAGATGACCCCCTAGAGACAACTTCTAGTTAGTTTTCAGATTCTTTCAAAATATTCTCCTTAATCTTTCAGTTAGTCTCAAGATAAAGACATTTATTTTAAGACTCTATTTTATTATTTATTTTAAGTTCTCTTAGGCTATTCAGGTTGTCCCAGGATTCCCCCTTTCAGTGCTTCCACCACCCTGCAAGTCAGAAGACCAACTATCAGTGTGGAATCTTGCTCCAAACTCTACACACATTAGAGAATCCAAACACCTGCTTGGTTTACTGATTTTCCCATCCAAATGTAAGAGCTGTTAGACAGATTCTTTAACATATTTATCTTTATAAGGTAGGCTAGTGCTATTATTCTCATTTAAGAGATGGGGAACCGAGGCACAGCAAGACTAAGTTACTTGCCCTGGGTCACACAGGAAGTGTGGTGGAGCAGGGACTTAATCCTAGGTTTCCCAAATCCTAGACTAGCACCCTAGCCACTGCATTATTCTGCCTTCTCTGCATTTAGATGGGACATTAATACAAAAACCAGAGTTTGAAATTCATTTGTTGTTTTGATTAACCAGAACAATCATCCAAAGTGAATTGTTGCTGAATCAGTGGGGTTATTCTGTAGATACTCAACATCTCTTAGGGTACAGTATACATGAGTTTTACAGAAAGACTTATTGCAATATATTCCATTTGCCTCTAATAAGCTGAAAATGGAATAAGGGAGAGGATAAAAGACACATCTTTAGAGCATTTCTAACATCATGAGTCAAAATTCTGTTCCTATTAAGGTCAGTAGGTACTTTGCCATTGATTTCATTAGTACCAAAGCTGGGTCCATAAATATGACAATTGAGTCTTACTTAATTTTTCTTACCCTGCTTTGTTGTTGTTATCCTTTCATGTTTTCAAAGATTTTTTTCTTTCATTCTCCTTCTTGTCTTGGTCTTACACCTCTCTCTCTCTTACACTCTCTCATTCTATTTGGGGCAAATTCAGCTGTGGTGTAAGTGGGTGCAACTCCTTTGAAGCCAGAGGAGTAAGACTCATTTGTGCTATTGAAGAATTTAGTCCTATTTCTTCATAAATGTGTACAAATTTGTTGGGTTTGGCTTTTTAGATTTTTTTTTCTTGTAAATTTCTGCCTTTGTTTTTAAGCTTGCTTCAGCTTAATGTTTACTAGGTTTTCCATTAGAACATATGTCAGTATATCAGAAATGAAAAGTGGAAACTGGTGGTCTTCATGTTTTCTTCTTTTAGAAAAGATTCCAACAGATTCCCTTCACTGCATATTCGAAGTTAGATGAAATGGAAAATAAAATTAGAATATAATATACTATAAACTCCTCATTCTGAAAGCTTTCAGGACCCACAGTATCTGTGAAGTACCGTGTTGCCATAATCTTGCTAGAAGAAAATGGTAGAGGTTTGTAACAGCACAAAGTGAATAGGCACAAAGATTTTTAAAATGTATCTGACTGACAAGCTGCTTTTTTTGTAATATGACACATTTAGGAAACTGTTAATTTGCAGCATTAATTATTGACTATTAAAGACCAAAAGAATATTTTCTTTCAGTAGAACGCATGCAATGTAGTTGTTAATTTGATGGAATATATTTGTTTTCATAAAGCTGACAATAAAATGTCATCTTTATGATGTGATTTGTTCCAGGCTCTTACAACAATCACAGAAAACCTAGCTGATTATTTTAGCAAGCTGCAGAGCCATGCAATTACATGACCCTCATTTGACTAAAGTTTTCACAGTCACACAATGAATTCCAATGTAATTTTTAGTTTCACAGACTTACACTTTTGAAGATGGGCATAACTGAAAATGAAGTAAGCATATTAGTTATTGCAGTGTGCTTCAGAAAAATAATCATATGATTGTATGAGAGAACTTGAAACTATAGAATATGTATATCAAAAGCAAACTGGTTAGCCAACATTGTTCTGCAGTTCCTTGTGGTTGTGCTTTGTATTATGTTAATTTAAGTGCTCAACACCATTGCCTGTTGTGGATACTGAAATCCACTGTTCATCCACAATATGGGCATGGTAAGAAACAGTGACAGTTCAAGCTTCCTATCACTGCTCTGCTATGTAACTCAGCCTTGATTCAGAAAAACCATCTACAGGAGATTCCTTATCTTCTTTGTTGAGTCTATATACCAGTTGTGGTATATAGAAGATACAACAGAGTTATTCTGGTTTCACTCTGGAGAAAGTAGGAACAGAATTTGGCTCATGGTACCATGTGAAAACACAAAGAATACTCAGAGAAGAGGAAAACTTTAGAATCTTACCTGGTGTAGAGTTCTAGCAGTTATACACCTTTGGGGCCAAATTCAATGCTGACTTATACCTATGCAAGCATGTTGATTAATTTTAAGTGTACGTTTAAGTGTAGGCTTTTAAATGTTAAACACTTCATTTAAAAAAATGATTCAATCAGTAATGAAGAAATATTTTTTCTGCATGAGGAAAACAGTCCAAGCAGGTCCAGTGCCATCTGCCCCATTAGAATTCTTGATGGTAGTTCCCAAATTATACAGCATGGTATTAGTACCTCTGTTTAGAAACATACTTCTAAAGAAAGGTGACAGAGAACTGGCCATATGTAGGGGATTCAAGTGCCTGGACTATGTTCAAGAATTAGATTTCTGATTGAGTATATATTTTTTTTAAATTTTGAAATGTTTAATAGAAAAGGAGTGTATTGTGTTTGATAAGATTGCACTACTTAATGCTAGTGTAACTCTCAAATTAAACAGAGGCTCAAAGCATGAAGCTGGTATCTGGAAACAGATTCAAATCTGAACTTCCCCAAAGTTTGTTGATATTCACATTTGGTGCTCTGGGTAGGCCCAATAAAAGAAGTTCTAATCCAGATCTGGATTTGAAGCTCTCCAGTGTGTTCACATATAATGTTTTGATTTTGCCCAATAATAGAGAAGTGCCTATGTAAAAGCAGAAATACTATTATTTAAATATATTTTATTATATTTATATATGTATTTATTCCCTTTTGGTGGCAATGATTAATCCTGAGCACTTTTCAACTGAAAATCTCATATCACTTTGCAAATGTGGGCAAGCATTTTACAGGTGGAGAAACTGAAACACAAGACAGGTTAAGTGACTTGCCCAGTGTCAAACACCAAGTCAGTGGTAGAAGGGGGATTAGAACTCAGTCTCCTGGTTCCCAGTCTTATGCTCTAGACATTAGGCTATACTTCCTTCTCCTTGTTTCTAGTGAACTTCAGGTCACTATACATAATTCCATTTGATATAACTACAAATTGTACTGTTTGACCGAAGATAATATGCTAAATATTGCTTTTTTTTTTTTATTTTATTTTTTTTTTTGCTGATGAACTTTTAAGTATTTCAGTGGAATCATGCTTGGTAACAACCTAATGCATATCAAGGTAACATGCAGTACCTTTCTCTTCACACACACATCCCTAGATAATTAGTAGAAACAAAAGAAATCATTTTAAATTACAAATGAGAAACGTGTGGTATTTATTATAGGATTTGAGTTTGAAGTATTCATTACTTAAACAAATAGTTATTTCTAGGTTTGTTCATTATTCTGAACCTAATTATATTGTCATCAAACATATGGGGAAAAAGCAGGCTAGCAGGCAATTGACATTCTGGGTATATCTGCACCATGGGGTAATATGCACTAACATGTTGTATATTAATTGGTCCATGGAGACACTGCTGGTGCCTTTCAAAAGTTCCCTAATGCACATTAATGTAGTACTGTTTCAAGCAACAGTAGGTTAAAGCTCACTACAGAACTTTTAGTGCGTACCAGCAGGGTTTACACAGACCAATTAATGTGCAATACTTTAGCACATGTTTTAGAAATCAAACCTCTGTAATGCACTTTGCCTCACTGTATAGATAAGCCCTACACTGCACTTGCAGTCTGTAGCTTGAGACCTTTGAGGAGCTTGTTTGGCAGAATTTACAACTGTGGTGATTGTATCCACGCATCTCTCACTTAAAATAAACAACCCTCTCTGATGCTCAGAATTAGGAACAAATGATAGTCATTCTGCATATGCACAAATAATTCAGAATGACTAGTCTTGTTTAAAGTCTCCCTAGAGGTTTTTTGTGTTCAGATTCAAAATAAATTTGAAATTGATTTGAAGTTCTTTGTGGTTGCACATGTGCTTATGAAAATCTCAATTTGGTAGTATCACTATATTTGAATTTTGATTTATGTTGCTGCAACGAAGTTCAGGTTCTTATAAATTGAATGTTTTAAGGAAAATTTGAATATTGAGAGATTGTATTGAATACTGTTTCTCATCTCCAGGTAATATTGTTCAAGGAAAATAAATTATTGCTAATTGAATGGTATAATGGAAAATTTGAAGATAAAACCTTAATTTCTCTTCACTTTCTAAAACATTTGAATTATGATATAGGTTACACTGGAGAACTATGCCAGTCAGAGATTGATCACTGCAGCCAAGAACCATGCAAAAATGGAGGTACCTGCTTTTCCAATATCAGTGGATTCAGGTGTCAATGTCCAGAAGGTAAATAGAAACAACTTCTCATTTTAAATCATACCTCTTATCAGCATTAACAAATATGGGATATATTTTGATGATGTAACTTTTTAGTTAAATGAAAATATAGTTGAAGCTATACCTGATAAGACATGAACTTAAGTGGATAGAATTCCAGATTATTTTCATCACCATTATTAATGATGTCCAAATCACATTTAAGGTTCAATGTATATGATGAACAAAAGCATTCTCCATGTTCTTTAGATCTCTCCTATCTGGAAATCAGGCTAGAGCTCTTGTGAGAAAAAGACACGAGAATCTCGTTAAATTTACAGTTCCTGATTTTTGTCTCGTCCAGAAAAGGAAAAGAAAAGCCACCCTCTCGTGATATTTTGATACATATGCTTCTGTTCCAAGATAAAGTAGAAAGTTTATCGGAGTGCACCATTTTAATTAACTGAACATTTTCAAACCTTCTGAAAAGATTTGATCCATTCTATTTTTATTTGAACTGGTTTATCTATCACTATTTGAAAGCCTTGAAGCCTTTTCATCAGCAAACACTGTAAATGTTAACTCTATTTAATGAGGATATTGTGACGTTGAAAGTGTATCCTTTTTATAACATGCCAGCTGCAATGGCTGGCTACATAAATTGATTGCTCATATATTATGTGGTATAGCAAGGGCAGAGGGCAGTAGGAAAGTTCTGGAAGGGCGCTATGTAAGTGCTAGAATGATCCAGGCTTTATTCCCTATAGACTAGCCAGAGTCACTAGAAGGTAATTAGTGTCAGCTGACACCAGTTAAGGCCCCTCCCAGGTGCCTATAAAAACCCTCTACTCTTGAGAGACAGTGTGGAGTTGAAGGAGTAGGTGTGTGGTGAGCAGAGGAGTGTGTGAAGTGGAGGAGAACAGAACAGAGTACAGCAGTGTGTGGGAGAGAGATGGAGTCATGAAGAAGGTACTGGGCTCAAGAAGCCAGAAAGACAGAGGGGGGAGAGTAGCCCAGGGGAAAAGTCTGCAGCTGCAAGTAAGGTGCCAGCAGCACATAGCTGCTACTCAGAAGGCCCCTGGGCTGGGACCTGGAGGAGCGGGCAGGCCTGGGTCCCTACCCCTCTCCCTGGGAAGACGGGGTGACCAACGACGTCTTGGCCCACTACGAGAGGCAGAAGTGTGAGACCCACTAGGGAGAAGCTGGCCATTTGCCACAATTATCAGTAATGAAAGCTTTCAGTTACAAAGTTTTTTATTAATCATCAGTACCAAAATGATAGTTAAGATTGTTGTCCAAAGCCAATTGTATTTTCTCTTCCAGTTCACCTATAGTTGTTTTTTTTATTCTTCCAACATTTATCTTTTTTACAGTTGAGTTTATTTATAGGTAAAAGGCTTTTTGATAATTAATAATTGCTTATTTTGCAGAAATATACATATGCTTAACAAAGAAGGGTTTTTTGTAATTGCTTCAGACTGGCTTGCCTCGTTCCCTGGAGTCAGTTGCTCTGAGTGACCCAATTAATGGCTGTGTTGAAACCTAGAAACTGACATTATATCAGCAGTCTAAATCTTGCATTTTAGAAGAATTTTGAAAATTGTTTATTTTTGTTGTATAAATAGAATCAGAATTCAATGAGACAATCATAAGATGTTGGAACTTAGCCAAACATAGCTTGACTTCCTAATGAAATTTGTTCAAGTATCTTACATTTTCTTTTAACTAATTATATATCAGTAAGAACAGTTATTTTGAAAAATACCTATTGCTTAGATTTTTTTTGCCAATTTTGAAGGTGACATTCATTTGTGTGTATAATATAATGGTAACACATGCTGATACTGACCAATTAACAGTCCTAGGTCACTTCCTCAGCATAAGATGGGTGGAACTCCCCAAAGCTCTTAAAAGTTGGGTCCCCTAGAGCCTCTAGAAGCAGCAGTAATGAGAAGGGATGTGAGCCCTTATCCATCTATGTGATGGGGCTTGTCAGGCTGTCTCATTCCCCTGCCGGAGGTATCGGCACCCTGATGTCCCCTGCTGAAGGAAAACCCACTTGGGTCAGGCTACCAGCAAGGTTTAGTCCTCCTGAAAGTAAACAGGCCTTTGTTGTTATTCAGCTCCAGTTTTTCTGTTTTGTAGCAGCTTCAAGGAATGTCTTGTCTGCTGCATGGACATCATTAATGGATACACATTTTCTGGCTCACTTCTCTGAAGCTTTCTTTGTAGGGATGTCAGATCTGAATTCATATGTCACCGTGGGTTCTCAAGTGTTTCAGAGAATCACTCTGCTCCCTTCTAAGGGGACTTCTCTGCCCACAAAGAGACCCCCATAAAGCTGGCAAGAGGCCAACCCAGGGTATTTTGAAGGAGAGTTCCTTAAAGCATAAATCTGAGTTGCCCTTGGCCAGGGGGTACTTTTGCTCTTGTTGGCACTGCTTGTATTGGTGCAGACCCACATTTCCTTCAAGTCAAACAGTGTAGCTTTACCACCAGGGCAGGGAAGTGAGTCATGCACCTAGTCCATGATGACCTAGACATCTCAGTGATGAAGTCTCTGGTACTGAGGACCACCTCATTTGACAAGCATTAAAAAGCAGGGACATACAGCACCTAGAAAGAGTCAACTGCCCTCCAACATATCTGTGCCAAAGCCTCCGACTCCAGGCAGCTGCACATCAAAGCCCCTGGTGTTCCCACTCCATTCAGGTTCAGGACAGTGAGACTCTGTGGAATCTATGAGACTCTGTTTCTTCCTTCAGGGTGTCTTGAAGGGTGCAGTGCTGTTTCTGACCCCGTGTGAAAGGTTATTGGAGCTCTAAATGCAGTCAAGAATCCTTGCTGTGGTAAGACTGACATCCACAAACCAGAAAGTCAGTTCAGACAGTACATGAACTTAGGTCTTGTCTCCTGTGCTAAATGGTGTTGAAGCCCGTTAAAGTTTCCCCGTTAGTTCGGTTCTTTTCCAGTGTGTACATGGATTTAAGATGAGTAAATAATTGGAAATATTGCAGAATTTTAGGCTTAGTAGCCTTCAGGAAAGGGACACTTTCTGTGAAAGGCCCCAGTTTGAGGAACAGTGACTTGTGTGTTGTCTTTTTCAAAAGTAATTTGTATAGTACATCAGAGACTATATGATATGCTCAGATATACAAATACAATATTTAGAGAAAGTGATTTGTGCACTGGGATTTGGGTTGGTCTAGTCTAGTATCCAGATTTAAGTGACCATGGGGAAACATGACTTTATGACTATATAAAGAATATGCTTATATTACCATAGAGAACATGCACATACTCTCAAAGGCAGAGTGAGCTGAGCTAAATTGAACAGAAGCACCATTCCTGTTCTCATACTGCACATCTAATGCCCTAGTAAGTTTCTGTTGTTTCATTTTAGTATTAAAAAAATAGCATTTATTTTCCTAATAAAGAATTCGTATAAACATGATTCAGTTTTTCTGTAGGAGCCAAAACAAATGTTTACATCCAGTATTTTCTTACAATAATTTTAGCCAATGTAATGTAGTATCAGATAGATTTCTACTGTGTGATTAATACAACAAGTACAGCACAAAATCACTATATATGTGATATAGTTTTTATTAATGTTTCTGAATAACTTAGAGCTTGTACCTATTGTATAGAATCAGGATGGAATTGGATGAGGAACTGCTACTTTGATTATGTGTTTACTCTATTTGTTATACTTGCTGCTACTCTAATGGATTATGAAATGCAGGACAAATATTTTCCCTTTTTCCAAAAAAGCTGTTGCTCTTCAATTACATTATACTGCACCATGTTGTCATTAGAGTCCGGCAGCATGCAGAGCTAGATTGCCCCTGCCAGCATTAAAACCCTTGAAAAGGGACCACAGAGGGCAGGTAGAAAACTGCACTGTGTTCATCCTCTGATTTTATAATCATCCTCCTCTTGTAAAGAAAGGTTTATGGGACTACACACCTAGCCTCCCAATCCTTTGTACATAAAGTATTCTCTGGGCAAAACGTCTCCAAATTTGCAGAATTAGGTGCTATCCTTCATGCATGGTTGCCTTCCGTGGCTGTGCTGGTCCCCTTCCCTCAGCTAGCTGCAGCTGCAATAATGTTGCTGCTGAGTACCCATCTTTCCTAATTTTGTCCCCACCAAAGGGAGGGGAGAATGCTGCTACAGAGGTTGCATCTGGCTTTTTCTGCAAGGGCAGGAAAAGTTGTATTGGGATAGAGTATCAACCAAGCATGTTAGCTGTGATATTGTCCAACATAGCAAGGAAATGCAATATGCCAATGCTAACAATAACAGGAATTTCAGGTTTTTGAGGGAAAGAATAAGGCCTGGGCTACATTATAAAATACAATATTGACTGCCCTGACCAATTATATTATCATGCTCTTTCTTATTCCATTTGAAACAATATTTTTATTATCTCTGTGAGCTTCTATTTGGGGATTTTAGGGAGCAAGGAGACTAAGGAGGAGACTTTTTTGTAAATAAGCCAAAGAATAGCTACTTGGAAGTGGCAGGTGTGCTATGTTGCAGAGCTGCTATTTTTAGAGTGCCCTGACATGTTTCAATTCTTAAAAAATATGATCAGCTTCCACTGTAAGCTTGGGCTCTTGCTCTGCTGCCTTTCTCCCACTGTGCCTAATTGTAGTTGCATGTTGAGAGGAGGCTTTTCTTGCTGAAGTGCTAATTCAGCACAGTGGGGAAAGGCAGGCCAGCAGCTAGTATACATTTAAAAACCTAAGGGTTGGAGAACCAGGAGGTCTGATGTGGTGGAAAATGAAAAGAACAGAAGAGAATGGAAAATATAATCAACTTCACAAAAGGGAAAAGGAGAAATAAGAGCATGTAATGCATGGCAGAAGAAGAGATGGGGAAGGAAGTAATGAGAAATAATTTCAACATGGCTCATTTATGGTCTATAAATAGAACCTGTGTTTTAGAAATCAGGTATGTGAAAAGTATGAAAGGTGAGCTTTTTGAGCAATTAAAAGTAAACAGATTGAATCATGGCAGTTCATTATACTCATTAGATAATCTTTAATGAACTAGAGAATCAGGCTTGAAGATTCCATGATTTTCTGCTTAACAGTATATTTCAGCTCTGACATATAGCCAAAATAAACTGGAAAATAATCTACTAGGTGCAGTTGTTGAGATAACTTGTTTTCAAGGCACAATTGGATTTTACATTAGAGAATTAGATAAAACTTCTGCACTTGTGTAAGGACTGGATTAGATGACCCAAGAAATTGCCTCCATCCCTAATATAGATACATGTGAAGTGACTGGGAAAGGGGCATTTATTTTATTCTTTCAATGTGTTCTGTTTGAGTCACATTGGCCATCATATTTCAAGCCTCCTGGTAGTACATGTGAAGGTACATCCACCTTTAAAAGAACTTGTAATGAAATAGCTAGAGAATGCTTTTAAAAAAGAGACAGCTATCAAGCTTCAAATATCCATGTTAAGGTTATGTTCAGCAGAATTCCATAAATATCTGTACCATACTCTCAAGAACCTGTTCTGATTATACTACAAATACTGTACTGAACATCTTGTTCTCTTTAATATAGTATTGATACATTTTGTGTTAGCTGATTTGAGTACTGCTGGATCACTTCATAATTTTGATTACTTCAGATGCTTCTGAACCAATGAGAATTTACATTACAAAACCATATAAATTCTAAAAGATCACACTAGAAATAGTATTCACTATACTAATAATAGTGCTTAAAAACAGCTACTATACCAGGGGATTGGAGCATAGCAAATGTTGTTCTTATAAATTATAAAGATGTAGAAGGCCTAAGGAATTACAGACTAGTCAGCCTTCCATGAGTAAATTGTTTGAAATGCTAGTTACAGAATAATAAAGCACCCAGAAAATATAGAGATCATAGGGTCTAAACAGTTTATTTATGCAAAGAAAAATTGTATATCACCAGTCTTTTAGAGTTCTTTGAACATGTCAATAAAGACGTGAATAAAGGAGAATCAGTTGATATAATTCACCCAGACTTTCAAAGGCCTTTGTCCTTGTGAGAGGCAAAGTATTGTCATTGATCAAAAACTGGCTAAGGGATAGGAATTAAAGAGCTGGTCAGTTTTCATCATTTGAAAAAGTTAACAGTGAAGTATCTAGAAGCTTCTTGCTTTCCATCTGGCTAGGAAGTATATTTATTTATAAATGTTTGCATCACCTGTTAAAAACAAACAAACAGCCAGTTACATGAAAAGCAAAATTATTTTGTGGTTTTTAATTGTGTTGGAATTTTCCATGTAAATTTAAATTTAATTTTGCAAGAATACTACTATTTCAGAAGAGAAAAATAGCAAACGTTCACCTAGAGCAAATATGTAAAGATCTTCGTTTAGCCTCATGGAATTTTGTTAATTTTGTGCCAAAAACCCACATACTCTGATGGAAGTGTTGAAATATTGTGTATATTAGGCATCTCATTTTTACAGAATTGTAATGAAAAGCCATTTCCATTCCATTTTGTATTTCTTCATAAAAAGGCTTTCTACAAGAAAAAAAATATCTTGCTTCCTTTAGCGCTTATCCATATATTTCAAATCTAAAGATTTGGTAATGTCTAGTCCTAGATGTTCACCAACTTCAATTATCACATTTGGGCACATTTCCTAGGATTAGGTATAACATCATCTCCAGCCAAGTTGGTTGTTCACAAACTGCATAAAAAGCAATCTTGCACTACTTCTGAAAACATTTATCTTTCTTAGTTTTTGCATGGCTGTTATCAGTAGCTAAGTAATTAAAACCCTTCCATGATCAGAATTCTGGCTTTCTTTCAGAGTTCTCTTATCTCTGAAAACATTTCCTGATCTACTTTCTTTTGCTGTGAGGGAGGTCTACAGCAACATTGAAAGAATATCACCTCACTATTTCTGTTGTCCTTGACTTCTAGCCAAATGGTCTCTTCTATGTCAGCAAAAATATTTTTATCATATCTTTTGAGCAATAGAATTCTTTACTAATTTTGCCATCCCTCCTTGCTGCCTGTTTTATTTCTTTGCCTGTGGTAATTCTGCATTCTGATATCTTAAATCCCCCATCCTTTTCCCATTTTAATCATGTCTCTGTTATACCAATAATATACCTATCTTCAGGGCTTCCTGTTTGCCATTTAGTTGATGAAAAATTCAGAGGATATTTATCTACAAATAAATGTAAAGCTGAAAAACCAAGTTTTACTATTTTTATGCTGTTCTTGATCTGTTCACCTCTATTAATTTTTTTTATTTTACTGGTAAATAGTGATTTAAATATATAATCAAAAGTCCTGGAAAGACAAGCCATCAATTTAACTCTGTAATTATATTTGATTCTAGTATTTGCATATATTTAACTCAGAATAAACACATTTCCCAACACATTCAAAGATAATACAAGGGCAACTTGCTTTTTAGTGTATTTAAACCTGCATACGCTGTAGAATCGTTTGTCCCTTGAAACGACATTATCCATCTGTTAATCTTCCCTTTTTAGGGAAGATTATTGCAAATGCCATGTTGAAGGCCTCAGCTTTTCCTTGATCCTTTTAGTCTGGTTTCAGAGTTAGCAAAAAGGACACAGTAGGCTTCTTGGCTGATCTCCTCATTGTAATACACGATTATGAGTTCTTGCTGATTATTTTAGATCTTTTGCCAGGCTTAGATCCTGCAGTTTTTCTGCCTTTTTTCCCTAGTGCCTGGCTGACTTTGGGAAATGGATATGAGCTAACTGGTAAAGATGGATGTAATGTTTGTGGCCCTTGAGTAAGGATTGGGAGGATATGGACAAGATAGTTTCTGTCCTCTTTGTTGAGGGGTTTCTTCAGCCTTTGTCCAAGATATTTGTAGTTCTTTCATGCTTCTGGAATCCTGATGGCAGCAGTGACCAAGAATGCCTTATGTTTGTTTTGACCTTGCTAGGCATTTGTGGTATTTCCTGTGTAATTCTCACTGCAGTAATCTGTATCTTAACATCCATTGCATTTTTCATGGGGGTAGTAGGCAGTATCCGCTGCAGAGAGCAGATATCATCTGGTTGTAAGGGACTGCTCTAACTTCCCCTACATTTCAAGGAGCTGACTTTGATCTATAAAACATCAGATACTATAGTTTAGGAGTTTACTGCGGGAGAAACTACCTCTCCCAGTGAATTGTCAGGGTATCTGAGATCAGCTGCTTGGCTCAAGCTTGTTAGTCCCTAGATTTTAAATGTTGTCGGGCTGATGGCCAGGTGTTTCCTGCAGAGGGCCCTCAACTCTGGAATTTTTTTTCTTTCTCTGGTCTTACATACCAAGCCTTTTGGCATACATATGTCTCTGATCTGTATGTGAATATATGGGGAGGAACAAGCTCCCAGAACAGTCGCAACCCTTATGCTTGGGGAGCAGCTGTCTGTGCATACAGGGGGTAAAGAGATGATTCATTCTAACTTCATCCATGTGCCCACGGTCTTAATAAGGCATTCTTTCTGAAGCTCCCATTGGGGTGGGTAGTGCCACACCTCCTCTAAAGCAGAGCAGCATGGAAAACAGAAAGCACTTGAGTATTTAGCATACTTCTCAAACTTAAATCCATTCCCTGTTCAGCAGAATATTTAAGCATATGCAGTATTGCCAGTTCCAATCAACCATTCAAAAATCATGGGACTGGCTTAAAACCCATGAGATTTAAAAAATAAGTAGTTTTTCACCTGCCTTCTCGGGTTTTTTTACTGTTAGTCCAAGTGTATTTAATATACTGAAGTTTGAACAGCAACTTTACATTGTTTATTTGTATTGTGATTCCTTTTTAATTAACCTGAAAGGTTATGACTATCAATGTTTGTATGAAAAAACACGTTTTACCTACTGTGGTGGAACACACGTAATGAATTCTGATTCATCTCTCCAGCAGATATGTATATGGGCCTGCCCTTTTTTTCTTTCAGTTATGCTTGCTGTGTTCTATGTTCATAGGAAAGTGGATCTTGTGGGTGCTGGTGGCAGGACATTCACAGTCTTGGTCTCTTAGCACTGGAAATTGCTGTTCAAACCTAAGAATGATGCTCCCTTGGATAATGTGTTTTCCTAAGAATGAAATGACTTCTCTACGGTCACAGAACAGATCAGTGGTAGAACCAAAGAATAGAGTCCAGATTTCCTTACTTCCAGTCCTGTGCCCTGGCCACAGGACCATACTGTCTTAGGTTAGCAAGTGTCTTATGCAGTAGAATTAAGGTATCTGAGAAGCAGTACTGTGGGCCTGATTCTCTTCTCGCTTACATCAGTGTTCCTGTAGTCATTAACTTCTTTTATATGTTTAGTTTAAATCCATGGACCTCATTCTGATCTCAGTTACCATTACAGATGTATTTCTTCTTAAATTAGTGATGATATTCAGTGTTGACACCGCAATAGCTGAAAGCAGAATTTAGTTAATAAATGCACATATTACATATGCACATACATACTCATGCAGTATATTATGGCTGTAGCGCCAGCAACTTGACTGAAATAGGAGTTGTAGGTGATCAGAACCTCTGAGAATCGGGCCCTAAGTTTTGCAGTCTGGCTACACAAAAATAAAATTATCCAAAAATAGAA
Source organism: Mesoclemmys tuberculata (assembly GCA_007922155.1). Lineage (NCBI taxonomy): Eukaryota > Metazoa > Chordata > Testudines > Chelidae > Mesoclemmys > Mesoclemmys tuberculata. Next base: position 29,534,505 of record ML675649.1, read on the forward strand.
GCTACTTTTGAAAGATTGAGGCTTTTGTACAATGTCGTATATCAAGTTCATGTCAGAGCATGGATCACAGTTCAGCAGTTCCTGACTGCTAGCCCACCAGTCCACGACACCTTGCCGCCTCTTATCATTAAGAAGCCCACTGATGAAGAACACACAGTATGATTTAAATATACCATTGAATGCTGATTCTTTATTGTTGCACTGGAAAGTATAGTTTCATCCATTGCTTGTTTTGTGGAGTTGTTCTGTTTTTAAAATCAATAGAAATTTTTATGTACTTTAAAACTGCATTAAAATAAAATTGCTATTTAATTCACTTGTGTGTTTCAATTATGACTAATTATGAAGAGAGGGGAAGAAAAACTCAAAACTTGTCAAAATGCCCTTGAAGTAACACATCCTGTCAGGATTAATGGAAATGTATTACTAATGAAATACGACCACCTGAAGTGTAAAATGACGTTATTCTGAGCAATAATACCTACATGATCAATAGTAGATAGGAAGAGATGCCACAATACATGTACTGAATTCAGTGTTTTGTCTAGTTAGTAGTATCCCTCACAAGCTTCACAATCTTATAGGAAAATGTATCTTTAGATGCAAAAATCTCACTGTTTCACACAGATACTTCCAGTTAAAAACTTGTCAAGTTGACATATTAACTCTTCGAGTTAATCCTAAACTATCAATTCAGTTTAATTCAAGGAGAGAATATTGGCATTTCAGGTTATACAAGTGTTCCCAATGTGGAAGGAAAAAGGCCTTCTCAGATATTGGTCAGGGCAAGTTTAATCCACTCAAGAGAGGGTTAAATGTCATGTTTGAAGTTTGATCCTGTATCCATGTGTTATTTCTGTCCCTTTCTAATCCATTGGCAGCTTGCGATATAGAACAGTATCATCTCTACCATCCTGTTCTTTTCTGCCAGGGTCGGACCCTGTTTTTCCTCATTACTTTTTGATGCAACTTATTTATGGTTCCTTGAATAATGTTTTTTGCACTTCCTTGTATTTCAGACACTGACGCAGAAAACGTCTGTGTATCAATGCCCCCTCTGTAATATTAGTTGTGCAGTCTCTCTTTTCCTCTGAGACTATGCTTCATATCTGCCAGTTTCCACCTCTAGTCTGTGGTCACTCATTCTGTGTTTGGTAAGAGTCAGCCTCCATTTTGCAAATTTTACTGTAGTGAGATGGTCTGCTGGGGTGATGGTTTTGAGCAGGGATCTGCAGCAGTCTAGCTTGTAGCTGTTTTTGATTTTTTTCCCATTGTCTAGTAGATCAGTGCTTTAGTTGCTGTCTTACCATCTTGAGTATTTTTTATACTGAGCAGGGTTGTTTTCCCACTGGTCAGAAGGTTAGAGTTGTTGAGTGTGGGAAGTGATGATATATAAGACTGGATTATTAATTTGAATTTAGCTTTTGATCTTCTGCTTTATGGCACAGGGAAGGTTTACTGTTTGGTTGAGCTGGCACCAGACGTTCAGTATTCTTTGTCTTGTTTTATGATACAGCATGAAGACTGCAATATGTTTAGTCGATTGCCTGCCCCGCCCCCACTATATGCTAATGATCATTTTTATCTTATTACCTAAGAGGAAAAAATGTGTCTTTGACCTAATACAGTACCTTGAAAAAAAGATTTCAGTTACTATTACGACAGACGTGCATGGTCAAGTGGACTAAATAATTCTTGATTTCTCATCCTGTTGTGCCATTAGCAAGTCACATAGCCTTTCTACGCTCCCATTTTCTTCACGTGTAGAATCAGGCTATACTACTTGCCTGTCTCCCATGAGTACTGTGAAAATTGAGTTGTTAAGTATTTGTGCAGCACTTTTAAGTTGTACAGTCTGAAAAATAAGAAGATATGGCATCTGCAGAATTAAAAACGTACACCTTAAAACACGCAGAGTAGTTAGCAGCTTTGCACATTTCAACATAAAATCTTTTTTCTTGTGGCCCAAGAAGCTTTGTACATCTGCCCTAAAAATGTTCATCTTTAGATAAATTAACCAGCAATGAAACAAGCGTATATGTCTAAAAAATTCTTCTTTCACCTTTTCCCCCTCCCTTCCTGCTCCCCTTCAAACTTCTTAATCTGTAGTTATTGTACCTTAACTTGTCCAGACGTTCTTTTATTGTATGTTCTATCAGAACATCCCTCAACACACACACACACTTGTAGCACTTCCTCTGTGCTTCTTTAACAACATGGAGTCTCCACTGCTAGCTATATGTACATTCTTGTGAATGTTTGCCATTCGAACCTGCTTGCATAGTCCAAACCTACGTCTTCCAAGGGTATGGTTTTATTAACACAGAAATCAACAATAACACAACATAAACTCCAGCCCAAGTCTTCTTGTTAGGTTTGGCTGTTCCTAGTGTTCCTATGTCAGAAATGCTCAACCTAGATCATCTCCACAGTCACTCCTACATCCCTTAGCTAAATTCACTGATGGCACAAACAACGTGCTACAGGTTCTTTGCCAATTGTAAATGAAAATTGAAAAAATTGAAAATGGGTGTAAATGATAATGAAGTATAACTTGCACCCATCTGGTGTTCTGTAGGTGTGGCCAATAAGTGTGATTTACACATTAAGTGAACAGAATGAGGGGTATAGTGAGAGAAGTAACTAAAAGGAAGATTGAAGAAACGCTTAGCCCCTAAGTTATTTAAGTCAGTTTCTGATCTGATGTAATGTAAATTCAAGAGTAACTCCACTACCTAGCTGTATTAATGTAGCTGAGATCAGAATCTGGACTAGAATTTTGTTACTACTGTTACTTCTCCACCATCCCCAGTGTTACCAGCTCTCTTGATTTTTATTACAATTCTTACAATATTATATGCTTTACTTAGAGTCTGAGTGCCTGAAGGCAAAAAAATAAATCTAAAATTAATTATTTTTAAAAATCTTATGATTTTTTTAATGTTTAAGGTTGATATTACTGCACAACTTCTTTCACAACTCAGAATGCAAGTTACACTTATTTTGTATGTACACTAAATGCAAGTTAGCCTATTGTAACAGCCTACTTATGACTTGGGGATGAATTTGGCTCCACGATATTTGAGAATTATATCTGCTTACATGATTTCTAATTTTGCTCGCATTCTCTAAATTAAGTCAACCAGTGTACCTTTATAATATTTGAGATGAAGGATACTTGGTGTAAGATTCTGCAAATAATTTTGAAATCCTGCTACATCAAAGCAATTACACTTCTTATGTACTGAGTTGCAATAATGTCAGCTGCCAGAATTAACATTTCTGTTCATGTATGTATCTCTGTAACTCTTTCACAAAATTAGAGTTACAAAAATATGTAACTGTCAGTTACTGCAAATCATTTAAAAAATAGTATATGTGTACAGTAGTTTTACTTATGAAAATCATCTCTTTCTAACTAGGATTTTTAGGATCCTCTTGTGAAGAGAAAGTAGACCCCTGCGCTTCATCTCCCTGCCAGAACAATGGGACCTGTTATGCAGACAGACTTGTCTACTCCTGCAATTGTAATCCTGGATTCACGGGACCTACCTGCTCTCAGCTGATTGACTTCTGTGCACTGAATCCTTGTGCACATGGCATTTGTCGCAGTGTTGGAACCAGTTATAAATGCCTCTGTATCCCTGGTTTGTACCAACCAGTTCCATGTTTTATAAATCTTTTAATGCTACATACGCAGCTTCAGACACATAGTTTAAAATTACTTCCTTTTTTCTTTTCAGTATATAATACACATTGAGCAGATGTTCTGTCTGTTTAAAATAATAATAGGAATCTACACATTCCATTTGGATAATCAGAAATTGCAGGGTAAGCACTGAAAATACACACTGAGTTCCATATGGGTTGGTTTATATTTACAGCTGATGTATAGAACTGAAGCTTGCAGTGCGAGGATTTTAAGGTGAGGTATCAAATGTCAATGAAATGAAAAGTGAAGTAAAGGGATGGGAAGGCTTGAAATTGGTTATTTGGGGAAGGCCCGGAAACAGGAAGAAATAAATGTAAACCATTCATAGGGGCTTAAAAAAATCAGTTATCTCGAAGAACTCAATCCTTCAACCTTTATTCACACAGGGAATCCTTACTCATTGATTTCAGTGGGACTGCTCTGTGAGCAAAGATAGCTGGATCAGGTGGTAAAATTGCATGTGATGATATAGGCAAGAAATAAATGGTTTCCGGATTGCATAGAAAATGAATTTTTTTCCCTTTCTGTAATATCATCATAACAATAGCCAGAAAAATAGAAGTTGTGGATAGGCTTCCCCTTGCAACCTGTGGTGGTTCTTGTCCCCCCAACCTGCAGTTTCTGTATACACAGATGTATCATCAGAAGAAATTCCAGACAACCATATTCCAACAGTGATAACTACAGAAACAGAGTTGTTCATGTTAATATAGAAAAAGTTCCTCCAGACAAAAATACAGAAAAGGAAAAAATGTCCTCTCCTCATTGCTACCAATCAATATGCAGAATAGCAAGCAACAATCAGGTTTTGTATTTGGAAATGAATAGAGTGTGAACAATTAAGACAATATCAAAAGAGACAACATTTCTGTAGTGTTTTAAAGTAAATCCATCCTGGAAAAGAATAGTCGGCAAAATTGTACACTTGAAGACTGCATCTGCAGAAGAAAAAAATCTACCCTATAACAGGCAAAGGACTGTGCTGTTGACCAATTAGTAGCTCTGCATATTTCAACATAAACCCCGTTTTATTTTTATTCCTTTCAGAGGAATCTTGTTAACAGACATATTCACTTGTTTCATCGTTGGCCTATTTATCTAAAGATGAACATATTTTAGGGCAGATGCACTCAGCTTTGCTGGGCTAGAAATCAATAACATGTAAATTGGTAGTGCGCTATGATTGCATTGTGGCGCTACCTCGCTATGCCAACATCATAATATAGATGTCTTGCTATGCACACGTGGCAACATTATCCTCTGCAGCGCCAGTCAACACAATGTCTGTTCTCTTCTCATACTTATAGATTCCATGAGAGCCACGTGCAGCTGTAGATCCCCAGTTTGAGTGGCACCGTTTTAGATGATGCCCTTCCTCTGGTCTGTGTAAACATAAAAAGAGCTTTCAGCTTCTCTAACCTGAAGTCTGTTGTTGTACCCCCTTATTGCTTTGCAAACTGGGATATTTGGAATGGTGTGGTTTAGAACAAAAGAAAGATAAAGGCAATATTTTGGTTTAATTGGATGGACTATTGGTGTTGTGAGAAAGAAAGAACATGCATTGCCTGCTGCTTCCAGATTCAGATAATTTTATAATTTGGTGAAATTTGGATAAATTACCATTTTCCCTGACAAAAGTGAATTGTTGTCTGAGATCTCCAGCATCTTGTAAGACTGGTAAAAATTGTTGATTGAGGAACCAAGAGACTTCCCAATTTATTAATTCTTTTTGGATAATCACCATTGTATGTACAATACAATCAACTGCCTGTCTCTTGGGGCACTACGAAGAATTTTGAGTAGTTTCTTGTGAATAGTGCAACTGAACAATTGCTTCTAGATACAGAAGATTTTGAATGCAACCTATTACTGCAGCACTTTTTATATGAATTAGAAGGTACTGAAATTATGTTCACAGTTTTAGCAAAGAATATGGATTTGAACTATCACATAAGGTCTTTGGATGTTGCGTCAGATGACATAGTTATTCAGAAATCAACAGAAGCCAGTTTAAATTCTGTACTGGGAATTTTGCAATGTTGTAGTAAAATTACACAATTCCCTTCAGAGGACGAAAAATGGGGATATGAAATGGAAGACAAGGCTATGCCATACCAGTGCTACGCCAGGGCAATGTCTGGTAAACATGAGTCTATGCAAGCAGAATCAGGTAAATTGAACTGTCCAGAAGTATTTATTGAAAGAAGTTTCCAAAACTTGGACAATAAATCTTCAAATCCATTGCCCACTGTTTTTCTAGGCACAGTAACTAGGTCTTCCTGTTATAGATATACAGGATGGGTGGAAGGCACCAAACATTATCAGCTCAATTGCTTCCATTATTGAACTGGGCAGTTTTCTTCTGGATTGTTGATTGGCATTATATGAGACAAAAGATTTGCTATTTCCTAGCATCTGGTATGAATTTCACATTTCAGGAGGTGAAGATAAGTCTCTCAATTTCAATTTTCCAGTCATAATCTTTGAAGAATGTAATTGCTTTATCATTAGTTTGCATAATAGTGGAATCCCATGAGAATTGGGTATCTAGTTAAAGAGTAACAAGTCTAATCATATTTAAATATAATATATCCTATTTTAAATAGAAGGAGAAAACTAAAACTCTCATCAGATTGCTAATTATTTCTGCATCTGAAAAAAAAATCTCTCTGATTGCAAATGCTCTCCTGCCGACGCAGCATTATTCATTTTCTGGGGCTGGATTTATTAAGTCGGTTTCCACTTCTGCTCAATTGATCCCAAAGAATTGATCTGATAGCGGGGAATTTGCCACCATCAGTGAAGACATACCCTCACTCTAGGTATAGTAAGGCTAGTTCAGTTTCCCAGGCCCCCACAGTCCTCCGCCTCTCTGGGTTTGTCAGTCATTGCAAAGCATAATGGTGAGTTTGTGATGTGGGAGCTGGAACTGAGACTTACCAAACTCCTCTCCTATAAGGGCCATCAAACATCCATTAGATGGAAAAACCTGATGATTCCTACAGAAGTGGCTCTATGCAGACCGATGATGTACAACTGAAACGCTCTGTAGTTCACTAGCATTGTCCTGAGATATGTAGTTCCCCTGTAAGCAGTGGTTAGTGTAAAATGAAGTGAGAGAGTATCTCTCACTGTTCCAGTCAAGAGCTTTGTATCTAAGATAGGGAGAGGAGGTGCCCACTCTTTTAGCAGAGACAGGGGAGCTGTGCTGCCTCCACTCTTACTTAAACCCTGTCAATAAATGTCAATGTAAGAGAAGGTTCTAGCCATCTAAGCTCTCAATCATACAAAAAATTCTACAAATCCTTCTTTCAAAGAACATTCATATTGCAAAGTCAAGCACTTAGAAGATAAGAAATACCCAGAATTGAGGTTATCTGTGCAACCCTCATTCTTCCTTCTTGTGCATATGCATTATTATATAGTTTTTAATTACATGATCTCATGATCATATTCATTCTCAAAAGGCAGTGTGGCTAAATGGATTTGATGTGGCTCTGATGTATTAAAGACCTGGGTTATATTTATAGCTGTCCTAAAGTGATCTTGGACAGCCTTTCAATTACCTTATTTGTAAAATGAGTGACCAATACCTGCCTGTTCCTCGGTTAGTCTTGCGGAGTCAGTAATATGAGTTGTGAACAGCACAGAAATACCACCACCAGCTGGTAGAAAAGAGGAGAAAAAACCCAGGGTTGCCAGTATGTCTTCTCCTCAGTTGCAGGTATTTAATATAGGAATTGTCCTCTCATAGATACACTTGGATACATATAATGTATCTAAGATACTGTGATTTTTGGGGGATTACCAAGATGAAGGTGACCAGATGTGGAAGCTGTGTGATGTACATGATCCTAGAGCGAGTATCTGAAAAGAGGTTCATTGTAGAAGAGGTAGAAATTACTGCATTTGAGATGGAAGTCAAACTCAAACATCTCAATGGGACAAAATTGGGATTATCGGGGGACCTGGATTATTAGAATTATTTTTATTGTTAGAATATTAAAGGAACTGTCACATGAAATTGCAAGCCCAAGATCAAGGTTTTTTAAATAATCTGTAAACTCAGTAGTGGCATATTATGACTGGATAATTGCTAATAGAGTTCCTATTTTTAAGAAATGAAAAAAAGTGATCCAGGAAACTACAGGCCTGTTAGTTTGACCTCAATTGTATGCAAAGTCTTGGAACAAATTTTGAAAAATAAAGTGGTTGAGGACATAGAGATGATTGGTAAATGGGATGAAATACAATATGGTTTTACAAAAGGTAGGTTGTGGCAGACCAATCTGATCTCCTTCTTACTGACCTTGGCATAAAAAGTGGGAGTGTGCTAATAAAATCTGCAGATACAAAGTTGGGAGGTATTGCCAATATGTAGGAGAATATGGATGAGAATATGGAGGAATATCATACAAGAAGATCTGGATGATCTTGTAAATTGGAGTAATAGAAGTAGGATGAAATTTAATAGTGGAAAGTGCAAAGTCATATATTTACAGACTAACAGCAACAATTTTTGCTATCAGATAGAGATTTATCAGTTGGAAGCAAAAGAGGAGAAAGATCTGAGTGTATTGGTCACAGGATGATTATGAACTGTCAATGTGATGCGGGCATGAAAAAGACTAATGCAGTTCTAGGATGCATCAGGTGAGGTATTTCCATTAGAGGCAGGGAAATGTTAGTACCATTATACAAAGCACTGGTGAGACCTTATCTGGAATACAGTGTGTAATCTTGGTCTCCAATCTTTAAGAAAGATGAATTCAAATTGGAACAGGTGCAGAGAAGGGCTACTATGATGATCCTCTCATAAGAAATACCTATCGTATGAACGGATATTCAAAGAGATTGGCTTGTTTGGCCTAACCAGAAATAAGGCTCAGGGGCAATATAATTGCTCTCTATAAATACATCAGATGGATTAATGCCAGGGAGGGAGAAGAGTTATTTGAGTTAACTGCCAATGTGGACACAACAATAAATGGATATAAACTGGCCATCGACAAGTTTAAGCTCAAAATTAGATGAAGGTTTCTAACCATTGGAGAAGTGAAGTTCTGGAACAGCCTTCCAAGGGGAGCAGTGGGGGCAAAAAACCTAACTGGCTTCAACTGACTGAGCCTGACAAGTTTATGAAGGGGATGATATAATGAGATTGCCTACAATGGTAGTAACAAAAATCCCCAGTGGCTGGAGACAGGACACTAGGTGGGGAGGGCTCTGATTTACTAAAGGAAGTTTTTTCCCAGGTATCTGCCTGGTGGGTCTTGCTCCCATGCTCTAATTGATTGCCATATTTGGGTCTGGAAGGAATTTTCACCTGGTTCAGATTGGCAGAGACCCTGTGGGGTTTTTTGGCCTTCCTGTGCAGCATGGGGCATGGGTCACTTGCAGGTTTAAACTAGTGTAAATGGTGAATTCTTTGAACTTGAAGTCTTTAAACCATGATTTGAGGACTTCAGTGACTCAGCCAGCGGTTAAGATGTTTTTTCAGGAGTGGGTGGGTGAAGTTCTGTGGTCTGCAAAGTGCAGGAGGTCAGACTAGATGATCACGGTGGTCCCTTCTGATTGTAAAGTCTGAGTCTGAGTAAGGAGTTCTGTAACTCCCACCCTGTAATTTGGATGCCTTATTGATATGCTGCTATGGCTCAGAGCTCTGATACCAGCAGCCAACTTTCAAGCATAAAGGTCTCAACTCTGGCTTCCACTAGCCTAGTTACCCTTGTAGACTGAACTCAACCACCCCTGTCAGTCCTGAGTCCCCCCGTATCCATCTCTGAGTTCTTAACTACCGGACACTTGGACTTTCCCCCTCTGGTCTGCCACCCCCAAAAGAGTGAAGCCTGTCGCCAGTTATCAGTTCACTTGGGCACACCCACTCCACACAGTGTGCATAACAGAGACCTGCTTGAAATAAAAATAAACCCAAAGATTGTTTAGTGGAAAAATCACAGATTCAAAGATGAAGTTGCAAGGGAAAGCAAATATAAACAAGTTACACAGAAGATAAACATAAAAATGCAATCTCAGGGTTTGCATTCTTATATTAGCTAAATTCCCTTTTCTAACACAAGTGACTTAGTACTGCTGAACAGTTTCCCAGCATGTTCTCCATCCAGTGTTTCACAGAATCCAGTGTTTCACGGATACCACCCTGCTTAGATGCTGGCTCTCATTTCTTGAAAGCCTTCCTTTCAAACGCTCTTCACTTTTTGCATTTTTTCCTTTCTCTCAAGTTATGATAAGTCATGGTTACACAGAGAAGGGGAAACCCTCTCCTTTCTTAGTTTTCCAAGATTGGGGTTTTCTTTTCAGCTTCAGTGTTTTTTCATTAACTGGAATGGTCCACCATGTCTTTCCCTTGGATGTGCAAGGTTAGGGAACTGGATTTGGTTTTGTGTAAGCAGCCAGCCTGGGAGGTGCCCCTCCTTGCCCAATTGCTTCCCCACACTGCTGTGAGGTGGAATGGCCAAGAGTCCCTTATTAAAAGAGACGTCCCTTATTATTTCATCTCTGTACAACAAGATCAGGAGTTGCTGAGCATTGCAAAAAGGAACAAGAAATACCCCTGGGGAATGTGGGTGAGTAACGCTTATTATTATTACTAATCATGATAATGATAATATCGGGAAGACGCATGGGGCAGGTGTCCCTTAATTTTGAAATACAATGTTGGCAATCCTACTGTGAGCTGATTCTATGCACCGTATGTACAATTACAATGTTCTACTCATGTATACATACATACATTCATAGCCATAACCTGTACACCTATCTCCTAATGTTATGTAGCTTATCTGAAACTTAATGTTGTTATCTGACCTTTTAGAGTCCATATGTTCCCCTTCATTTTCTTACAGTTGATCTCAGGAAGCGATTGTGGTTTTGAAGTACCTTAGAGGCGTTATCGCTTCTAATTACAGAGGCAAAGGAATCACAGAGTTTTGCTCACATCTGTAACCTCGATTCTATCCTTCCTTTATACCCTTTTTTTCTGCCATCAGGCATACTCAGTCATCTGGGTTTTCATCTGTATTGCTCAAAAATTGCACATGAGAGGAATTTTGAACAGCTTCATTTAGCCCGAGGACCATGAAAGTGTCTTTGCCTGGTAGGCAGGTTGGTTTCCATGTTTTCTGGCCAGTGGGCAGTCTGGAAGAGTGACAAATGATGTTATTACACAAATGATAGTATTACACATATCTGCAGAGCACTCATAGGCCCGGTCTACACTTACCTTCCAGATTCGGTGGCAGTCGACGGGAGATATGCAAGTGACATAAATCACTTGCATATCTCCCGTCAACTTCGCTGCGTCTGCTCCGTGCACCCTCCACACTGCGCTGCACCAAAGGGAACAGCGTTCCCTTTGACGCAGTGCTACGCCACTTACTGGGGTGGTTTTCCTGCATCGATTGCTGAATCGACTGAGCGGGTCTACACAGACCGCTCAGTTGATCCAGAGCAATGGATCTGACAGCGGTGAATTTGCTGCCGTCAGTGAGACAGTGACAAACTAGCATTTGATACTGATTTTTTTTTATAGCTGGATGTCATTGTTTTTGCAAGGCTGGGGTGGATAAGGATATCTTACTATATCTAATGCAGAGGGGTGTGCCCCCTGGGGGTACACAGAGGAATGTTTGGAGGGACATGAGTGGCGATGGCAGGCAGCTCGGGCTTCAGCCCAGCATGGCAGGGCTTAGGGAGGGATCACCACCTCTACCCCCCTGACTCATCTGTTTTGTTGTGGGAGGGAAAGGCACAACCAAATATTTTAACTCAGGGTAGGGGCTCAACTCTTAAGTTTGAAACCCACTGATCTAATAATTTGTTGTAGATGTTGTAGAGAAGAGAGATGATGTAGAGATGGGATTTAAAAAAAAAAAGATACACTAGATTAAGACCTAAAATTTGTAAATTAACTTTTAAAAGCAGCTTGATGCTTTGTGGAAATTTTTTCTCATGTAGGGGATAAAATAAACGAGACGTACAATTTCAGTGTTATATATAGAACTTCTATATATATGTCCCCAATGGGGGCTCCACTTAGCTTCAATGACTTGCCTGCATGGATCCAATTGCAAGATTGGTGACTATATTTCAGGAAGCACTTATGTTATTTTTAGATACATCAGGCTTAACAGACAAACCGTAACCTGCATGCATACCAACTAAAAATGTGAGAAATCAGAAAGTTCAGCATCAGAGCCAGTCTCCAAATGACCTACACAAACCCTTATGATTTCTAATCTGAGTTATCAGAAAATCTTTCCTGCCATTACTGACAAAGAAAATGTATTGTTTTTTACTTTTGTAGAACTGTAGCTTTGCTGGGAACAGGACTGAAGTGGAAAAAACTAAGGCTGCAAGTTCAACTCTGAGCAAAAACAATTTTTATCATGTAGCTTGAGTGGCTTTTGAAATACCCATGAATATAAGAATTTCTGATTAAATGAAATATTTCCTTCTCTCTTCCCTCCCCCAAAATCCTGTACACATGCTGCCTGCATTATATGCTGTCTGTCAAAAGGGGATGTAAAAGCAATAATCATAGTACAAGAGAAAGAAGCTAATTTATTCATAAGCTTAGAAACTCCATTACCCGTCTAGGTCCTGACTCTACAATTGGAGTCAGATGGTCAAACCTTGGCATCCATGCGAAGGCTCACTAGTTTCAGTGGGGTTCTATGTGGGTCAAGGATCTAACTGCATGGATACGTCTCCAGGGTCAGGGTCTAAAAAAATCACTGCAGCATAAAGGAGATTACCAGGAAAGTATGCATATTCTCTAACGTGTCTCATAGTGAGACTGAAGAAATACCCCATATACAGATGCTTGATGTCTAGCTGAAACTTCTCAAGGCTTTGAACTTACCACATGTTAAAGAATTATTCTTTATTAAGACTCTTGTGATCGTTTTGGTGGTCTGTTCATCAATGGCTTGATTTAGTCCACTGAAATCAAACGGATCCTTCCTGTTGACTTCAGAGAACATTAGATGAGTCCCTTAATTTCAAAGCTAATTTTTTTTCTAATTTGTAATGACCTTTTCAAATCTTTCAAATCCTACTTTCACATCGGTTATCTTATTCGATAGCAGTGTCCATTTTGAATGCAAAAGAATTAAAACTTTTTGATTTATAAACCATGAATGGCTGAAAGTAGAGTTTTCAATGAAACTTTGACTTAAGTTGGCTTGATAGTTGTAGAAATCTTATGTGCTAATTGAACAGCTTCTAGAGCCATAAGAGCAAAAGGGGAATGCAGTCAGGGTTGTAGTACAGTGGATATCCTTATATAGTCGGTCAATCCCCTCCATGCAATGGGAGTTTCTACCAATAATTTATCTAAGGAATCTCCATTCTTGTTCTTGTCTCTGCTTTGGAGACATTATATGAAATATAAGGATTTGGAATTTACAATCCAGTTGGAAAATAATGTATATAGATATTAGGGGAAAATAATTAAGTATCAACTCCAAGATGAGCTGCCAAACTGCTAGCATGAAATCCTGGCCCTATTGAAGTCAATGGGAATTTTGCTGTTGAGCTTAGTCAAGCCAGGATTTCAGCCCTGGATAAAACATAAAAATTAACTTTGCTCATGTCCAGGTAGCACATATATTATAATTCCACATGGATAAGACTCATAGATGTTCAGATATAAATCTCCAACTCACCAAAATATATAAATTATATAATTAGAACATTAAAAAAAAAAAAAAGAGGGTAAGGGAAAAGCTTCCAAAGTGAATTGGGGGCAGCAACCTCAGAGGCAATAGCCAGGAGTATTTCTCTTCTACTCATTGCCTTTCCTTCTTGCAGGTTAGTAGCTGGGGGCAGGTCTCAGTGATTCAGTATGGGCAGCGGCAACATTTCCTCTAGCCCTGTAGTTGTAGCAGTTGTTTTGTTCTTCCCTCCGCCATCTCCCCCTCCCCATCGCTGTGACACATTAGAAACTGGGGGCAGACCAGTCTCAAGACCCCAGCCATGGTGGCTGCAGATTTATTTCAGCTGCCAGCCGTCTCATTGGCCTTTTCTTACCCTGCTTCTACTACCACTCTAGCTGGCACAATCTGGCCAGTGTTGGTGAGCATGCTTTTTTCATCTGGAGCAGCTTCCATATACCCTTCTGTTTTATTGAATCGCTATTTAATTTCAGAACTTATCAGACCACAACACACACCTTTTCTTCCTCAGCTATACCTCTTATTTTCTCTCTCCTGTTGTACATGGAATTCTAGGAAGCTTTTTAGGATGAAGTGTGTATGAAACGCATTATGCAAAGCAAAACAGAGTTTTATTAGACTGTACCCCATCCGGCCAGCACACAGAAGTGGTTGGGGCCAGAGGTGGAGCAAGAAGGGGAATGGTTGCTGAGAAACAGGAGCATAAGATGCTTCGAGAGCTTTGCCCCTTGTCCCTCATCAGCCTATGAGAGGGTAGGAAAGCTACTTCTCCCCCTGCCTTTCATTGGCCTATTATTCAGAAATTTAGAAAAGGATGAGGGCTGCTGTGTCTTTGGCCCCACCACATACTGCCAGAGAGGTTGAGAACCATCCAAGAACTCCTTCTCTGCAGCCTGCCTGACCCAAACTCTGTGTGCCCCAGCCAGTCTGGTTCCTATAGCTCTTCTGAGAATAGTTGTCTACAGAGGCAGCTCATCTAGGAAAGGAGCTGCCTGCAGGCCATGCTGGAGAATACATGCGGCAGAGATCCCAGCTGCTGCAAGCCAATCTGTCTGTACTCCTGCCCGTTGATGTATCAGGTTAGGGTGGGTGGGATATGAGCCTGCAGGGAAGTCTGTGTGAGAGAGCCTAGAAGGTTTGTGAGGGGGAGATGGTATGTGTGAGAGAGATCTTGATGTGCATATGTGAGTCAGCTGTTGAAAATGTGTGGGAAGAGCTGTTAGTGACCTTGGAAAAAAAGATGTTTGAGAAGAAAAAAGGAGAATTTGGGCATCCCAGGGAAAGGAAGAAGTAGGCATCTGTCTATCTTTGGGAGGGAGGATGGCAGAGGAAGGGGGATAGCCAATATGAAAAAGGGCTTGGGTAAAGCTGGTTAGAAAACATTTAATTTCAATTTTTAAAAAAATGAAAATCAAGGATGGATTCTTCCTAAAAATTTTTCCCATTCTTCAAACATCTCCTGAGTGAGGGGCAAGGAGAGTGTGAAGGAGGACACATCTGCCCAAGAGTAGGGGGCACTTGCACATCATTATGCCCTGTGTCATGCGGACTGGAGGGGGGGACGGGACATTTGTGGTGTTTGACATTAATATGTCAAAATCCTAAGGATTCATGTAAGACATGCCATGTCAGGTAGTCAGAAAGGTTATGATAAGCTGAATAAGATGATACTATTTGTGTTCATGTGTAATATGTGTGAGGAAAGTTATGGAGATCTTTGATATACCTACATATCAAACTGTGCTGTAGAAAACACACCCCAGACAGAGAGGCCGCAGGACAACAGCCCGCTTAATGGCCCATCAAGTCCTTTACAGAAGCCAAAGGCCCAGGAAGAAACTAAAGGCATACCTGAAGAGTTACCAGGATTGGCCCATGTGACTCTGGACTCCATTTGGGTTCCTGTAAAGTTCCACAAGCCACATGGGCAGAGGCAGAGGGTATATAAGATCATACCACAAAAACCATTTTGTCTTTGTTCCTGTCCAGCTGCGGACACACCTCTGGATCAACACACTTTGCAACTGAACTGAAGGACTTAGTCCCATCCAGGTACTGGATGTATACCAGAGGAACTATACAAGCCTGCAACTCCACAATTGTTCTAAAAACCTGATGTATATGGACTTTCAAATTATTTGTATGTATCTGATTGCTTTAAGCCTTTAACACTTCTCTTATTGTTTGTTTTTCTTTTATTAATAAACCTTTAGTTTTAGTTACTAAAGGATTGGCTGGCAGCGTGGTATTTTGGGTAAGATCCAAACTTATGGTGAACTGGTACTGTGGCTGGTCCTTTGGGATCAGAGGGAATATTTTAGTAAAGAGCATAGAGTTTAAATAACTGGTCTCTTTACTGGACCTAGTGTCAGTTTGGGAGCCAGAGACTGAAATGCAGTAAAGGGGGCTGTGTGTATTTGCACAGTGGCTTCTTGATAACCAGTGTGGGGGAATCAGAAGCACTGTTTGTGGCTGGTTGGGAAGTCTGACTGCAGTGTCACCCACCAGTGCTGGGAGAATTCGCTCTCCTTTTACAGCCTGCCCTGACCCTGGCATTATCAGTGGGCTACCCTGGGCACGGACGGGTCACAGTGGCGTAGTCGTAGCAGGATCCACAGAACCAGAACATTTGGGT
>ML675649.1:29550559-29601034 GCA_007922155.1 Mesoclemmys tuberculata
TGACCCTGGCATTATCAGTGGGCTACCCTGGGCACGGACGGGTCACATCCTGCCTGCACACATGAAGATGAGACTGTTGAATGCACGTTCAAGTTCTTCCGTCACCTGGGAAAAATAGTGCTATAAGTTCAGTTGTCCATTTTGCCTGTAAAACATAAACTGTATAACTGAAGATGGTTTTTCAGCTGAGGCGGCACTGAAGAACATTACACTGATGACCCAGCAGTTGTAGTTGCTGGATAATGTAGATATTATTTATTGCTTTTGTCTGGTCATACATACAAAAAGCTGAGCTCTGTACAAGCACAAATGATTAAATCAGTTTTTTAAATCAATTCTGATGCATAAAAGCAGCAGAATTTTAATAAAAAGGCCAGAGACCGATGAAGTTATCAACAAAAGACACCTCTGTGGTCAAAGTATCCATTTCATGTCTTTGACTGCAAAGATAAAAGTGATTTATATAGATTTCTGAAGATGCATTTATTAAACTCTATAAGCTTTCAGAACATTTTAATAAATAACACAAAATGGGAAGATTTGCCAAGAGTTGCATGATGCATCCTAGTTTCATGAAAGAAAAATGAAAATATCACTTTTCCCTGCAGTAGTAATGGCCTGATCCCACTGTAGAGTTTTCCTATTCACTGCAGTGCAACTAGAATCAGACTCTTGGTAACAGGATGAAATGCTGTATGCCTTCCCTCTGAGGATTCAGATAGAGTGTATAGACATAATCTACCCTCTAGTGGGCAAAAAGGGGATCTTTTCCATATTGCATGTGTTATCTGATGACATAAGCTCACAGACTTTAAGGCCAGAAGGGACCATCATGATTATCTTGTCTGTTCCCTTGAACGTTACTCACCCAATCGTGTAATAGGCCTATAACCTCTGGCTGAATTACATAAGTCTTGATTTAAAGACTTCAAGTTACAGAGAATCCACCATTTACTGTAGTTTAAATCAGCAAATGACCTGTCATATTTTTATCAAGAGGAGGTGAGTACTGATTTTCAGAACAGTCGGTTGCTTGTACAATGTATCACAAGTTATCTCAACTGTTTGAGAATAATATACAGAGTGAAAATTGTTAATTCTGCAATTTTAAAGGACATCTACCGAGAACAGGATACCCAAAAGATTTGTAATAAGGTAAACAGTCTGATTGCTTAAATGATTTACTTGAGAGATTACTCCATGCACACATGATAGCACTTCAAAGCACTGCACTCATAGTTTCAAGCAACCACAAGATGTAAGGATGTAATGGTGAAAAGGAAACTTGTTCTGTAGTATCTCAATATACTTCAATTTTTTAAAATTATCCATGACTTGGCAAGATCTTAGACTAGCAGAGTTATTCTAAATTGACACCAATTAATTGAGATAAGAATCTTTCCCCTTTTGCACTTCCTTCTTTGTGAAATAACATACTCCTGCAGTGCAGTACAGTTTTCACACCAAACGAAAGATTATCTAACAAAATGTAAAATACAGTGGAAAGCCTACACATTTATGAACTATTACATGCACCCTGATATTTGATACCTTTTTGCCAGTTATTTTTTAAAAACATGTAACATAAATGATTAGAGACTTTTAAAAATATATAATCACTGTTTAACACCCAGTACTGCATTATACTTTACAAAACAGTTTTCATAGTGTTGTATCCCAGTTACACATATAAGAGCTTAGAGGAAAAGATGCTATGATAGCTCAGAGAGGCAGTGTGTTTGCAATTAGAGTGACTGTGGAGAAAGGATGTATTCATGATATGTAATATTAAATACTACGGCAGATGGCTTTTCCATGTAACTCTACATGTTTTTTGTGAAACAATGATTTTAATATCAACACATTTATAATTACATGTTTTATGATATTCATCAGAATGAAATGTCAAGAGTATTTAATCAGGTCTGAGTGAATGAGCCAATTTCCACTCAAAACTGATGAAATTTCATCAGGCTATTTTTGTTTCCAAATCTGGACAAATATTTCAAAATTCAGATGAAATGCCAAAATTTCAAACTGCCTAGGGATTTGAATTTATTCTGAAAATGCTCTTCAAAGCCAGTTAAACAGCAAGACAGTAGGAAAGGTAGACTAAAGCTCCAGACAAGTTTTTAAAATATTTTTGTTGTTATTATTACAGGGTGAGCACGTTTTGCACTGATGTCTTGTATGGTGTTGAGTGAGTGTTCAGTGCTTAACAAACACTAATAAAACCTTATGATAGTGGATGTATGTAATAAGAATATAGTGTACTGTAATATTTGAAAACATGGACTAAAAAGGTAGCATGATCATAGACTCAGAGCCAATTCTGCACTCTTTATTGAGGAAAAACTCCAGCCAAAGAATGGAGAATTGAGCGTTCAGGACTTTATTAAATTTTTGGTGGTGGTGAAAATATCACCACTTTATGGCTCATGTGTGAGCCACTTTACATGCTTGCACAAGAGATCAGAATGCTCCTTCATCCCCTGCTACCTTCATTACCAGCCTGGGGGGAGAGAGGCAAGAGCAGCCTCTGCAAGGCATCTGCTGTCCCTCCCTATGCAGGTGAGTGAGCTGGGACAGGGACTGAGTGGATCTAAGGCTTATTCACCCTAATGCAGATGAGGATTGTGACAGGGCCAGGCCTGACGGTTTTGCCAGAGTACTGGAAGGCCGGTATATCAGCCCCAGGCTCAGCAAAGCCCTGTTCCCTGGGTGATTAGGCAGTTAGGCCAGCTGGGGCTGCTTAACCAATCAGGCCAGCTGAGGCCAATCAGGAAGCCCCGCCCCAAACACTCAAAAGCCTGCAGGGCAGGCAGTCAGTTGTGGGTGTTGGAGCTTGGAGAGAGGAGGTTGGAGGGAGGAGATATAGTTTACTATTGCAGTTCATGGCTTTTGGAGGCTTGCAGCTCGAGAGCCGGTGAATTGGAGTGGCGGCTTGGAGCAGGCAGGCTGCCGCCTGCAGTCTGCAGAGACCTACAGCTTCCACTGTGGCTATCGGTGCCCCGGAGGGCAGAGCACCTGGCAGGGGAAGCAGGGAACGGTCCATGGACTACCCCAGAGAGGGAAGGTAGCAGTACCCAGGGGCAGAGCGGTCCCCAGCCCCTCCCTCGAACCCCCCCCGCAGCTGCACCACCGGCCCGGCCGGCAGAGCGCAAGACCCACGGGGCGGAGTACCTTACCCTCCCCTGCCCCCACCTTGCCACATCTCCACCTTTAACTGGGGATAGTCCGAGGCAGCAACGGTGGGCAGGTCGAAATAGGCCTTCTGAGCCTCCCCACACAAAAAGGGGGCCAGGATCCCAGCCCACTGAGTCAATGGCCAAGCTTCCCGGGCAGCAATCCGTTCGAAGGCAAGGAGATACGCCTCCACATCGTCCTCCGCCGTCATCTTCTGCAAGAAGTTGCTGGCCCGTAGGGATTGCGCCCCGCCTGACACTGTCCCCGGGGTTTGGGAAGACATGGCCCTCAGCTGGGCTACCACTTCACGCAGGAGGGCGCGGTCCTGGTTGGCCTGGCTAATCAACAACTGGTTAGTCTCTTGTTGGAGCCTTGCCGCCTCCTGTTGGGTGGCCATCTGGACCCTGATAGCCTCTTGCTGGGCCGCCGTGGCCTGTACGAGGGCCTTGACTACGTCCTCCATCTTGGTGAAAAAAAGGGAAGGCCCCCTTTCCTTCTTGCTTCGCCTTCTCCCCCGGCAACTGCTGCGCTAGAATCCCACTTCTGACACCAGATGTGGCAAGGTGGGGGCAGGGGAGGGTAAGGTACTCCGCCCCGTGGGTCTTGCGCTCTGCCGGCCGGGCCGGTGGTGCAGCTGCGGGGGGGGGTTCGAGGGAGGGGCTGGGGACCGCTCTGCCCCTGGGTACTGCTACCTTCCCTCTCTGGGGTAGTCCGTGGACCGTTCCCTGCTTCCCCTGCCAGGTGCTCTGCCCTCCGGGGCACCGATAGCCACAGTGGAAGCTGTAGGTCTCTGCAGATTGCAGGCGGCAGCCTGCCTGCTCCAAGCCGCCACTCCAATTCACCGGCTCTCGAGCTGCAAGCCTCCAAAAGCCACGAACTGCAATAGTAAACTATATCTCCTCCCTCCAACCTCCTCTCTCCACACCTCCTCTCTCCAAGCTCCAACACCCACAACTGACTGCCTGCCCTGCAGGCTTTTGAGTGTTTGGGGCGGGGCTTCCTGATTGTCCTCAGCTGGCCTGATTGGTTAAGCAGCCCCAGCTGGCCTAACTGCCTAATCAGGCCCTCTGCTGTGTCACCCAGGGAACAGGGTTTTGCTGAGCCTGGGGCTGATATACCGGCCTTCCAGTACTCTGGCAAAACCGTCAGGCCTGGCCCTGTCACAGGATGTAATTGGCACTAAGTATCATGCAGATTACTTACCTCCTGGAGCAAGGTCACAAGAAGGTCTTTGGTCTGCTTTCCTGAGGACGCACAACTACGTGTTAACCCTTCTCAAGACTTGTTGCAAAACCACAGCCGAGTCCTTAGCGTTCATTTTAGCAGTCATTTCATATAACATAACGAGCGGATTAATGCATGTGCTAGGAAAATACCAAAGTGTATTCATTTTACTGAATATTCAATATTACAAGGGAGATCCACTGTTACAGAAAAAGAACTCTATCTTTTTCAAAGAAATCAAAAAGTCTTCAGTATAATGTCTTGTACAAAATAAAAACCACCATCTTTCACCCTCCGTATTTTTCCCCAAAATAAGAAAGCATGTTAATTGGAAAAAGCAAAACAACTTGAGTTGAGTTCAGTAAATTATCTATTGCTTTTTTCATTGTAGAGAATATCACTTCAGTTCAGTAAAAGGTCAAACACATCTGTGGTATTTAAATTCTTCTAACCTAAAGATTGGTTAATAGGGAGAGAACAAATGTAATTTTTCATCTTATTGCTGCACTTAAATAATTCCTTCTGCTTATTAAGCATCAATAAAAATGGGAGAAGGAATATATCAGTTCTATCTTGCATAGGTCTTAACTGGCTGTAAAATTAGATCTGACTACTGAATTGGGAGAAAAGTAGAAATATGTTTAATAAATAAAATATACTGAAGACAGAGGGACCTGCATTTTAAATACAGATGGTAACATATAGCTGGAAGAGAGGAAAGGGTAAACTTTTCCTTAGAGAATAAAAACCATGGGTCAAAAAGAGGGGAGATTTAAACTATTTTAAAAAACAATTTAAAGAGTTTCTTGGTATTGAATAGAATTATGTATAAGTATCATACACACTTACAACTCTATATAAATAATATAGGATACAGTAGTGAGTTGGCCAGAAGAATCAAGAAACAGAAGGTACAATATATACTCCTCTGTTCTTTATACACAAATCATATTAGGAATTATGTGCATGGCTCCAAAGGAAAATATAGTATAGTGGTAAGGGAGGAAGCTATGACAGAGCTTTTGTAATCTGTTTTACGCAGCAGAACTCTTGTAATGCTGCAATATAGCTAGTCAATCCCCGCCCTACTCCCATACTACCCCAATGATCTTATTTATCTTACTATCTGTTATGAAAAAATGCTCCTCTGACTTAATGCAATATGTCGAAAAAGACATTTCAACTACTATTAAGACAGATGGCTGACCGCATGATCCACTAGACATTGCAAAAAGCTGCATGGTCAAGTGAAATAACTCTTGATTTCTCATCCTGTTGTGCCACTAGCAAATCACATAGCCTTTCTATGCTCCCATTTTCTCCATGTGCAGAATGAAACTCTAATACTTGTCTACCTCCCATGAGTACTGCGAAAATTGAATTGTTAAATGTTTGTGCAGCACTTTGAATTTGTACAGTGCTAAGAATAAGATACAGCATAAACGCTAACTGTAGTATTACATGATCATCACCACTCCAAGCCAGTTAAATTGCTGCAAGGCAAAGCTAATAATGAAAATGGGTGAATTATTGGATTATTTCACCACTACAACAGAACAGTTTCTTCAGACTCTCAGTAATGGTCTTGGTCACCTGTCTTTGAAGTCAGGGAAATGTTGTAGTTCACCATATAAGAAATGCACAGAGTTCTATCTTTCATAGTATCAGACTCTCTGCCCTTTAAAATGCATTTTATTTGTATAGTAGCTACCCGTGGCCAGAAGGGCACAATTCCTTCCTGTTAATGACCTGCAATTCAGGATGACTAAATTCTTATCTTTGATCAGGAAGCATTTCATAGCTTGTTCTGTTTTCTCCCACATGTGCTGTAGGTTACCATGGCCTCTATTGTGAAGAGGAATATAATGAATGCCTTTCTGCACCCTGCCAGAATGCTGCCAGCTGCAGAGACCTTGTCAATAGCTATGAATGTGTATGCCTTGCTGAATATGAAGGTAAAATATGTTTTTGCCTCTTATTGTGTAAGTACAACTTACTCCACATGCTTTTCCTGGATAACAAAATTATGACATGAGTTAAATTTAGTATGCCACTGCATAAGATCGAAAAGTAATTTAAAGTAGGACCTGATCCCACAACCCTGTTTCAAATTCTTATTTACATAAGTAGATCCACTGAAGTCAGTGGTATTATTTACCTGGTCAAGGATTTGCTTGTTCAGATCTGTAGTTTGCAGGCATACTAGATTATTCTGTTCCCTTTAAAACTGTGAGTTAAAGTGATAGTTTTTTAACAGGCTGTTGGATTTAGTTTGTAATCAGTTATCAATATCAGGTATGATGGGACAGCCTGATCTGGCAAATTGACTGATCTTTGCCTACTAGCGGTAAATATGCCCAATGGTCTGTGATGTGATGTTAGAAGGGGTGGATTCTGAATTATTATGGAGAATTCTTTGAGTGCTTGGCTGACGAGTCTTGCTCACATGCTCAGGGTTTAGCTGATCACCATATTTGGGGTTGGGAGGGAATTTTCCCCCAGGATAGATTGGCATAGGCCTGGGGGGAGGGAGGGGTTCGCCTTGCTCTGCAGCATGGGGCACGGGTCACTTGCTGGTGAATTCTCTGTACCTTGAAGTCTTTAAATCATTATTTGAGGACTTCAGTAACCCAGTCTTAGCTTAGGGGTCTATTACAGGAGTGAGTAGGTGAAGTTCTGTGGCCTGCGTTGTGCAGGAGTTCAGACTAGATTATCATAGTGGTCCCTTCTAACTTTTAGTCTATTAGTCTATGACTCTGTTGCTGGGAAGTGTTACTTGGAGGACTTCCCAGTTTTTTGTTGGATTTTCTCTAGGTAATGAGTTAAAAACACAGAAACAAGAAATCTGTATTTGAAACTATCTAGCATGAAAAAAAAATGTAACCAGTTCTTTGGAAGTTTATTACAAATCATAAAGTTCAGAAGTAATGATAATTCAGTTAACTAAACCCTAACCCTACTCTTTGTTGACTGAAATCAATGTTGTACCTGATTCAACAGATTCAGCTTTCATGGAGCATTTGCTACGTATTTTGTAAAATAAACAAAGAAAAATTTATTTAAATTTTGTTCAGCCAGAATATTTTGCTTAAGGATAGATTTATTTAGTTGTCAATAGATCTTGTAAAGCATATACAGTTTTTGTTTCGTGCGCGCGCGCACACACACAGAGCAGTATTTAAAGGAACATTACACATTTATATCCTCAAACAAACAAACTATCCTTATCTCTCTTGAATGAAGCTCAGTCAGCTGCTGCTTAAGGCTAAGTATATGTTTCATGTGGTATATACTGTGTTCTTTGCCACTGCCATGAAGAATTCATCATTTCAGTGGCCAAATATGAGAAATTATCCCTCAGCTTTTCGATCACAATGGAAATGGTGTTTTTGAAAGTGTGTTGGCTTAGACGTCATGTTACACTGTCAACACAACAAATATATCTAGCAAACCCCACTTGCTCCCAGTTTTAATCCCTAAAATTATAGGAAGTTAATTTTGCACATTTGCTTGAAATGCCAGCATGTGCTCAATCCTATTAAACACTTTTTATAAGGCGTTGTGCTTTTTACTTTGAGTAGTTTCATTGGGCTTGATTCTCCATTGTCTTGTATTTTGAGTAGTCACCTATACTGCTATGTATATATACACCACTGTGGGTATGAAACGTTATTATCCTGATCTGGTAGCATTTCACACCTACTTTGCACTGATGTGCATGATTGTACAAAGCACAGAGCAGTAGAGAATCAGGCTCACTTACTTTAATAGAACTACTCATGACAGTCAAATTAATCAAATGCATAAGTGTTTACAGAATTGGACCCATAAGATGAATACTAAAAATACTTGTTCATTAATTCCTAGAGAGACTTTTTCTTGAGTGCAAGAGAGAATTGTCAAGCAACATTGAATGCTTTGTTTGTTGAAGACCTTTGATTTGGAGTCTATGTAAAAGGCTGATTGAAAAAAACCATTGTGATAGCCACCTTCTCAGTGCTTGTTAACATATTACACCATCCTCTGTTCTCTCATTGCCTTGTTCTGATCTTTATTCTCTCACATCCCTCACCAATCTAATATAGCTAATAGCCATTGCCAACTTCCTAACCAGTTAATCCCCTCCCTTCAAGTTACTCTCTCTTCCCACACCTTCCCAACAGGTCAGTCTCCTGGACCCATGAAACAGCTCACTAAATCTGGAGCTATTCACTGCTGGGATTATAAAGCTGTGTCCCCTGAAAGACTGATATATCCATCATTGTTATAGCATGTAAGGTAGAAACAGCCATTTGATACATGATTTCCATAAATGTATAGTAGAAATACAAATAAGAAAATAACTGACAGAACTTTTACAAAACACATTATCTGTATGCATTGCATCTAATCAGAGTAGTTCTTTTAGATTCATTTCATTTTAGCCATATCATCATTGAAATGGGAAACCTGTAATAATTATCATGGATGGGCAAAAGGCTAAAGCTAAATGTTTCCCTCAAATTCATTTTAAGCACATTGTAGTGCATGGGAACTGGTTTGTAATTTAGTACATTTCTTAATGTCCTTTCATAGAATATCTGATGCCAGAGAGTTCAAATCTAACATTGACTGTGATTCCTGGCAAATATCCTAACTGAAATAAATGTGTGTCTTGTTGAGATTATTCCCATACATATTATCATAGTTAGCAATGGGTGGCACAATCTGTTGAATTGGAATTGATATTAAAGTGGCATCATCCACTTGAAAAGTGTATTTCTTTCTCAATATTTTTGCCTTCTACTTTTACAAGTGAAAAATAAGGCTAACATTTACAAATAACTGAAAGAGACTGGATGTAGAGCAGAACATTGCTTTTCTAATTTTTCCAGTTTATTATTTGCATTTGACCAGACTTTCAGTATCACTGTTTTCCTTTTTATATTCAGTCTTTTTTACCTTTTGAGTGCAAAACCAGGGAGAGAAAAAAATAGAGCAATGTGACTATAAACCCACAGTACTGGAAGGGAGATTCAGATGAAGATGTAGTATCTGAAACTAATATATTTTTGTTGTGGTGCTTTATTAATTGATTCGATTTCAAGTTGATGTGCCTCTGTAAAGCACATAATCTTTTCATTCAGGAAAGGCAGTACCAACAAAGGTTTGTGAGCATAGTTCACAAAACTACCCACAGAAATAAATTACTTATAGTTACTTAAAATTAGTCATTTAGATCTTGATTCCTCAGTAGGGTCTGTGAAGGTGTGCCCTTATGTCTGCATGGAGTACTCAGCATTTAGGCATCATTTATTGTATATTATAGTGGATCACAAAGAAAAGGGAATGAATCACGCAAGCAAAAGCAACCAACAGATCAAAAGTCAGCCTTAAAATACACTACTCAGTTTTTACATAGAACAACCACCAATGCATGCCTAAATTTACCCTGAACAAGTCTGTATCATTTACACCTGTAGGACTGTGTAAACACTTGGGAAAATGAGTAACTTTATGAATGAAAACAGTCCCACTGAGTTCAATGAGTCAGCTTATGCAGAAGTGTTTGCAGAGCTGTTTCGATATAATGTATGATACTGCGATGGCAGCTGACCTCTCTCCCCATCCCCAATTGGGAATCTACCAGGCTTTCATACCCTGTGCCAGATAAGCATCACACAAACTGCTGCAAAGTGAAACCACTGAGCTCACAAAGCTCAAGATCTGAGGCAGGCGACCAAAGAAAGAGATAAGAGATTTCCCCGTCAGATCAAATAATACCTTGTTAACCTATATGTTTAAACAAGTTGACTACTTTTTCTCCTGCCTTGCCAAACCGTAGTCCATCTGAGCCTACTGGAGAAGGAGAAGAGAGACTTAATAATATGTACATATTGTATTTTATTTTAAGTTTCATATTAATTGGAACTGTTATAGAAGATAACAACTGTTACTTCCATTGAAGAGTATTAAACAGCTGGCCAAACTGCTTCTTTATTACACCATAGAAACTCCATTGCTGCCATTATCTAAGAACAGGAATTGGCCCATCAGGTCTTAAGGAGAGTCTTGCTTGAATAAAGAGAAGGGGAGTCCTGTCTTTTAAGACCCAGTCATCATAAAAACATATGACCTGAGTCTGATCTTGCATTGGCTTTACAATGGTCTTCAGTGACTTACTTGTGAATTATCCGTATCTGAGAGAAAAACAATCAGGCCTTTATGGTACTGTTCATTGACCTCATTCCACATATGGCAGACATCCCACTTTCTGATTTCTGACTAGCCATAAATATGAATGATGTCAATAACGCTTATTTATTATTCTCAGGAAGGCACTGTGAATTATACAAAGACCCTTGTATTAACATCAGCTGTCAAAATGGTGGCACTTGTGACAGTGAAGGTCTAAATGCTACATGTGTCTGTGCACCTGGATTTACAGGCAAGTAATTTGTAAATTACGTAAAATGTATAATTCTTAATTACAGTGTCCAAAAAAAGACAAATGTCACGTATATGGCATCAGAATCTTCCTATTCTTTCATATAACTAACAATTTTAGAGGATAGAAATGATATTGCAGTAGTATCTTTCATTGCACTTCTGGGAAATACTGTAAATACAGCTGAAACTGGTGGGTGGGACATGAGCGAACACGAGCTTCCAATGTGACACTGTGGTCAAAAGAGCTAATGCAATCCTCAGTTGTGTAATCAGGGGAATCTCGAGTAGGAGTAGAGAGATTATTTTGCCCATATATTTGGTGTTGGTGCAGCTGCTGCTGCAATCCTGTGTCTCGTTTGGTGCCCACAGTTCAAGAAGGATGTTGTTAAATTGGAGAGGGCTTAGAGAAGAGCCACAAGAATGATTAAACATCAGAAAACATGCCTTGTAGAGAGAGACTCAACGAGCTCAATCTATTCTCCAACACTGACAATTTTAAAATCAAGATTGGACGTTTTTCTAATTATTTTAGGAGAGTTCTATGGTCTGTGTTATATGGATGGCCAAACTTAGATGATCACAGTGGTACCCTCTGCCTTTGGAATATATGAAACTATGAACTTCTGTAAAGTCTGGGTTATTAATGATAAAAGCACCTATTGATAAGAGAATTAATTTCTCTCTTCTGTATTGCTAATGCTCTGGTAAAGTTTGAGTATTTTAGTTATGTGATATTGGTCTCCATATTCTTTTTATACATAGGGGCAAATTCACATGTGAGTTGCTCTCAGAATAACTACTGTCAATTTTAGCTTTACATTGATGTGACTGAGAGTTGCAACTGGTTAATGCTTATAAATCTATTTGATGTTTGAAGTTAAGCAGGAGATCTATTGCTTGTAAGTAGTATAAAAGTGATCAGTATCTTCATTAGGTGCTTCTTTGAGACATGCTACATTAAAGAATGAAGCATGAGAGGAAATCCGTGGAATCACATACTGTGAGCAATTCAAAATGGTGTAAAAATGATATATTAGTCATTCAAAACACACTTGTTCAGGATACCATAAAGGTTTCCCTTTAAAATCTCATGTTAAAAGTTTTAAATAAAGATGCATGCTTTTGACTTTTTAGGAAATAAAGTTGAACAATAAAGGTAAAAGTTTAGTTATTGCAATGAAATGTCTGAAAAATTCAGTTATCATAAAATATGGTAGTATTTCCTGACAATAAAATGCCATCTCCTACCATATAAACTTTCAGCCAAGACTTAATTCTTCTCCGTATTGTTGATATTTGCAACTTATATAAAAACATTGCAAAAATCAAGGGCTTTTTGGCCAAATTCTCCTCTCATACTAGTTTTACATGTAACTTAATTGATTTAAGTAGATTGAAGATTTTACCCAGGTAAGTGGGAAGAGAGAACCTGACCCTTGGTCAGTCTTTCTCAGTAGTTCATACAACTACTGGATGTGAATTTATGTTTTAAATGTTGGTTGGACCTGCCCTGATGAAATAGATGTATGATGCTGTAGCAATGCAAATGCAAATACTAAATGTTGTTACCTGGCACCAAGTGCTCACTGTCTTTTGTGCCAAACACAAACCCAAAATGACTTAGAACTTCAATAACAATTTTTGTTAACAGGTTTCCTTTCAACTGAGAGCCTAGCAATCTCGGGGCATTGTGCCCATTAGTGCATGCTCTTTTTCATCTTGCAGCCCACTGGACATGCATGCCTAGCTTTGTTTATTAAGATGATTAATATTGCTGTGTATTGTCAATCTGCCTTTGACTTTTGTGCCACATCTACATTAAATTAAAATGTTTGTTTTTTTCTTTATGTTATGGCTTAAAATCAATTATATGTTGTAACATTTTGTAGTCTAATGGCATTTGAGAACACACTGTTCAAGGTTTTTTTGATGTTGGACAGGGATATTAAAATAATAGGTATGAAGTTTTGAAACCTCTTACGATATGTTTTTAATGACCTACTCTTTATTTGAAGTTTTAAAGCAAAGGCCATCTCTTGTATATACTTTAACAAATACAAAGAAAAACTGCAGACCTAGAAACAGGACCTGTCAGCTTTTAGAGTAGGCACTGAACTGATGGGGGAGCAGAAAAAAGCTGCCACACCCTGAGCCTTTAAGAGACACTGTCATCTGTCTCGTACTGCTACTCTCATCTTGGTGGCAATTCCCCATTCCAGTGATTTCCAAACGTTTTCATCTCACGGCACACTGACAAGTTGTCAAGGCACACCACCAGTTTTTAAGGACTTGTTTTAAAAAATGAGTATTAAGATTGTGTTTAACGTTCAATAACTAAAATTTTAATCGTGTTATTTTAAAAAAAAATAAATCAGTGGGAAATCTGTGCTTGGTGATGTTTCATGGTGTCCCTTGTCCGAGGGTGGATGGTTGACAAGCATACCCTCAAGTCCTCCTCCAGTGTTTGAAGCCGCAACCTGTTCTTGCTCTTCATTGTGTTCATAGCAGAGAAACCAGCCTCACACAGATAAGATGTTGAGAAAGGAAGAAGTGCTTTAATCGCCATCTTTGTGATGATGGGGTACTTCTCTCAGAGAGACAACCAGAATGAGGCCATATCTGTTGATGAGTGTTTCAGTTTCAGTCCTCTATCATTTCTGATTTCTGTCAGCTCATCTTCTTCTGCAACAGTTAATTCTGCTAACTCGCACGCACTTAACACAAACGTATCTCTCACCCAGTCCAAGGAAGATACATCAAGTGACGGGAAATACTTTTCAATGTTTTTACTCAGCAAACTTTATAGAATTAAATCGACAAGATTTTTGTCCAGTCTGCAACTTTTTGTCAGTTCAAACATTTCAACTTTGTTCTCATTTTTGATTCTGGCTCCCCACAGTGTTAGTTTTTCCTTAAAGGAGATAACTTTGTCAGTACAAGTAAGAATATTTTCATTCTTTCCCTGCATACTCAGGTTAAGAGTGTTCAAGGCTTGGAAAATGTCAGCTAGGAATGCAACTTTATTACACCAGGTCTCATCACTAAGCAGGTCAGCCAGCTCAGACTGGTCTGACATAAAAAAAATTAGAAGCTCTTCCTGCAGTTCATACAACCTTGAAAGCACCCGCCCTCGAGATAGCCATCTCACTTCCGTGTGCAGTAGAAGTTGTATGTGAGCAGCTTCCATAGCAGAACACAGTGCTGAAAACAACCTCGATTTTAATGGCCTACTCTTGATGTAGTTAACCATTTTGATCCTCTCAGTCAGTACTTTTTGGAGTTCAGATGCTACTGATTTTGAAATGAGGGCCTCTCTGTGCAGGAAACAGTGTGTACAAACAATGCCAGGGTTCTTTTGTTTGGCCTGTGCAGTGAATCCTCTTAGGCTTCCCAACATAGAGGGAGCACCGTCTGTGTAGATGCTGATGCATGATTTCCACGACGAATTGTGAGAACTGAAATAGCTGTCGACAACATCAAAAATGTCTTGGCCTCTTGTTGTTTCTGGGAGTGATTTGCAAAATAACAATTGTTCAATGATGTCTCCATTACAAACAAACCTGCTGAATGCTAGGAGTTGAGCTTTTCCAGTGATGTCAGTTGACTCGTCCAACTGAATGACAAAGAAATCGGCTTTTTTAATTTTAACTATCACTTGTGACTCAACGTCTTGAGACATGTCATGTATACACCGACTAAGAGTGTTATCTGACATAGGGATTTTCAAGCTCTCTTTTTCATATGTTTCGCCAAACATAATATTTACAATTTTACAGCATGCTGGTAAAATTACTGACTCAGCAATTGTATGTGATTTCATCTTTTTTGCCACGATTTCAGCAATGGCATAGCTTGCTCCTTGAGCTTTGTCAGAAATAGTTGTGATTTTGGTAAATTGTTTAGCCTGACGTATTTGATCAGCTATAACCATTTTACAATAATCAATTGGTTTCTGGCATAAATGTGAGTGCTTTGTGTGAAGATGTCTTATCAGCTTACTTGGAACCATAGCTTGGTTTGCCAATTTCTCACCGCAAACAACACACTTAGGACATGGCACGTCTTCTCCAGATGAAATGAATCCAAAGGACAAACAGTCTTCATTATACTGGCGCACGATGGTTTTAGAACTAACACTGACGGTGCTATGTGCGTTACTACCTGAACTAGTGCCAGCCACACCTGATTCACTGTCGTCATCCAACGTACGTTGTTTAATCAAAAATCTATCCATGTCTGATCAGTCCTGACTGAATACTCTCCAAGCTCACCACGCCAACCAGCACAAGCTGCACAGCACAGGGAGGACGCCACCACTCCACAAAACCCGCCTCCGAACTAACTTGCACGATCGCGAAACTGGAAGTCCCATGACATCACAGGTTGCTGGGACTCGGGAGGAGAAATGGAGGCAGTCCGCCCCTGGTGATGTCACGGAGGCGGGGTTCTGGCTGTGCATGTGCGCAGCACTTCCCGTCATTTACTTGTGCTTCCCTGATGCAGCACACCTGCGGACCTTTCGCGGCACACAAATTGCTGCGGCACAGCTGTTGAAAACCGCTGCCCCATTCATTACTAAGGTTTCCAGTTCCTATAGTTTCCAGCAAAGGGACATCTTATAACTAAGGCTTGAAAGTGGAGGAGCACTGTGCTCTTCCACTATCTCCCTTATAGACTGGAAGAGAACCAGAGGTTCTGGTGGTCCACTTGGGATGCTCTGCAGTCCTGAACAGACTTGTAGTGCAGTTCTGTGCTTATAACCCCACTGTATCAAATTTCTCTTTGTCCTACACTAGTGTGAGAGAATAGGATGTAGTCCACTGACTTCAGGGGAGGTTGCACAGGGCTTAAGTCACAGAAGAATTTGGCCCTTGATCTTTCACTTCACAGCCTGGAATGGGCTGGAATGTCACAGAGACAGTGTACTTAGATCCTGGAGAAAGCACAATAGTGATCCCTTTGGACAACTAAGGAATGGTAATGATGTGTTCTAAAAATAATCTTGTATAACCCTAGAAAAATAAATGAGAGCCATGTATGTGCATCCAAGGGCTGACTTTGGTGCTAAACCTTTGAAAATGTCTTTGCATTTATTCATGCTTATAGATTCTTATATGTAGAGCTGCAGTAAATGTATTGCACAGTTCTGTAGTTTGTAGTAGTTTTATATCACAATATTTTCTCCCCCTACCCTCTCAGAAACTGATTGCCCAGTTAATAAAAAGACAGTTTTACAAATGGTTTAGTTAACAGGCAATCAACTCCAAGTCTTCTATGCAGACACAAATGATTATATTTATTTCAGGAAATTAATTAATTTGGAAATTGCTGAGTTATAATCAACCTTGTAAGACTGAAAATTGTTAATATTGCATAGAATTGGTTTAACTTTAAACATTTAGCAGCAAAATTTAGCTTCTACAAAAGAGAATTCACTAAGGTAAACAGCTGTTCAACATTATATGTGACATCTATTTAAGACTAGACAGCAGTTTGAAAATTCTCAGGTAAACAAATATACTAATTGGATGGTATTGAAAATGGCAAATCTGTCTTTTAGTGAAAAAAAATGTTTTTTTTTAAATAATTAAAATAATAGTGCTTTTATTCATCAGGTTGCACTTCCGGACCAAAGTAAACAGCCTATTTAGTCATTTTGTCTCATTTTCAAATTAATACGATTGGCATAATCCAAACACGCTGCTGTTCAGATAATTTACATCTGTCTTGCTCCTCAGTCAGTTATGTAAAAAATCATTTTCAATTTGTCAGTGACATATAAACACATACTCACTGTTTTATAATTTATGGTGCTTTCTGTTAGGTGAACAGGACAATATTGTTTAGGGCCTGATTCTGTATGGTACTGAATTATTTGAGAGGCACTGATTGTTCTTAACTTCCATGAACTTAAACGGGACTTAATCACCAATTAATTGATTGTGTTAGCTGGTCTTAGTTTACTGACTAGAATAGCATACGTGGTAATATGCAATAAACTGTTCTGTCACATTTGACTTGGGAAGAAGGATGGTCTTGTGGTTCAAGTAAAGGACTGGAAGACAGGTGATCTGGGTGAATTTAATGAAGTCATTTAGCCCTTCTGACTTAGTTTTCCATCTGTAAAATTGAAATAATAATGCTTACTAAGGCTAGAGGAAACCTAGTTCTTTAACAGTTGTAAAAGCATGTTGAGATCCTGAGGTGGAAAATGATACAGAATTGCAAAATGTTATTTCACCAAAGAGAATTATACACGTTCAGCGAATTCACCAGAAAAACGTTAATTTACAGAGTCACAAAGTTGGTCTTTGCTCTTTTAATAAATGTTTGATATGAGAGGGTGAAATAACTAACATTAATAACAACATTGTGAATCTAGCCAGCTGTTGCTTTTAGTGACTGAAATGACGCTGCTGGCTTGCTACACGACACGTGCAGGACATACAAGCATCTCTCTTTTTTGCTTTAAGGTGAAGAGTGCGATATTGATATAAATGACTGTGACAGCAGTCCATGCCACCATGCTGGGACTTGCCTAGACCAACCCAATGGTTACACCTGCCATTGTCCACGCGGCTGGGTCGGCGCAAACTGTGAAATACGTAAGTATTGTGAAGACTGTTTCTGTGTTGTTTTTAATATCCTTTTAATATATTTATAGCTCATTGTCCTGGAAACCTTTAATAATGGACCAAAATGATAGTAAAAGAATCTGTATGCACTTCTTAAACACGACCTCAGTATGCACAGAAGGAAGGAAAATGCACTCTAAAAAGAACTATAATGTAGCAAAGTTGCATAAAATCCTGGATTTAGTCTTTTAACTTTTTAACATGTCCATTGATTTTTAGGTGCTTCTATTTCTAAGTGCTCTACTTTGAGACACCCTAGGCCTGATTTTCAGAGGTGCTGAGTATCCATAACTTCAGCAGAGGTCAGTGTGATCTGCAGATTCCCAGCACCTCTGTCAATTGGACCCAAAGTATCTGATGTGGACCTCTGAAAATTTTGGCGGTGCACCCAGTGATCACAAATTTAATTTCACAACTGTGAATATACTTTAACTTGGTAAATGTAAAGCCTGTGGGCCTGATTTCAGAGACTCCCATTGACGTCAGTTGGAGCTACAGATGCACAGCACTTCTGAAAAGCAAGCTCTATGTTTGTTTCACTGATGCTTGTTTTTGGTCTTTGACAGCAGTTTTGTCTCCTTTACTGAGAAGCTTAACTGTATTTTTAACCATTTCGCTGTTCAGATACTACAGTGAAGGATCCCCTTGAAATATCAGGTGGTTACACAGCTTGATGTAAGGGCTCGATGCTGCCCAGTGCAATTGCTGACTGTTGCATGAATAAATGCAAGATAAAAAATAATGAACAGGGGGTTCTCAGGAGAATCCCATCCTGCTATAGTGAGAACCTGGCAGAATGTCACAAAGTTACTTCTGCATAACAGCTGGAGTAAAGCCAAAGAAGCGCTTGCATAGTGAAGCACCTCTTTTACGATAAGGGATTCATATTTAGGACCATGTCTCCTTAGACATGCCCACTCTGCATCCAAACCCTTTCCTGTTTAAATCTTGTGCTTGAGACTGACTTCTACTCAGGCAATGGCTACAGCTCAGCCTTACTGCCACTCAGACTTCACATCTGCTCATCCTTCTGCTGGAGCACAGCTCTCTATTTTGTATCGTGCAAGCATTTGCTAGATTAAGGCCTAAATCTCTGCATTTGTCCTTCATGAATTCAGTGTCATTAATCAATCACAGGATAGCACATACAGATCACTAAAGGCAATCAGTAAGGCAATACCATTCTGAGTGATTGCTGCATACTTATGTGGTAGGCAGTGGGCTGACAGAAAAATGACTTTAATTCCTTGAGACATGCAATAATCCTCTAGAAATGCATTCCCTGGAGTAACTGGATATTATAATCATTACATTACTATTATGTCATGTCAGATAAAAGGAAAAAAAGCAGAGCTATGCACTTACTGGGTACTGCAAAGCCGACCTATGAAATTAGCAGCATCTGTTCAGAGATCCTCCTTTGAATCCAGAGTTCTAGAGCCACTGAGGGCTTTGGTCCTTCCACACCACAGGGAGAGTCCTGCATGTATAAACACCAGAGGAAAAGTGATGATCAGGACAGAGAGCGAAAGAAGACTCCTCTGCTGCACGTATGACAAATTACTCCTGCCTGAGCAGAGGAGTAAAGCATGCCAGGAGACTGTGTTGCTAAGGGTACATTTACATGGCAAAAAAGATATGTTCTTCACTCAGGGTAGCTAACTCAGGTTAAAATAGCAGTGAAGATACAACAACTCAGCTTTTAATTCTCATTAGTAGCTTGAGTTCAACGCCAGGCTCTTCTATAGTCTTTAACTCGAGGTGCTAATCTAAGTTAAAAGTACATTTGGTGTGTCTTCACTGCTGTTTTAACTAGACCCGAGTTAAGAACACACCCCAGTGTAGACATACAATATGTACCTGATTAGCAAGACGAGGTTCATGTTTAAGCCCATGACTTCTCAGACATCCACTCTACTCATTTACCCATTTGTAAATTTGCAAGTATGGGAGCTGGTGCACATGGAGGTGAAGACCTCAATCTGCTCAGTGGGGAGAGCTATCTGTATCTCAAGCTTAACACTGCTTGCATTCAGACATGCAAGTCAATGGGAGTTTTGCCATCGTCTTCAATGGGGTGAGCATTTCACCCCAGTTGTTTCTGGATGGTCGAGGACTGATCTTCACACTATCTC
Organism: Mesoclemmys tuberculata; assembly: GCA_007922155.1. Taxonomy (NCBI): domain Eukaryota; kingdom Metazoa; phylum Chordata; order Testudines; family Chelidae; genus Mesoclemmys; species Mesoclemmys tuberculata. The sequence goes on from ML675649.1 coordinate 29,570,169, forward strand.
TGTATTCCTTAAGCATTGCCTCCACCAGCAGTAACCCCTTGTTGGATCTCTTCTATAGCAGCTACTGACATCAGTGAAGCTTACTACTGCAGTATAGTGAGACTTACTGTGCTAATGTGTTTCATGGTCCCACTGAAAGGGCCTAGGCCAACAGTTGTGTCTGTCTTCCACCCTATTCTCACTAGTGGTGTCTCATTATCGGAGCATTAATGGCTTGGATAACATCATACACTGATGCTGCAGTCAGGAGCCATTCTACATAGGGATTTAATTATGCCACTCAGAAGTGTAGATTTTTCACAAGTTGACTAATGTAACTCAACCAGCCTAATTTTCTAGTGTAGACCAGGCCTCAGTTGACTTGACTGGAGTTGGTCCCATTGTGCATTAGGTCTGAATTTGGCCCATTGATTTTATATCTCAACTAACCTGCCTCGATTTCAGCAGTGAATACCTCATCGTCAGAGTTGCAGGTCATCCATTATACAGCCTGAGCAGTTTTCACATACTGATGAATACTGGTTTGGAAATTAAATTCACCATTGAAGCACTAGTAACTCTCCTGACTTGACTGACTCGAACATGTGATGCAGTCAAATTCCAGACTTTCACAAAAGATGGAATGTTGTGGTGTAACTCCGCCACATTCGTAAATTGATCAAACTTTGCGTTTTTGATGTTCTGCTGTTAGTCAGAAAGGAGGCTGGTGAGATTGTACATTACCTCATCTTGTTGGAGAGCAACTGTCTGTCTAACATTGGCAGCTCCACATCCCGTGCAGCTTTCTCTCAACTGAGCCAACTATCTATTTCCCTGGGGTTATTGTTTTTATTTGTATTTCAGAGCTAAAGCTCCTCAATTACCTATTAAACTATAGCTTTTAACTACCTTCCAAATATTCTCCAGACAGTTAATTCAGCCAGAGGTAATCTGCCTGCCAATGAAATCTCAAATTTATTAGATCATTTTGTGGTCTTTCCCAGTGACAGCAACTGAAAAACAATGGAATTAAAACTCAGTCATGGATGGACACTGCAGCCAACCTGAGTTACAAAGTAGGAAAAATTTCCTATTAAAATGAAATGCTCTTGGCCAATGAGTATACTGTAAGATTTAAATTTAATACTGTGTATAAAATTGTCCATTTATAAACCACTTAGTGCCTGCACATTATCTTTCAGCACTACTATCTTTTCAAACTCCACTGATATGGATAGTGTAATCAGCAAGAAAAGTTAAATTATAGTATTACTTAGAGAAGATCATTTACTGGGTAATCCTAGGACTATATATGTGTCATAATCTACAATCTTACTGAATCTTATAATTGTTGCTGTGGCAACTGAGATCATCATAAATTTGAGTTACCACCACTTTCTTCTTAACCATGGAATATATGCCATGCATCTTTTGGATTTTATCTATGGAAAAAGAACAGAAGAAATTCCTCACATCCTTCTCATCCAGAAATTGAAGACAGTGGGCCAGAATCAGATTTTCATTGCCTCCTGTGGAGATATCTGCTGACACAAACTTGAAGAAATAGTGGCACCAATCCTTCATTATCTCCACAGAAACAAAGAACACCCACCCACTTACCTCTCTCTCAGCCTGTCACTGAGCTGTCTTACCCCATGTTATAACCTGACTTGTTACTCACACCTTTGTCCAAAGGATTTTCTTCTGGCTGTAACCTCCTCTTGCACCATTGATATATGTGTAGAGTCAATACATAATCAGGACTCTGTCCCCAGATGCCACCCAGCAGATGAACTCCTAAAATCAGTCATCCATGGGCAACAATATCCCAGAGGCACCTTATACATAATAAATAAGTGCATGTCCCTTCAGTATATTAAGTGCTTTGTCCTATTCTATTTTGAAGTCACTCAAGCAGTGGGCCATTTGAGGATGGTGGATGGAATGTGACATGGCAGGTTCAATCACCAGGTGAAAATAAATTTGTATAATTATAGACACAGTGTCAGACTTCAGCAGTTCAAATGGCTCTCTATTCATTGAGATTGAGCACTGGTTCCAAGCCATTTGCAAGGCCTGCAGGAGCCATGAAAACATTCAGTACTATCCTAGCAGTTATGGGGGGAAAAAAACCAAACCCCACCAATAACATTTTAAAAGATTGCCAAGAATAAACAATGGATGTGGAGGTGGTATTAAATTGGAGGTAGTTTGACCAGTGATAGAAAAAAACAGATTTGAAGACAACAGGCAAGCAGTGGAAGATTCAAATTTTCCACTTATTTTAGACATCAGCAGTAATTTGATGAAGGGGGATGGAGCAGATAAGATACAAGAAGTCACCTCCAAGCTAAGGCCTCAGTCTTTTCTTTAAGGCACCATGCTGCAAGTAAACCACAAGAAGCATTCAGCCTCAGAGAGGACACCTAGGGGTGCACAACCTGTGCATCCTCGGTACTGCAACCCCTTTATGAGGTCCAGCTTGCTCCCTTCAATGTGATCAGCCAGTTGTGTATATGTAGGGAGCTAAAGCCAGGATCTAACTTCCTTGTCCCTTTGGGGCACCAAGCACTGTAGGAGGGTAAGGAAGGGAGCAGTTTTTCCCTTTCCATGCAAGGACTCCTATTGTGGTGGATCCTTCCACCTCCCCTGCCTCATGTACCTCTGTAAGGACTAGGAACAGTCTGGCCGTAAATGAATCTTTGACTGTATTATCAAACCGAATCTATAGACTTACAGCCCAATCACCCAACATAGAACACGCAGAGACTCGGTCATGTTTATGTAATTTCCTGATGGGTTAAATAGCTGAAACGAAGTGGAAATATTTTGATGCAAAAATAATAGGCTTGTGTTAAAAGGCGTCAGTCTAATGTGAGGATACAGCAGGGCTATGCTGTCTCCTTATCTGGATCTCACACGGGAGTACTGAAATGCTTTCTTCTCAAGTGCATCCCACTTATTTTATCAGGCCAGACAACTGTAGTCTCCTGGGATGTGTATCAGAGATTTAAGATCTTTTCTTTTTTGCTTGCTAGGGTAGAAAGCATGGGAAGCTAAGAACCTCAGTTGCCTGTAATCAACTACATTCTACTTGTTTGTTGCTGTATATTGCACTGCTTGAATGACTTAATATTTTAATAGCCGGTCTTTAATTTTTTTGCAATTCCTGTGAGGTATATTCTCGTAAATCAATGAGAAAGTTACTCCATCCAGGGAACCTCTTTTACCAGTGTTTGCAGTTGTTATGCCCTAAAATAATTCTTAAACAAGGAGTCATTTAAATTATTTAATTGTGTCCAAGGCTGATTCTTCTCTTTTTTTTTTTTGCAAGTGAAGTAACAATAAATGTCACTTTTATGTAGCACTTTAAATTCGAGTGTTTCAAAGCTCTTGAGCAAGATCTGAAGCATGATCTGGAAGTAAATATAAATCACTGGTGATAATAGTTGCAGATGGCACAAAGATTGTCACAAAGAATGGTAAATAATGATGAGAACAGGGTAAGTCATATAGAGTGATCTGGTAAGCTGGATCCATTCAAACAAAATGCATTCTGATACAGCCAAATACAAAATCGTAAATCTACATACAAAGAATGCAGGCCATATCTACAGAATGGGGGGCTGTATCCCGGAAACCAGTGATGCTGAAAACTGTTTTTAGGGGACGTTTTGGACAGCTCCCCATGAAATGGCATGGCAAACAGGGGAAATGCTCTTGGACGTATAAACAAGGGAGTAGTGCATAGAAGTAGAGGGGTGATTTTACCATTGCATATAACATTGGTGACACTGATACTGCATATAGTTCTGGTGCCCACATTTTTAAACAGCTGTTGAAAAATTAGTGAGGATGCAGAAAAGAGCCAAAAAATGATTCAACGGCTACAGAAAATGCCTTACAGTGAAAGACTTAAAGAACTCAATCTGTCTGAGAGGTGATTTGATTATGGTGTAGAAGTACATTCACAGGACAAAAATGTCAGGTACTAAGGGACTTTAATTTAGCAGAGAAAAGCATAAGAAGAAGCAATGACCAGAAGTTAAAGCCAGACAAATTCAAATTAGAAGTCAGGCATCAATTTTTAACAGTGAGGGTGATAAACTGTTGAACAAATTACCAAGGAAAGTGGTAGATTCTCCATCTCTAAAAGTCTTCAGTTCAAGACTAGATGCCTTTCTGGAAGACATGATTCAGTCAAACATAATCTATTAGGCTCAATGCCAGGGTAGTTGTGTGAAATTCTGCAAACTTATTTTATACAGGAGGCCAAACTACAAGATCTAATGCTCCCTTCTGGCTTTGAAAGCTATGAATAAACTATGAAAGTAGAGTTAATATCATCTCATGGAGGTATAGAGCAGTTAGGTGATATGCTCAAGTTTATAGAGCAAATCATGGCAGAGCTGGTAATTAGACCCCTGCTCTTGTATCCATTGCAACTGATGATCATCAATCAGCAGTTACAGGGTCCTTCAGATTTTGTGATACTGGTATTTACAGCACATTAAATACAGCTATGTCCACAGCTGAGCCTCAAATGTAAAATATAATTCTTAAGTAGAATATGTTGGAAATGAATGTATTCAAACCTTCTATTTAGCAGGAAAAATATAAAAAATAATCCCTTCATTTATGTATGTCTGCATTTATTTATTTATCATTGCCAGATCTGCAGTGGAAGTCTGGGCACATGGCAGAGAGTTTAACAAATATGCCTCGTCATTCCCTCTACATCATAATTGGAGCCCTCTGTGTCGCATTTGTTCTTATGCTGATCATTCTGATTGTGGGGATATGTCGCATCAGCCGCATTGAATATCAAGGTTCTTCAAGGCCAGCCTACGAGGAGTTCTACAACTGTAGAAGCATCGACAGTGAATTTAGTAGCGCAATTGCTTCTATCCGACACGCCAGGTTTGTTAGAAAAGTGAAAGTAAATGGAATCCCTTTGCTACATGTACTTCAGATTCTTGTGTAGTAGCATGGCAGCAGCTAATATAAAGGATGTTTGCTTCCAAATTAAAATATAGCATTACTTTAATTTCCCGTCATTATATGTGGGCTACACTCTGTGTGTCTATTAAACTGTGAATCTAATGCAGCTCCATTAAAAGCAATGGAGTTGCTCTGGATTTACGCAGCTTAATTGAGAGCTGAATCTTTCCCTTTACACAACTTTATAAGATGTTACAGCTCGGGGAGTGTGCAAGTGTTCTTTTCTTATTTTGTAAGTTTCTATTCTTCTCATTATATTTACACATTTCAAAATCAACATATAAAAATTCCATACTTCATGTTGGATATACTTTTGGTAATAATAAATAATGCATTTGGGAACATTTTATTTGTATTGTTGCACATACTTTTCAAAATTATTTTGACACCTAACAAAACAAAATATTCCTAAATAATTCATCAGAATGTTTCCCAGATTTTTGCATTATTAATTCTTGATGCAACAGAGTAAGGAGAAGTGGCTATTGGTAATATTTAAAGACAATCTTGAAACCTTGTGTACAGTAGAGATATGGAATCCAAATAAAAATTGTTCTTAGCAGCTGAATGTTTCAAAATAGTGTTTGGAGTGTTCCAAGTATAGTGGTTGCTTATCCCCTTCTTGGAGCTTCCTTCCCTACCCTGCCTAGCATCTCTTCCACTGGTAGCCTAGTGTTGTAGGGCCTCCTCTTTCCTTTGTTCTTACCTTGGATGGGGAGGAGGTTGCCTGATGTAACCTTTCTTCCAGAACTTTATTTTCCAGGGGTGCTGGATGTTCACTCTTTCACCAACCTCTTTGGGGGTAGAGAAGAAGGTGCCTGGTGAGGTAACTGCTCCTCCAGCCCCAGTGCAGGGCAGAGGGCACTTTGTAGTTCAATGCCCCAATCTAAAGGCTTTTTTATAAGCTCATTCATCTTGACTCAAACTATTTTCAATGCAAGTTGTTGACTGATGCGAGGGAAAAGATTTGTATATAGCATCAAATGATATATTTCTCATTTTCCTTTTTTGGCAGCACACAAGCATTATTTGCAATTCAAACATTCCTTTTCATTGACATTAACTAGAATATTTTTCAGAAAGGTACAAATAAAGGTCCTTTTTATTTACAGGTTCTAGCATTCTCTCTCTCTCTCTCTTTTAACTACTGAATGCAGGCCTCAAAAACATGCCTGAATGCATCCGCAGTCTAAAGGCTTTCTTATGAGTTCGTTCACCTTGATTCTCACTGTTTATATTAAAAGGTCTTCCTTGGCACTATGCAGAGATTAATTCAGAGCAGTCCACAGAGGTAAAGGAAAGACCTCCAACAAACAGACTAGGTCCCAAGATTTGATAAATTTGACAGCAATACTGTGTAGAGCTGCCAAACTGGTACTTTTCTGAGATTTAGAGTACAGACTGCAGTCTTTATTTCAATTTCAGAAGCATAGAAAGCAGTATAAATTGGTGTTCTCAAAAGAGGAGAGGAAACACAATTTCACAGTTGATTTTTACACGGACATGTGTATATATATGTGTATATATATTGAGAATAGCAAGGCCTAAATAAGTGACTTATTTTAGGTGCTCAATTTGAGATGCATTAAAAGAGCCTGATATCCAAAGAACAGGTTCTCAGCATTTTCTGAAAATTAGGCCCCCTTTAAGGTGTCACAGTTGGGACACACAATAACTACTCACTTTGGAAAACATAGGTCTTGGTATTTTTTTGTATATACATGTGTGGGTGGATGTCAAATGAAGGATGTATTCTTTGTGTGTATTTTTTATTAGAATCAATAGCATGTATATGTACAGGGAATAATAGGCGCCTAGTCAATAGAAAATTTTATACTCAAGATTGTCTTTTCATTTTTTTCCAACTGATTTGCCAAGGTCTTTCCAGTTTCGTATGTTTTGTCCCAACCCTTACACCTGTCTCTTAGGTTGTGACTGATCAAGTAAGAGGAGTAGGTCACATTTAATGGTCCCATTTAGTAGCTGACGCACAATTCTAAGTGCAAATATTTAGATAAGCATATTGGATCTAGTCCTATGCTGCACAGGTATGCTAAGTGGAGAAAAGGGTGTAGAAGTATTTTGTGACCCATCAGTGTGCTAAAAGGAGGGAAATATTACTGGAACATTATAGTTCAAGGATTTTAAGTCCAGAAGGAAACTTGTTCATTTAGTCTGACATCTTTCATAACACAGGACTCCCCTAAATTAATTACTTCTTCAAGTCCAATAGCTGTGGTTAAACTAGAACATTCAATTTAGAAAAACATCCAATCTTAGTTTGAAAATTCTCAGTGATGGAGAATAAACAATACTATTGGTAAGTTGTTCCAATGGTAATTATCTTCACTAGTAAATATGTGCCTGATCTCTAGTCTGAATTTGTCTAATTTCAACTTCCAGCCACAGGATCTTGTTATACCTTTGTCTGCTAGATTGAAGAGCCCTGATATCAAATTTATGTTTTCCATGTAAATACGTCTAGACTGTGATCAGTCAACCCTTAATCATCTCTTTGATAAGAAAAATAGATTTAATTCCTTGACTTTATCACTGTAAGTCATGTTTTCCAGTCTTTTAATTGTTCTTGGGCTTTCCTCTGAACCTCTCTAATGTATCAACATCCTTCCTGAAGTGCAGACACTAGACCTGGACCAGGACAGTATTCCAGCAGTGGTCATAGTAGTGCCAAATACAGAAGTAAAATAACCTCTCTACTACTTCTCAGTATTCCCGTGTTTAAATGTCCAAGGATCACATTAGCCCTTTTGGCCACAAAGTTACACTGGGAGCTCCCCTTCCCCGCTGATCAGCTGATTATCCATCACAACCTCCAAGTCTCTTTCAGAATCACTGCTTCCCAGGATGAAGTCTTCAAAACTCAAAATTTCTAAGTCACAATTTCCAATGTGAATAGCTTACAGTAGTAGAGACGCTCTGGCTACCGTTTTCAGGCCTGAGGAAGAACTATGTGAAGCTTAAAAGCTTGTCCCGTCTACCAACAGGTTATTACCTCACATACCTTGTCTTTCTCAGTAGTAAAGCTAACATTTGTATGGATGAAGGGAACTAAATGAGAGTCTAAAATTAGAGGAACTCCTTGTATGTGGAGTTATATTAGGTAAGGCTTTCTATGTCACTTTCAGAGTCTTATGTGGTAGAGCCCTGTAAGGAAAATAGACTTGTGGTCTTCTCTACCTCTTTATCCCTATGATTCTATTTCTTTATTTAAAACCCCTACAGTTACTCAGAAATAACTATTTCTGAAGGCATTTTTTCTACTGTCAAGTCATATCTACAGCATATTTAATAAATGTTCATGAGAGTGATACACTAAAAGGCATTAGTGTTTTATCAGCATTCCAAACTTGGATAGAATCTTGGCAGTTTCAATCTGCCTCTAAAATAGATATATCTAGTCAGCAAAACTGTACCAAGTGAATTATTTGACACTTCATCTGCCAGTTCACAATTGGACCTCACTATACGATTTTATCTATTTCCAAAGAGGGAGAAGAAACAATGAAAAGTGTGAGATAACTGTCAGATGACATCAGGGAACCTCAATGTTGTTTGGAAGTGTTATTCTCTTAAAGTGAAATTCTGGGTCCATTGTGCTTCTCCAGTGATTTCAACAGAGCTAGGATTTCACCCTTAGTGTCTGATTTTGATTCTATTGAATTCAGTCATAAAACCCCCCAATGACTTGGGACGCAGAATCTACTTATGGTTTCTGGGATCCATACAGTTCAAACATTCCAGTGATAGATCCTTCTGTGTTTTCACTATTGATTGCAAGAAATATTGCAGTATGGTTTAGAATTTACAGTTTCCCCTAAAGTTTTTCTGACAGTGAGCCATGAATCAGTGGATTATTACAATTAACATGTACATGTTTCTGTTTGTCACCAAAGCCTTTTTAATATTCTTCTTTTAGGTTTGGAAAGAAATCCCGACCTGCAATGTACGATGCAACTCCCATTGCTTATGAAGATTACAGCCCTGATGACAAACCTTTGGTCACGCTAATTAAAACAAAAGATTTGTAATTGATTGTATCTTTTTCGGATTATTTTTCAAAAGGATGGGCTACTAAACTAATTTAAATATTTTTAAGAAGAAGAAGCGTGAGAAATTTAAAATGTTAGATGTTTCAGAATTTTCTGTAGAATATTTAAGAACTAATTTTCTGCAGCTTTTAGTCTGAAAAAAAATATTTTAAAACTGAGTGCTTGAAATTCATGGATTACATTTTAATGTACCCTCAGCTCTATAAATTGTTAGCTTATAATAGTGTGTTCTTTTTTCATGGTAGACACTATTGATAAACCCAGATGAATTTCTGTGTTTGTTACAGAGCAGATTACAGTAAGTTTATTCAAGGAAGAGTTCCTTTTTGACGTTTCAGTGCCAGCTTTCTCGGTAGAGATAGGAAAAAGTGAAAAATAATATGATGCATAATATATCCATTAATTAAAAGAAAAGTCTAAAATGTTTGTGTTGTGAAAAAGAAATTAGTAAAATTTATTATTCCTAACCTGAATGAATTAGCTTTTGCCTTATTCCATGCATGGATAGATACCCTATTTCTGCATTATTTTTCTGGAAGTCGCTGACACATCCTTTTGAGTTGGTGTTGTCACTTTGTAATAGTGTTCAAGCCAGGCCTTGTAAAGATAATATATAATTAAAGTGCCTGTGGAGGCGAATTAAGGACCTGATTCTGAAACCATTGAAATCAGTGGCAAACTGCTGTTGACTTCAGTGGGTGCAGGCTCTGCCCTAGGATTGGGTTGAATCTATATTTTCCTTTAAAAGTCAAGGTTTTTATATCGTGAGTAAACTAAGCCTGTAGTTTGAGTTGTTTGTTTCTCAAAGGTTGTTAATGTACACGAACTGTTTCATTCAATATGGTGTATTTCTCATGGTGCATCTTATTTATACACAGTATAGTTTTTCTGTGGCTGCCTTTGATTGCTTATGTGCTTCTTCAAATTCTTGCTTATTTCAGAAAATATTAAATAAATGTTATCAAGTCAAGGTTGCATCTGATCTGTCCATTTTCCTGCATTTCAAGTTACACAACGTCTCTACATTTGAAAGGACCTGAGACAAGTGTGAGTGAGCAAGAGAGGGAGAGAGAAAAAGAATGTGTGTGTGTTGCACTTTACAGTGTGATGGTTAGGGCACTAGCCTGGGATGTGGCCAGGTTCAAGGTCTTTCTCTCCTTGATTCAGAGTGATCTGGGATGATCTGCTCTCAATCAGGAAGAGCGGGGACTTAAACCTGGATATCTCATGGCCTGGGTCAGTGCCTGCATGCACAAATCAAATTTTGAAATGTCAGAAGTTACTGTGAAATGGAATTGTCACCCAGTCAGCTCTAGAAATCAACTCATTAAAATTTGGGACAAGGCAAGAGTTCAGTGGGACATAGGTCAAACCTACAAACAGAAACATGGTGTTTCTAGTTTTGCCTGGAATGTGAAAGGTGGCAATCCTAATTTAAGCTTTCCAAAGCGGAATGAATACAGTGTTTATAAGACAGGCCTCAGTCCACCAGTTCATTCCACATGGGTAGCCACAGAAATATGCAGTTATAGAATTCGGTGTGACTTTCACTCTGCTCTTAAGAGAAGCCCACTATTGGCATAGCGAGGTGTCCACGTCAGGATTGAGAGGATGTGGCGTAGCTGCCTGGAGAAATTCGCACAATGCCTGTTCACTATCTGACTTCAGTCAGTGCTATTAGTTCCTCACATCTGTGAACAGTGAGAAACAAATCACTGCCCTCCAAATTCTGTTCTGATAAATCAAAAGAAGATTTTCCCTCTGCTGCATGGGAGCATCGAATGTAGGTGAATCTCAATCCCAGCTCTCCCTTGCAAGGAATGGGGAATTGGCAGTGCTCTTGCACCAGTGGGTTTTTCAACTGAGAGGGAGTATGGTCCATGGGCTAGATGTGTCCCAAAGGGCCAGCACCACTGCAGCCCTGGGGATTCTTTCACCCACCTCAACTAACACACAGATCCCCCAAGCTCAGCCACTGCTGTTGTCTCCATGATTTACCCTTAAAGACAAACGAAATATAATCAATCGAGACAGCAGATGTAACTGCCCTGTTTTAATATCTTTACTAGTGGCTGGAGCACATCTGGTCTGGTACTCTGAGTTGTGAATTCCTTGCTTTTACTATTTCCAGTTGCATCCATTGGAAGAGATCCAAACTATTTTCTGCTTCTCACACTAACGTACAAGCAGAATATGGACATGTTATTCTGGTGAATCAAAATGTTAAAATACGGGGGGGTTGTATTTTAAATGTGCAGATTACATTTTAGTCCAAAAATTAAAAATAGTGGAGAGAGAATAAATACAGCAGGAGCAAGTCAAATTTTTAAAGCATGTGAGAAAAAGAAGGGAAGCAAAGCAAAACAAAAATGTAACATGTATAAATGTTAGTTCTCTCTGCTAAAATGAAACATTGTTACTTGCTTTCTAAATGGACTAAGTAAGTAGTCATTGTCAGGAGCTACTGGACTGTAAATCTACATGTTAATAAGACCAAAACTATTTGAATTATATAAATGCCAAACACACATTAAAAATCTAAGCTCCACTGCACCCTTGTAACTAATAAAATAGATTTGCTGAACTTTGGCTAAGCCAGTAACTGTCAGAAAGAGACTTAATGACCTAAATGACTTAATGATCTAAAACCAGCGGCTGAGTTTGGAAGTGAAATTTTGCATGCACAATCATGTATTGCAAATAACAGTTTGCACATACAAACTGGGCAGATGTCTGGCTCCCTGTTTTGCATACATACAGAATTTGCAATTCCTTGTTCTGCTTCTACCAGCATGGTTTGGAGGCGCTCCTGGATGGGGCGTTCCAAGTGCAGTCGTGGCTTGGGAGACCCTCACAGGACCAGTGCTCTCCAGAGGCCATGGAGGGGTAGCTTTTCTGTTATCATTCCCCTAAAATTGTCCAGAGGCCATCAGACCCTTTTAGAAGGTATTTGGTTTTTAAACAATTTACCAAAAAAATATAAAGGAAATAATAGTTCGTAGAATTTTAATCCCTACAATAATAAAAGACTGGCTTTTCTTTTATTAAATCTGAGGATCTATATGTGAACATGGAACCAAGCAACTTTCTATTGTTTGAGGAAGTGTACTACTTAATCATCTGTATTTTACAAGGGAGATGTTGCAATGAGCAATAGCCTCTATGAATACAAATCATTCCTTGGTAATGATTCTAAACCATTCTGTATCTCTCCCAAGTAACTGATCTGAAAGATAAGTAATTTGCAAGGAGCTAGCTTTCTGCGAACGTGGCGCCTCTAGCTTCTGTAAATCATCCTGTGCTGTTCATGAATTGCTTTAAAAATTACTTTAGCTTCTGTCAATTTATTTTATTAAACCCTGACAGCATGCTACACGTGTGCTGTGCATATATCTGCATTTCAGAAACATTTGTGAGGGGCGTCACAGCCCTCCAAAGTGCCCACAGACCTGGAGGGTAGAAACCTTTCCAAGGTTCTCATCCAAGCGCTGATGATGATTTGGGCCAGTCACTTAGCCTCTCTATGCCTGATGATGCTTTTCTGAGGAAAAACATGAGGCTGGGGAAGTGCACTGGTAATTTCCTCAAAGTGAGAGGGGTTTAATGATTCTTTGGAGAAAAGTTAACTTTTACATAGCTTTCCCATTGCAAATCCACCATGTGCTAAGGGGAATATACCATATGTGCTGCTCTGTGCCTTTTCAACCTACAGAACCTGTGCGCGCTCTGAACCAGCTCGCTTCACTTTGACACGATCTCCAAATTCTGCCTACATTTGTTCTCTACTGCATAAATATAGGAAAACATCCCTGGGCTTGTTTTCCCCAATGGTATAATTCTTACTCACCTCACTGGATGTGGTGACATTTGTATTCAGTACATGGCTTAATATTGTGACATACACACTGACAAAGATTCATGTGCAGTTTTAATCTTCATACTGTGCATGGCCAAAGACAATGCTCAGGGAGGAATGCAATGTGTAGCCCCATCCCTGTGGTTGGAATAACTGCAGCAGAATGCAAGTGCAAAACTAAGAGGCACGGGCAAAACAGCTGAGTATAATGGCCATATAATAGCTGTGGTATTTAAAAATAAATCGAAAGGACCAATATTACAATACATAGCAGTGACCCAATTCATGCAGTTTTGCCTAAGGTAAATAGATGAGGTTAGCTCTACAGCTGCTGTCTGCCCTGGCGCAGATCTGTATTTACTACAAGAAATATTTTGGACATTTAAATACTGGGGTTAGCTAACTGCATGTACTTAATTTAGGTCTGAGGCACATGGAGCCTTTGTCCTTACCTTGCATGGGCCATGTGAGGGCCAGCCACATTTACAGTCCTTGCACTTTGCAGATACTGGGACTGCTCCCTTCCTGCAGCCCAAGGGAGATAATCTACCCCTCAGTGGGTGGGGAGTAAAAGGCCCTTGAAGGGCCAAGTGCACCCCCCCACAACGAAAAGAATTCTGCCTGCCTGAGGCAAACTACGTCTCTGAGCTTCTCCGAGGCAGGGAGCTCGCCATTGCTCCTTACTCTGGCCTGCATGCAGTTTGCACAGGCTAGCTGTTACCTGTTGAAGGCAGTCAACACACTAACGCTAATACTTTGCTATTATATTAAATGAGGGGGTGCTTTAGAAACACGTTGTAATATTAAAAATCGTAGATCGTGTACATGGAGCTGAGCACATGCAGTAACATCCTGTGAGCAACAGGAGGCAGGATATAGCACTGTTGTAAGTAGGGAATAAAACACAAATGATGCCTGGTTAAATTTCTAATTGCATTGCTATCAAATAGTAATTGCCTCAGACCAGCCACTGTTTGGGGGGACATTAACTAAGAGGAAGGAGGAAGTGTCCTGTGGAATTCCTTCAGAACTTACTGGGACTCTGGGTAAGTTTCTGGGTGAGATAAATGCCTCTGTAAATGCTGTTCATTTATCTAACTTTCCCTTATTATCAGAGTAACCAACCAACAGACTCAGAGTGGTCTCAGGATTAAGGGCTGTTACTCCAGGGTGATTTGCGAGTGATTGGAATCAGGTCGTGGTCACTCCCTGCCAAGATTAGATCTAAAGACGAGCTCTGTGTAGCTTGAAAACGTGTCTCTGTCACCAACAGAAGGTGGTCCAATGCAAGATATTACCTCACTCACCTTATCGCGCTAAGATAAGTCAAGTCTAATATGAATCCATGTCCGAGTTAACACACGTGAAAATACCACGAGTCTGTGTCTTCTGTCATTTACATGGGTATAAACTGTAGGCGACTCCCATGACACACATGGAGCTAGTAGGTGGATTTTACACTGATTTATATGCGTAGGCACCTTTGAAAATCAATGGGAGGTAGGTGCGTTTGAAAATCCTACGAGGCATCTCTCTGCATGTTTAGATGCCTAAATACCTTTAAAAATCTGGTCTTAAGGATACAAGTGGAAGGAGTCAGACAAAAGCTGATCAGTAAGATCTCTCACAGAGATTACTGCTGTGATATGTTCAGTGCTGTCATCTTCATTTTGGGAAAAAAGTTTGGCCTTTCTCCAGCAGGTCTTTGTTGAGAAATGCTTGAGCAGCTCTCATACCCCAGAAGATGTATATTTTTCTCTTTCCATAACATTGGGAGCTTGCGGAGAATAAATCCAGCACACCTGAACATTGCTCCTTAGGAGTGGAATGAAATATCTGCTTGTTGCTTGTGTTATTATATCAGCTTTAAATGTGAGGAGAGCTATTATACCACCTTCTTAGATTGTCCCCTGCATCATCCGGGGTGTCTCTGAGATTCTGTTCTTACTTAGACAGTCCAGGTCATCCTGCGTTTTCGTTGTATAGTGGAACTTCTTTATTGTTTAATTCACTGGGTGCAAAAATAGGCCCTCCATAAGGATGGGCAGACCAAGGTTACCTTCCCTTCAGGGTTCTCCAGCCTTGTTCAAATGTTTGTTATAATGAAGCTTGTTGCCAGATTAAATCTTTTGTTAGTTCCGCCATGTTGCAAAACGCCACAAACTCTTCAGTATTAGTCACCCAACTGACCATGGGTGCAATTCTGCTATTTTAGTTGTGCACCGCCCTCCTATTATTGACTTGAGTGAGTGCTTTGTGCCATATTGGGCCCCATGTTATCAGCCTCTCCTGGCACATAGTTTCTTTCCTAGGGCACTTAGGGCTCAAATGAAAACCATGAAAAGAAAAGGGCAGGTTCAATCTCTGCGGTCACTTCCTGTGTGTATAATTATATTGCTGGATAGATCTTAACCAGAGGAAGTGAGTTCACCTGGTTTAAGGACCTCTAAAAGCTCTCTCCCAGGACCCCTGCCCCCTTTTCTGGCAAGTGCTGTGGAAAGTGGGTGGTATGTGCTGGCTCTTCTAGGCATCTCACATGTAGGATTTGACAGCTGTGATTTTATCTAATTTGCATAGTGTGACCCATTAAATCCCTTTCATGCTCTCCACTGAGAGAGTGAGCAGGAAGTGAGGAAAAGGCAACATACCTTATAAATGAGAAATAGCAACATGGAAAAATGGACCTGAGCCGCCTCCTACTTCCCACGCTTTTCATTAGCACATTCCGCCCTCCATTCCCTGAGCCCTTGGGATACATCCCTGCAAGCACTGTGCACACTTTTTTGCCATTGTAAGGTGTGAGGGTCACAAAACAACCTCCAAGACACCTTTATGCCCAACCCCATACCCTGATTATGGGGCTGGCTGAGGACTGGCTCTCAGCTGAAATTACAGGCTGTGATCGCTTACCCTAGAGCTCATTATGCTTATGAGGATCACTAGATAGCAGTGTGCACCAGCTGGGGCCCCAAGATGGCACTTCTAATTCCTCACATGCCCCTAGGGGGTGGGTATGGGAAAGACTCAAAGGACTTGGTTTAGACTCAGCTAAATATTTCCCTACTCCTTGGCTGCACATTTAGGGCAGCTTTAACGGCCTTTCTGCAGTTTAGAGGGACTTTCATGTAAGCCAGGATCCGACCCCTTATTTTTACATCCCTTTTTCTCTTACCGTTGCTCATTTTCTTAGGGTTTGGAATAGCTACAATCAGGCACACTGGAGCAGGTAACTTCCTGTGATGTAGAGCAGATCAACCAATGGAAACAAACAATATCCCTCTGTGTGGGCTCATTCTCCTATATCGCGTCTGCAGTGCAAAATGGGGGACAGACATTAGCTCTCTGCAAAAGTCAGGTTTCCAGACTGCTAGGTATCTGTGGGGATTCCAGTTTTAAACTCCTTTTAATGATTTTATAATAAGACAATTATTATAAATAATCTTCCTCATTAGGGAAAAATAAACCACCAAACAAGCTCTGTTTCGGGAAATCGTTAGTGAAAGACTATAAATAAACAAACAACCATGTTGAGCAAACATCTTAATCTGAAGAGCTGAGAAGAGCAGGCAGCAAAGTTAATCATTCAGGAAAATAAACTGGGGTGTTGTGCTTTGCTTCAATAGCAGATCAGAACTATTCTAAGGAACACGATCTGCTGGGGCTCTCTGACTTTGGACTTTTTGCTACAGATCCCACATAGTGGGGAGGGGGAACTCCTTTTGATCAGTCTGAAATCAAAGGAGACTCTCCAGGAAGATGGCCATCCCCAGGTTTTTCTGTGTAGCTGGAGCCGGTGTTGGCCCTTCGCTGCAGTCGCACACACAGTGCCCTTGCTATTACAACAGCAGTTCAGACTGCAGCGTCTTTTCCACCTTCCCGGAGTAATGACCTTGGGAGAGTCAACAAAACTGCAGCAACCCACATTGTGAGATTCTATGGGAAGCTAGACTTTGCAATTCTCTCTTGTCTACACTGTTAGCAAAGTCGACGGCCTCATTCTGATCTCACAGTGAAGTGCATCGCAATTCGCTTTATCCATCAGTAAAAAGCCGAGTGAGAAGGACCTGATGCACATCTTAGTAACACTTACTTAATTGCCTTCAGTGGAGTTAATCTGCATTTATGCCAGCATAACACAGATCAGTATCTGGGCCTTCAGGCCAAATTTGGGTCTGATGTGACTTGGGGTGTATACTATCTTGGTGTTCTGACCAACTTAAACCCAGTGCGTAAGTGGAAAGTAGTATGGTGTAACTACATGGATTTGGTATGGCGCAGGTGCCATTTAGATTTATCTGTGCCAAAGAAAATGAGGACAGGAACACCTGCCAATGTTGGTTGCCTGTGCTGAGACCAATGCTAGTTAATGGTAAATCCTATAGGACTCTATTCTTTCATCTCTCTTCAGTTGTATGCAATAGATGGGCCCTGTGAGGTGAAGGAAAGCCTGCTTCACCCTTCAAGACAGAACAGTCTTATGTAGAAGCTGTGCCCAGGATGCGGACCACTGAAGGTTCAGACAAGAGCACCTGGCTGTGAAACTCTACTAGAGGAGATCAGGATGAAACTGGGCCTTGTCTTGTGACAGACCTCTTAGCACAGTAAAGCCTCTTCTCACAGTTACACTTTCCCTGGAGAAACACGCTGCAGAATGCAACCACATAAAGGGAGCAGAAAACACTTTCCCAGCAGAACGCTGCTGAGATTTGGCTCCTGGTAGCCACTGCTTAAGCATCATGTTGACTGATGCCCTAAAAATACATTGGTACAATATGACCCTTTCAGCCTAAATTGACCTCATGTCATTTTGCTGCTCTTGAGCCATGACTTCACAGTTTTGCCTCTGTTTCACTGAGTCTTTATTTCAAAACAATCATCTTTTGCCCCATTTTGGGGGTTTAGAGAGAGAATCATAGTATTCAGGAACATTTTGAATGCTTTTCTTGAAGGAAAATGTCCAAACCTTCTTATAGGAACAGGGACAGAATATGTTCCTGCAGAAATATTATTACAAAATGTTTCTGCTGAAACATTAGGGAAATGACTGGAATGAAACAAGAGGAGCTGGAGCTGGCATGTAGATTTATTCATATGGGGGAAAAAGGAGAAGCAACATTTCTCAGAATCCAACAACTAGGACAGTTAGTCAATTTAAGTGAAAAGGCTTTGTGAAACCACACCATTTGCATTGTACATTAATCCTCTCTTTTCATTCTAAATATTTGCTGTTGTGCCAGTGAGGCACACCGGGCAGGCAACAGACTCTTGTGAGGAAGGTTCATCTAGCGCAGTGGTCTTCAACCTTTTTTCATTTGTGGCCCCCCTACAAATTTTGCATGGAGGTGCAGACCCCTTTGGAAAGCTTTTTGGAAAACCATTGGTCTAGCGTCATTGTTCTCTGAGGAAGAGGAAGCCACAACTGGTGTTTGATTCCTGGCTCTGCCACTGTTCTTCAACATGTCACTTAGGGTACAAAATGATGGCGGCAAAGTCGCCACCATCAGATTGACCTATCTGGATCGACTGAGCGGTTAGTGAAGACCTGCTCAATCGATCCAGAAGTTGATGCTGTTAATCCACCCCCTCAGGTGGTGTAGCGCTGTGTTGATGGGAACACAGTTCCCGTCGGTGCACTGCAGGGAGGATGGTGCGCAGAAGGGAAGCACAGCAGTCGACGGGAGTCATGCAAGCTACTCTGCATAGCTTACGTAACTCCCGTCGACTGCCGCCACATCGGTGGGTAAGTGTAGACTAAGCCTCTATTTTTTAGTGCCTGAGTTTACTATAAGTGCAGATTGTGTATAGTAACACTCACCTTCCTTGCTGTGTGAGAACTAAAGAATGTCCCTAAAGCACATTGAGAGTTTTACATGACAGGCATTTTACATAAATATAGATGACCATGAAAGAATAGTCCTTGGAAAGTTCCTTCAAGCTGACAGCCATATTCACTGCATTTTAGCGCATGTGGGCTTTATGGATGCCATATAAAAACTAGCACAGAAAATATCAGACCAGAAGTACAGCATGATTCATGCCTTGTGAGATGCTGGAGCAATCTTGATTATAGACAGCCACTGCATACCCAGTTGCACAAACTTGGTTGAACATTCCTTCCCACTTCCTCTGGGCAAGTTTTTAGTTTGTGCATATGCATCACTTCTTGAGATAGTCTGCCCATCGAATGCCTTAGGATTAGTTCTGGTATTAAGTGAGTTGAAATATCTATTGCAAGTATCATTAAAAAAAACCCAATGTAGTTACTAGCAACTGCAGTATGAGAATTACATGTTATACTCCTGGGCATCGGAAACAAGATGCAGAATCTCTGAACCCTTCTTCAGCTTTCATCAGCAAATCAGACCACCTACAAACTTCAAGAAAAGAAATAGGTAATGAATATTAGGACTGAGGAGCCTGTTTCCTAATGTGTGAAGCTCCATTAACTTCAGCAACTTTCCACCTGGCATTGGTTTGGCTCTTGATGTAGAAAGTCATGAACACATCATGCTATTTCTTAAATCTTTTTAAAATGTCAGCGTGCCTCCTAAAATGGATAAGAAGGTGAGCAGTGGAGTGGCTTTCAGGTCTGTTTTTATTTAATTTTAAATTAAAACAAATTCTTAAAAAAAAAAAAGAAACAAAAAAACAAAAACGGAAGCAGGCAGTCACAAAACAAAAACCCTAGAGCAAAACAAACCCTCCCAAATGCTAACATTTATCTAATACCTGCCTCACGGGCATGGTGTTCTTTATTCAATGATAAATAAAGCATTTCTGGCTCCTCAGAGGAAAGGAGTTACTGAAGTGCAAAGTTTTGTCACTCTTTTACTAGGTTATCCTGGAGCCAACTGCAGGAATCATAAAAGAAACATTAACACAAGCGGAACTAGCCAGGATCCAAACAGAATTTCTTTATTCTAGAAGTTCCAGCTCAACTAACCATTCTTGGGGCCCAATTCTTCTACTCTGAAGATATTCTGAAATTAATCCTGTGACTTTGATCCTTAACAGTGGCCAAGCAATTTTCACTGCAGCTCAGGAACTGTGGGGAAAGGTGACTCTGAACAGCTGTATGCTCCCTGGAACCTTGCCTGGAGATAAAGAAATTACCCTGTAGAGGGATAGCAGAATGCAGACAGATTGTGAGCTAAATATGGAGACCCATAAATGCAGCACTTATTCCAAACATTATAGATACACATGTAAATGGGACAGCAGACTTGCACCAGCCATCAGTTGCACAACTTGAGTTGGCTATTATAGATTTTCTTAGTTTCAAAATTTTATCTCCATTAAATTTCCTAATTTATCAAAACAGGAAATGAGTTAGCCAACTGGGCAACTGTCTTCATTTCTTGACAAGGGTGACAGGAAGCCATAAGCTTATTTCTGTGTACTACTTCTTCATGCAAGCTCATTAAAAAAGAGATACTGTGTCCCCAGGTCTTGATTTAGAATGTGATGTGTTGCCACATTGCTAAGCTGGGACGTTCTGTTTCAGATGTTGTTTTAACTGGATGTTTCCATTCCAATCCACTTGGTCTAAACCTCCCTTTCTTACTGTTCTTGATCTCAGCCTTAGATGCTCATATATGATAGGAAATGTTGGGCTGACTATCCATGGCTAAATGTTTAATGTCCATGTGCAGTGGGCCTTCGGGCCTAGTAAAAGATTCAAGTATATGGTGCAAAATAGGGTGCTTTGCAGCCATCTGAAACGTTATTCGTTTGGCAAGGATTATATGTTTGTTTGTATGTACTCCTGTATGGCATCAGTATTTATAACACAGAGCAGACAGTTGCCTTTGCTGTCTGAAGAATGCAACCAGGAAGTAATAATCATGCTGTAGAATAATTGCCTCCAAAGGCGTATCTAGGCTGTAGCATCCTTCACACCACTTATTTGTGTGTGTGTGTATGAATGGTGTGTGTATATAATTCTGTTATTTTACTTGCTTTCCCTTTTCTGTTGCATGTCACAATATTGATCCATCACGTACGAAACTAGATTCAAAACGTTTTACAAATAAGTATCAATCGGACTCAGCACATCAGTCTGTAACTTTCATTCTACTTGGATTGTAAATTGTTTTACGTTTGAAAGATGGTGACAAGCTAAGTTATCTCAGTTACTCAGCATGTTGCTTTTCCCCAAAACATAGATTACATTTAATTTGATAAGGATAAAGCTGGGAACCGATTTTGAAGCACTAAATTAGGTGTGCAGTTTATCAGTTTTGCTTCCATCTTTCACCACCACCAATTTTATTTCCACAGACAGAATATCTGATAATTCCACTGAGATGGCATAACTCCTGATAGCTTTGAAGGGTTATTATTTTTTAATACGTGTGAGATTCAAAATGAGCTGGTAAACTAGCAGTAAAGAGATGCATGTTCGTTTTAAATCAAAATGCCCCATGGCTGCGGTTTACTTACTCTGAGATATGTGCTGTTCAATTTAGAAAGGAATAGATTATTAGACCTTTTAGATGGTAAATACCGTAATACTTTGATGACATTTTTAGGTTTGTAAAATACACTACAAGTTCCCTGTACAAATTGGATCATATTTTCTACTTAAGCTAGAAACTAGGAGATGATTCATTTACCAAGGAAAAATCTGATCTTGCGTCAAAGCTACTGACTTATACCAAATAGGCAACGCAACTTTATCATACTCAGTAGGATTGGGCAGGTATTTTTGATGATTATTTTTTTGCCAGAAATTGCTGATTTGTCTAAACTGAAACTGTTCATGCATAAGCATAAATTTTGCTGAATTTTCCAACTTGAAAAGTATTTTTTTAAAGTTTTAAAATGATCAAAACATCTTGTTTTTGATGTTTTCAAAATGAAAAGTTTTGTTTTTCGGTTTGAGAAAAAGTTCTGTCTTGAGATCTATCTTAATTTATACTAAGCAAAGTTTGAAAAGGTTGACATCAAAGCTAAACGGTTTGAAATTATTGAAACAAAGTCTTTTGATTGACCTGAATGAATAATTTTTTGTGAGTTTGTTGGTTTGTGATAAATTTAGAGATTTTGATTTTTTATCACAATTCAGGACAGGAGAATTGTTTTAAATCTTCAAAATTCCCAGGGTGGGAAAGCTGTTTCCAGCCCAACCCTATGCCTCTCAACTATTTTTCACAAAAGCCTCTAATTTTGCATGAAAAATATTCTCCTTTTTTAACTGGTGAGGACGCTAAAGAAAGGCAGAAATTTAAAAAGCAGAAATAATGTCAGACTCTAGATGACCAGCTAAGTTTCTGTTAAATATACGCTTTATTCCCAATTAGTTCAGCCTAGAGATTTCTGAGAATTTCTTCCTCTCTCTCTCTTATTTTTTAACAGAATGTCTCTGATTTAAGCCCCTTTGTTCCCAAAGTTCAGTAGCAGGGGTGAGAAGTAAGAATGCAATTTATGTGTAAAATATCCCATTGTGAGATTTAGTAAATCCATTTCTCTCGGCATGCAAATTCTCCTCTTTTTGTTACACACCAAAAGAGGTATGTCACAGAGACAAATAACATGAGGCACAAGGTGTAGAAAAACCTTCATGTAGCAATTAATTAGCAGGTTTTTTAAATGAAAAAAAGAAATCCAACAGTTTCCCAAAAGCGTGTGAGTAACTTACATTCTCCTTGGATAATTTACATAAGCAGAAATTGCTTTGGACACATGTTAACTCTCCTCTCTGTCATGAAAGCAAAAGAAGGTCATGGATCAGTATTTTTCACTTGGCTAAACTATAGTAAGAGTTATCTTGGATTTGATCTCTGAAAGTTGTTGAGCGAGTATTCCATCCCTGAGCCAACATAGCATTTGAACATGAGCTCTGTTGGATTGTTGACTTCAGTTGACCTAAAAATTTTTTTGTTTAGTATTATTAATAATATGTTTTGAAAGTTGAGCATGTGTATCAGGGCCAGAGCTCAGCACCTTCCAGGATGGAGGCTGGGTCTACACTGATGGCAGCAAATTCGCCGCCTTCACATCAATTGCTCTGGATCGACTGAGCGGATTGTATAGACACGCTCAGTCAATCCAGGAAGCGACGCAGGAAAACCACCCCCGTAAGTGGCATAGCACTGCGTCGAAGGGAGCGCTGTGCCCTTCGACGCAGCACAGTGTGGACACCGCGTGGAGGAGACACTGCAAAGTCAATAGGAGATACGCAAGTGATTTACTTCACTTGCATATCTCCTGTCGACTGCTGCCGAATCGCCGAGGTAAGTGTAGACCGGGCCTAAGTCTCTTGAAACTTTACAGTTAGCATTTTATGACATGTATCTTGATTCCCCACAAAGCACAAAAATTTACTTATATGGTCATAGAGTTCATTCTTTCATTAAGTAAGCCAGGCACAATCTAATGAGGAATGTTGATGACATATGTCTTCAACCATTGCAGATCTGCATTGACTATTGTTTCAACACACTTGGTGGGATCTCCATTCTTATTATATAAACTTGAATTGCATGCTGATTCTCAGGCATGCTTATGTGCTTAATGATTTGTAAATGCCTTAATGCTTATTTTCAAGTTAATCATGTCAAACCACACCGACAGCTCATCTATAAGAAGAAACTTACTGGGAATCAATGCAAAGTCAGGGTGTAAGACTATATGCAGACACTCCATGGTAGGAATCTTACCATCTTGTCTCAAGTTAGTGAGTGCCTGGCCTTTGCAGTCATGAGCCCCTATCTATGAAGCTACTGCTCTGTGAAATCTGTCCCATAGTTAAAAAATCTAAAACCATTACATTTTCCACTGGTGGAGAGTAGTTCTTTATAGAATGATCATTCTTGGGTCCCGTGTTTAATATCTTTCCTTCTCTTCCTTTGTTTTCTGTTGGATCCCTGTTGTTTGCTTTGATCTGTTTGGACATTCAGAGCATTGCATTTTCATTCATCTTTATGTTGTACATGGCGGCAGGTGGGGTTGCACATCACAAATAACACTATTATTATTTTATACCTTATGACATGTCTTCTCTAAGCTCTCAGTCTTTCCTCTTTACAACAGTGCAATTTCTAAATACTCTGTTTTATCTATGGGAGAGTCTTTATACAATTTAGTTTTCTTCTATGCTTCCAAAGCA
Source organism: Mesoclemmys tuberculata (assembly GCA_007922155.1). NCBI lineage: Eukaryota > Metazoa > Chordata > Testudines > Chelidae > Mesoclemmys > Mesoclemmys tuberculata. The sequence continues at coordinate 29,594,185 of ML675649.1, forward strand.
GTGATGCTTTGCAAGTCCTGGGCCAAGGTGACAGAAGAATGCAAGTCTGCAAAAATACTTAGAGGTACAGTAATTAGAAACTCTCTGCATTCCTGTGCATAATTAGCAGGTGCATGGGTCTGAAATAGGAAGTATGACTTCCAGTGCACTTCCTAGTTTCACAATAAATCATACTCATTGGAAATTGTGAAACATAGTTTATGGAGCTCCAGACTTTTTCTTTCTCGGAAATTATGGTCTGAAAACATTTCTGACCCTGCAGAGTTTTTTTGTTTTAAGTCTTCCCTTGGTACATTCCATTGTCTCAGGCCAGCATCCATGTGCTTGTAAAATTGCCCAAATGTTATCCCATCGTCTGGCATACTGTAGACCAAATTCATCGCAGCTGTCACTCCACTAAGTGCTCAGTGCTCTGTCCAGAAACTGTTTGCATAAACATGCACAGAGAGCCTGATTCTTCTCTCATTAATGCTTCTGCAAATCAGGAACTGTCTAACGGAAGTTAATAGCGTTACACCAGCTGTAAGAGGGAGGACACTCAGGCACTGTAGCTGTAAAGAAGTTCGTGGAATGATTATTGTATGAGATGAGAATCTGGCCTCTGTCTACATTTATGGAAAATGATTCTGGGCAGGACCGCTATAAAACAGTCACAAGAGGAGCAGGGTCAAATTCATAAATAAGGATTCAGAGCCTGACTGTGGGATCCCTATTTGAAAATTTTGGCTGCCATCTGTGCTATTATGCACTGCCTCCCTCTGCTAAACTCCCATCTGCAGAGCAGAATGCTGGACTTCAGCTCCACTATGGCTCTATGGGCTCAATTTGCCACTTAGACATTCATTGTGTATGAAAAGTCATTCACCACTGAAAAGACACTTCAGCCTGGTAGTTTCTCTGGTAACAAAGACACACACAGAGAACATGTGACAGTGGAAAGTGAGAGTCCCTTCTCCGCTCACCTCAGTCTCTCTGCTGCCTTCTACATAGTTTGTCACTCTCTCCTCATGAACTTTGGCTTACATGAGTCTTTGCTCTTCTGGTTCACCTCTTCTTTGCTGCTTCCTCTCTCTCCCCTATCCCATTCTTTTCATTGGGATGCCTCAGGTCTCTTCCCTCTAGAACCCATCTGTTTGCCTTGCCTCAGCTCTCACCTGTATGTTGATGACTGCCAAATTCAATCACCACCTCTGAAGTGCCTCATTCCCTTCAATTTCACATCTCCAAATCCTTTCTGCCTTTCATGCTGCATGGCCTGCTGTAGACCCTACTCAAATCTCTCTCCTTCCCTCCTAACATTAATGTATAACACCATTCTCTTTGCTACACATCCTCAATGTCTCTCTCCCTCCCCTGCACATTCAGGCTGTTGATAAATCTTATCAGTTCTTCCCTTAATCCCTTCTTTCCATCCAAAACTAAAGATGATCAGAAAAACAGAAAATAAAAAAACAAAACAACAGTACTGATTTGAGTGGCCTCACTCCAGATTGAGAAATGGATGTGATCCAGGCCTGTTTCTTCACAACTTTGGTTGATCTATATTTTATTTCCTTCAAGGCTAAAGACCCTCATTTTCCACTATTATCAATTACGCTGACATAATTCTATTGATGGCCATGGAATTACTCCAGATAGACACTGGCATGAGTGAGAGGCAAATCAAGGATAAAATATTCTTTGTCGGTTATTACCATACATTTTCCTGCACTGAGCTGGAGCAGCCTGTTACACTGAATCCATCTAAATCTTGTAAAATATGCACTAATCTATATTTTTAGACCTACCACAATATTTTGTGTCATTTACTATTACTATTATTGTTTGTATTGCAAGAGCACCCACATTGGTTTAGCTGCTCTACAAAACTATAGGAAGGGTTAGTTCTTGTCCCAAAGAGCTTCCATCCTAAAACAACAAAAAACAAAGGCTGGGAGGAACGCAGTTACAACATGCAGTGCCAGCAAACTGGTCACTTCTTGTTCATTTAATGGTTTATTTATTTTGCTTATTTAAAAACCCAGCCAGCTTTGACATGATACCCCTTAAGGTTATTTTATATAGAAGGAGATCAAAAGCAGCCCCCATGGCACTTCATGAATGCAGTGCAATGATACAGCTGAATGGATAATCATAAATGTAAACTCTTTTGGCACCAGGGGTATTAAGGATACCTGGTTACTGTAGTAACCCAGGCAGTAACCTCATGAATAAATGGACAAACAGGATTTCAGTGTATTTTGACAAACCTCTTTTAGGTCTTAGAGATAAAGTATGAGTAGCAGTGACTACATTATCCCAGTTCTCTGGGATATTTACTTCTGCAACAATTTCACAAATCATTAGAAGCCCATTGCTTCAGGTCTATAACAGCCACTGTTTCCACTTGAAGTCACTTGGAACATAGATACTGGGCCAGATTCACTGCTGGCATAAGTGGGTTCAATTCTACTGACTTCACTGGAAGTTGCACCCACTTATAACAGCTGCCAACTTGGCCTAATGTGTCTAAATCATCTTCAGGACAAAAGGACAGACAAACGTATTCCTCTCTAAACTAAAGCCCAGCTATTTCTCGGTTGTGATTGCTCAGTAAGTATGTATCTAAGCAACTCTCTCTTCTCCTTCGAGTGGTTGCTCATATGCATTCCACTTAGGTGTGTGCGCGCCCTCGTGCACGGCCAATCGGAGAACTTTTACTAGCAGTCCCTGCAGGGGCCGGCTCCAGCGCCCCCTGGAGTCCCGCCATCATGCGGCGGTACATATAGCGCTGCCGGCCCCTCCCCTCCTCAGTCCCTTCTTTCCGCCCGTGACGGCCGGTTGAGAACAACCCCTGCTCTCCACAGGTGTTTTCTTCCCTGTAAAAGTGAGTAGTTAGACAGCAGTTCCCCTGAACTGAGTTAGTTATAGTTAGTTAAGGTTTTAGTTAGTTAGGAGAGCCCTCGGGCTCTAGGCGACCCGGCTGTGCCGGGCTCGCTGGGTTCAAACCCTGTGCTGCTGCGGGAAGGGTTTTTCCGTCAGCGACCCCCAGGGCCGTTGGTTAAAGTGCCTGGGGGAACAGCACTGCGGAGACCGGTGCATATTTGTAAGTCCTCAAGCCCCAGACTCAAAAGGGAAGGCAGTGAGGCTGGGGCTTCTTTAATGGAGTCTGCATGTCCCGGCCACCTGGGTTTGGGACACACCCTTCCCCCTTCCCCCCCATCGGGAGCGTGGGGGGGAGGGGAAGCGGCACCGTCCAGCCGTTCCCTGCCGGTGCCAGGCTGACTCGGCACCGAGCAGCACTCCTGGTGCCGAAGGTGGAAGGCAGCGCTTGGAGCGCAGACACTCCCCTGCACCGTGGGCACGGGCAGGTTCCAGGGCAGGGATGCACCGGCCACAGCCCGTCAAGCCCTCTCCAGAGCCTGCATCCCCGTGCAGGGTGCCAATCCTGACTGCTGGAGTGAGAGAGTGCCCCTGCCAGCGCCGCCGGCACAGCGCGTGGAGCGCGGTCACTCCCCTGCACCGTGGGACGGGCAGGGTCGAGGGCGGGGATGCACCAGCCACGGCCCGTCGAGCCCTCTCCGGAGCCTGCATCCCCGAGCAGGGTGCCAATCCCGACTCCTGGGAGTGGGAGAGCGCCCCAGCCAGTGCCGTCGGCACCGGAGGTTTGTGGCAGCAGAGCCTTGTCGGCCTGCTTACGCCACCTCCGCCCCCCTTCCCCTCCTTCCACTGAGGGAGAAGGGGCTGGTGCCCCTGGGGAAGCCCTCGTTGGGCCCCCCCCCCGAAGAGCGGTGGAGACCCCCGGTATGGGGAAGCGATCTCCCGCTGGACGGCATCGGGGTGAGCAGGACGCTCCCCCAGGACGGACCCGGCACCGAGTGGTCGCCAGCAGGACCTCGGTTGCTGTGGGGCACCCGGAGCCGAGGGAAAGTCCTCGGCACCGAGGAGAGGACTCAGCCACCGGGGGACTCCCGGTCACCGTGGAAACGGCCTTCCCCGGCACCGAGGCGCAGCCCGAGACCCGGTGCCGTTGCTGCTCTCGGCACCGAAGGGTCGGTGCCGGCAGGACTCGGTGCCGTGCCCCCCTTCTCTCCCCGCACCGAGGCGCCCCCGCTCCAAGGCGCAGCACGAGACCCGGTGCCGCTGTTAGTCTCGGCACCGGAGGGTCCGCCCCTTCTCGAGGGCCGCCCCTCCTCAGGCACCGAGACCCGGCGCCGCAGCTGGGCTCCTGCTGAGGTGTCCCCCCTCCCCCGCTCCGGGGCAGGGCGCGGGTCCCGGTGCCGCTAGAGGTCTCGGAGGGTCACCCCCCCCAGCACCGAGACCTGGCATGGTCCCGGTGCCGATGCACCAGAGGTGATGCTCTGGGGTTCCCCCCTGGCACTGCGGGGCGGCACCCGGTGCCGCCAGAGCTCTCAGTCCCAGGGGGGGCTGCCTCCACTTTGGGGCACAGCGCTGGACCCGTTGCCGTCCCACTGGGGTCTGCGCTGCGGGGTCCCCTTCCCCGCACCGGGAGGCAGCATCGGGCAGGAGCCGCCGCAGCGCTCGGGGCTGAGGGGTCCGCCCCTCTCTGAGTGCGGGGCAGACCCGGTGCTGCGGAGGGGTCGGGTGTCTCTCCCCTCCCTCTTTCCCCCGCCCTCCAGGCGGGCGCGGGTCCCGGTGCCGCTCCGCGGAAGGCGGGGCTGCGGGTCCCCTCCTCCCGCTGCCCAGTGACAGCGCGGAGTGAGGAGAGAAGCCGGCAGCGGCAACAGCTGAAAAAAAAAAAACAAAAAAAAACCCACACAGAGGCAGGAGATGCCTGTGCCTCTGCAGGGCTCAGTGCAGAAGCATCTGCCCCCACCCCCACCCCGCTCTGGGGCGGGCGTGGGGCCTGGGAGCGCTGGGGGGGTCCCGCCTCAGCAACGTGGGGTCCACCCGCACAAGAGGGGGTGGGGACCCCGGTTGCTAGGCAGAGACCACAGCTAAAGGGTGCTCGTGGCAGGCTCAGCACTGAGGGGATTGGGGCGGAGCTGGACCCGATCACCAGGCGGTGAGCGGGACTGCGGAGCCCTCGGTGCCAAGGCAGCACGCCAGTGCCAGGAGCTCCCCAAAACACATCTCCCATCCGCACCACTTGGGGCGGGGGAGGCAGTTCTTGTTGTCCTCCACGCCGTGGGAGGCGGGGGAACAGCCCCTGGCAAGGTGCGGCACCCGCGATGCGGGACAGCCAGGGGCCACAGGTGGGGTGGCTCGGGATCCCACAGAGGGGGGCACAATCGGCCTGCACTGGCCCCAGAGGCAATGGCAGCCTTGTGGGCCCCCATTGCCATCCAGTTGGGACTGGGGCTGCCCGTCTCGTGCAGCGGGGGTGCGGTCCGCACTCCTGGCACAGGTCAGGGCAGAGTCTCTGCCCCTTGGATAGGGAGTCAGATCCCATGGAGAGACCCACTGTGGCACACTCCTTTGGTGTGAGCACCCGCGGGATGTGCTGTGGCAGTCCCCTTCCGCCTGCCCAGGAGGGGCAGTCTTCTGGGTTTGCGTGGCGCCACCAGAAGGTTTCAGGCGCACTGGGAGCTGCTCAGGAAGGTGACCTCCCGCTGGAGGCTAAGGTTGCCTGCTTCACTGGGCTGGCGGTGGCAGCTCCAGTGTGGGTGGACGGGTCCACGATTGGACTCTTGAGGTGATGAGGCCCTTGGAACACCCCCCCCCATTCGTCACCTCTACGCCAAAGATGGCAAGGGGGAAGTGTTATCCCCCGGCCAAAAGGCCCGGACTATTGATTACTCAAGACCCGGCCCTTGGATTCAGGGGGCTGTGTCCCGGCTCATTGTCCGCGACACCCCTGTAGGTCAGGTTGGCCAACATTCAGCCCTCTGGGATGGGTACGGATTTCACTGTAAAATGACCTCAGGCGGCCTGCTAAGACCCTGCCATGGGGCCAGGGCACAGGCTTCACCACTGTCCTGGATGGGAGATTCGTGGTGCTGGGGCAGCACCCTAGATGCTCAGAAATGCTGCTGGTTCAGCAGCTAAGATCATAGCCTCCACCATTGCCACGATGAGGCGTTCCTGGCTGCAATCCTTGAGCCTGTCCCACAAGAGGCAGTGATCGTTCAGGGATTCCCCTACGATGGGTTGGTCTTCCTTTCTGGTCAGACTACTGTGAAGCTCCATGGTCTGAGGGGCTTCGGGACCGTACTTGGTTCTCTGAGGCTCTACTTGCCAAGGCCTCCTGACTCTTTACACACAGGGACAAGATTGGGGGCTTCTGGCTGCTCCTGGTCCATACCTACCTGTGACCAGCAAACGCGGAGTCGTGGTGGCTGCCCACCTGAGAGATAGCGTATGCAGATATTCCCTTGCCGAGTTGTCTTGATGACCTGGGATACATCCTGGTCCTGAGTGTGGGAGACCGGGGGCCCCGCTCTTGCTCCTGCCCCACGTGCAGCAGGCTGCATTACTCATTGGCGAGCGCTTCCCAGGCCAGAGCCTTCCCGCCCCAGCCGAATTTCGAGGCTATGGTCCATACCGTCTTCCAGCTGCAGCAATGTCCACGTCAGCATCTAGGACACTGCCTGGAGTTATTAGGTCCCATGGTGACTCGCTCATGTGTAGCAACACTGGTCCGCCAGAGACTCAGATTGCTTCAAGGGTAGGTGGCCTCGATATAGGCACCAAACAGCCACCCAATAGATTCCCTACCCGTGCAAGCCTCCCTGCACTGGTGAAGGTCTTTCGTGGCGTCCCCTTCAGGGACTGGTTCCGTCGGTCAAGGTACAGGCGCCGGAACATCAGCGCAAAGGAGAAGGGGGCACACTCCCCAATCCTCTGCAAGAAAGCCCCCCCGCCCGCTGGTTCTCACAGCGAGGCATGATCCCCCCTTAACTGCCTCTCA
>ML675649.1:29601434-29615792 GCA_007922155.1 Mesoclemmys tuberculata
GTGGAATGGATATGAGCAACACATCTCGAAGAACAACAGTTACTGGTAAGTAACTATGTTTTTCATCTGATCAAAATTAAATATTGAAAGGAAATACAGAATCTTTGGGGAAATGAGGCCTTTGTATCATCAGTATTTGAATAAAAATGTCTAGCAATTGAATTGCTGGTATGTTAACAGGGATCATAGTAAATATGGTGTAAGCAATGCTTGGGAAAGGAATATAGTGGCTACATTTCTGGTATTTTCAATAAGAGAAATATAGTATGTGAAATGCTGATCTGGGGAGAAAAACAATAGCAACTACACTGGTGGTTTTGAGATTGTTTTACTATCTGTTCTCTTTTCTTTGCCTTCAGTACACACTACAGTGCTCATTGCCACAGTGAGTAAGGTGAGCAGCATGTGCCCCATTGTTGGCAACAGACTGAAGTCTGGCCAGAGGGTGTGCTAACAAAGAAGAACCATTTGGCACCAGTATTAATAACCAGAATACTGAAATGAAAAAGAAACGTGCACAAAACAGGCCACAAACAAGTTTCTCATCTAAGGACCAATTTAGATCCTATTTAAATCAGTGGAAAGATTGCCATTTACTTCTCTGAGCATTGAACCAGGTCTCTAGAGTGCAGCGTAAAAACAAGCTATTCCCAGATAATTACACATACGTACAAGGAGCAGAAGGATGATCTTGTTATTAAGGGGCTAGACTGGGACTCAGCAGACTTGCATTAATTCTTGTCTCTGCCACACACTTTCTGTGTGACTTTGGACAAGTCACTTAAGCCCCAATCTAGCAAGCACTTAAGAAGGCGCTTTATGCAGTTGTTTTAAATGGGATGTGTCATGTGCTTAAAGTTAATCATATACTTAAGGATTTTGCTTGATTGGGGCCTTAATCTCTCCAAACCTCAATACTCCATCAGAAAATGGGAGTAATAACCCTTCCTGTTTCCCACCCTTTATTTGTCTTGCATATTTAGACTGTAAGCTCTTTGGGGCAGAGACTGTCTCTTTCTATTTCTATATACAACATCTGGCATCAGGGAGTCCTGATCTCAGGTGGAGCCTTTAGGTGGTACTGTAATATAAAGAATAAATCATGTGTATGTATAACTGTAACAGTGTGGCACCCACCTCTCACAAGCACCTCTTCCGTTTGGATGTGTCTGCAGTCTTTGAACAGTCTTGGTCCTGGTGTCAGGCCGTACCCCCAGGGCTTCTTCCTTGGAGGCAATGGTTTTCACCATCTCTGGGCCCTTCTGGGCTGGGCTTTCCAGCTGGGCCACTACATAGTTCAGATCCCTTCTGGGGTTTAGCACTGTCCAACTGGAGGCCACTTCCCCTGTGGCCTACGGGGGGATAACCCAGCCCCACCCACTACTCCAAATCCAACCCAGGGACTCTTTAAGTATAGCAACCTCATGCTGCGTCCCTTTACTAATTGCTGCTCTACGTTTTCCTGGCCACTTCCCTGTAGCCCGTTATAGATGAGTCCCGGCAGCCAGCCAGAAGCTGTTCTCTTGCTCCCCCGGTCCCCGCCAGCAACTGCTTCCTTCCTCTGTGCCCAGCCACTGGGGGAAGTGGCTACATTCTAAGGAAGGGGGAGACACCCGAGCAGAAAGGGCGTTCACTAGAAATGGGTGCCACACTGTTACATATCTTTGCTTCCTATTGGATGGAAATGTAATTGCTCAATGAGGAAAGGAGATGCTCTGAAGATTTGATTAACTCAAGTGAAAAAAAGGCAGATGAGAATGTTCGGAGTTATGTCTCCAAGTGGCCATGGTGTGTAGCGTAATGAAAATTGGGAAGTCACAGATCTGTTACAGTATCAAGCTGTACATTATGCCTATATCAGTAAGAAATTAAATAGATATTTTTGCCTCATCTAGTTTTGCTTTCTCCTACCAGAAAAGGAAGTTCCACATTTAAAAATATTTGTTGTCAAACCACATTAGAGAAGTTTAAAGTTGCTAATTAAAATTAGTGGAATAATTCGTCATAGAACCATGGAGAGCTACTTTGAGACAAGGGACTTGATTAATGAGACTCAGCATGTATAAAGGAAACAGTGCTTTTCCTATCAAATATCTGTGTTGGGGGGACCATGTTTATTGCAGAGCAAAGAAATGACACAATGTAGCATACATCTTGAATGGAGGTACACATTCCAATGGACCAGAGCAAATGTGACATGTGCCTAATCTTCTTTGAATGAAATTTGTAATTATTTTCTTGTCTGAGTCTGTGCAATTCTAGAGAAGGTAATTTATCAGATGTATCTGAGAGCAAAATTTGGCTTTCTCTATTAATGCTTTTTAAAATAGATTGATAGATTTTAGGGCCAGAAGGTGCCAGTATATTGATCCTCCTGTATAATACAGGCCATAGAATTTTACCAGCTGAGTCCTGCATTGAGCCCATTAACTTGGCGTCAGAATAGGACATCTCTTTTAGAAAGACATCTCACTGGCATTTAAACACTCAACTTGATTGAAAATTTACCACATCTCGTGGTAATCTGTTTGTGGTCTATTACCATCACTAATAAAAGTGTGTATCTTATTTCCACTTTGAGCTTTTCTGACTTCACCTTCCAATAATTGGATCTTGATACGCTTGTTTTCTAAAGTGCCTTCTAGTTGTCTTTGTACATAGAAGAGTTTAAAATAAAACATTGGGTCCAAATTCTGTTCTGGGTTATACCCATGTAATGCCATTAAGTTCAGCGTAGATAAGAGAAGGACTTTGGCCTTCGCTGGTGGTTGTTCAAGATATTGTAAAAAGACACGTAAAGATTATATACTGTGTCTAAAGAGACATAGACTATGTGTTTAGACTCAAAAATGTACTTTCCTTTCAAGTAAGGAAAATCCCCTGGCAGAAGCAATATACTGACAAGATAGCTTTTCTAGATACAGTTGTCTTAGAGATGAGTGCCTAACTCAAAAATTATTCCCACTGATTTCTGCGGGACGTTTGCTTGAATATGGATTTTCAGATTTTACCACGAACGTTTGTTAAAACGAGGTAATACTTTATAAGTAAACATTTCGTGATTACTCAGTGCTTCTATAGTTTGCTCGGGATCAAAAAAATGGTTTTAAAACCACATCTGCAAGGAGAATGCATTTGTGTGTAACAGGCTGACAGTGTACCCTTACCAGTAACATTTTGGATTTGGATTGTGGAAGGACACTATTAGCTAAAATACTTCACAGAACATTTAATTTGCTAATTAGGCCTATTACACTGCAGGAAAACAAAAAGGTAAACTGAATTCTTGATGAACAAGTTATGTTTAATGAAGCATGTGTGAGCTTGCATAAGGGAAATCGAGATCTTAGAAACATGGATTGCTAAGTGCTTACTGTATTTGAAGAAGCAATATTTAAATAACAGAACTGATTTTTGTAACAATATTTTGTAGTGATGTTTAAGAGTACCCTTAGCCTAAGAGAATGATGTGAATCAGAGTCCAGCAATTAGACAATTCTAATGTAGTTAAACAGAGGCCGTTTCTATACTACAAATTTTGTTTGATGCAATTTACATTGGCATAAAGCTGCTGCAGTTAGTATATCGCTTGTGCTCATGAATACTTGGCTTCCTGCGTTGTCATGAGGAGTGCGTGTGTCAATGCTTAAAGCGGTGCACCCTGGGTAGGTACCCCAGTGTGCAACCTGCCACCATCCAGCGCACTGTCTTTTGGAGTTGCACGGGGGTACTGGGAAGAAGAGATCAACTTCCCAGTATGCAACTGCCTCCATCCCCTAATGTCACCTATATCCCATAATTTTCATGCCTTTTTTAAAAAAAATCCCACAATCTGCACAGCCCTCCGGACTGTCCATCATCTCTGGCAGAAGAATGGTGCCTGCACAGCTCTGCACTATAGTCATGAGCACTGCAAGCACAGAATGCATGAGCCATCAGTATTTGCAGAAAGCTGTAAGAAAAAACGAATCAACAGGGACCATTGATTTCTTGGAGGACACGTTGCTGTGGGACATTGCGATAACCAATTCAAGAAGGAGCTGCAGATGCTAGAGTGCCACTTCTGGGCCTGAGAAATGAGCACTGACTAGTGGGATTGCATCATAATGCAGGTTTGGGATGATGAGCAACAGCTGTAGATCTTTCAGATGAGCAAGGCCACATTCCTGGATCTGTGTGCTGAGCTTGCCCCTGCTATCCAGTGCAGGGACACCAAAATGAGAACGGCACTGACAGTGGAGAAGCGAGTGGCAACTGCACTGTGGAAAGCTGCAATACTAGATTGCTATTGGTCAGTGGGAAATCATTTGGGAGTTGGAATATCCACTGGAGAGGCCATTGTCATGCCAGTGTTATTAATCATCTCGTGCTATGCTGGATTGTGACTCTCAGCAATATGCAGGACATAACGGATGGATGTACTGCAGTGGGGCATTATATAGTTATCACTGACTGGTGTGAGAAAGTGTCCAGCCACAGAGGAAGAAATAAGACTGCCAAGCCTAGAAGCCTTTGGGAGAGGATTGCAGAGTACCTCCATGGAAGTTTCACTGAGATCTTTTAGAAGGATTCAAGGACATCCTTGTGTACATAACAAACTGCCTGTCTTTACAGGGCAATGAAAAGCAGATAACAACTCGACCTCTCTTAGATGTACTGCTATCTCTTCTAGTAGGAGTAAATTAAGGAAAAGTTGACAACTTTGTTCTGTTAAGTTGGGGGCGCCATCAGCACATCATTGTAATGGGCAAAACAATTAAGCACTTACCCGAGGATTTTTCTCTTGCATCAGGCTCAGCTATGCTCAATTGCCAGGACTGACTAGACTGTGTGGAGTCTCAAACAGGTTCTGGCTTGTGACATAGCAGGACTCTGGTCATAAGTCTCCCATCCTCTTTGTCCTCACTGTTCATGCCAGGGGGCAGTGGCTTGGGCTTCCCAGAGGTATCCATGATGTTGTGCGGGGCAGTGGTGTAGTCTCCGCCAAGTATGGCATACTATTCTTTGTAAAAGCGGATGGTCCACATCTTGGCAACAGATCAACTGTTGGCCTGCCTGGCCTTCTGGAATGCTGACTGTAGTTCCTTTGCTTTCACACGGCACTGCGGCTGATCCCTGTTGTACCCCTTCCCCTGTATCTCCCTCCAATCTGCTCACAGATGTCCACATTTCTACAGCTCTGCCTGCACAGCCTCCTCTCCTCAAAGGCCCAGGAAATCCAGTATCTCCTGTCTCCAAGCAGGAGCGCTTCTGGACCAGGTAGTTGGCATGGTCAGCTGGACAGTTGCAAACCCCAATACAGAGATGTTAGGTTCGCTTGCCAAGGTGCAACCAGAAAAAGGTATTTAAAAAATGTACTGGGCTTTAAAGTGGAGGGGATCTTCCGGTCTCTATGACCCCTGGGCAGTAGAGTTTACAATTGTGACCAGAGTGCCCAGTGCTGGGCTTTGTAAGACAGCTACTGGCGGACAGTGAGGGTCAACATATGTAACACAGCACCCACACTCGTGCTGCGTTGATCTCAGTACATCAACCAAGGTTCAGTGTCACTCGGGGAGGTGGTGTTACCGTGTCACTGTAACGGGGCACTTACAGCAGTGGGAGACAAATTTAAGTGCAGACACATACACACATAGGTTGACGCAGGGCAGCTTACATTGACCTGACTTTGCATAGTGTAGACTAGGCCATAGATTAAAGGATTAGGGTTAGGACTAGTTATCCTGATAGTTGAATTACTAGGCATTAGATGATCCAGAGAAAGAAAAACATCTAATAGCCATAAACAGGAATAATATCAATATGCTGAAGTCAATGTAGTTACTTTGGAGCTACTACAGGGTAGATGAAATTAAAACTAGCACCAGTAAATCAAACTTTGCCCCTATTTAAACTATGAAACTTCACTGACTTTAGTAATTTGGTCTAGTATCTGTAGAATTGAGACAGATTAAAGGAAGTGTGACTGCAATGTTTAAAATATTTAAATAGATAGAATGAATTATCTGAATACAAATTCATCTGCAAGAAAAGAAACACCCGTATTTGCACTATAGGGGGAAAAATTAACAGGAAAAGACCTATACCTTTCTACAGGTAAATTTTTAGAACACTGGAAATATGAATCCACATAGGGTTTTGGGATTTTTTTTGAGAAAAAGATTTCTCATTGGCTGAGAATAAGAAATTGTATAATGGTCCAACAACTCAAATGCCCAAGAGAAGGGGTGCTTGGATTAAAATATTAGTAAGTCTAGGGAAAAACTAGAAAAGAATTAGGACAACTGAGTTTAACTGAAAATTGCCTGATTTCTAGATCTGTCTGGTTCTGAAGCTCTTCATGGCTAGTTTCATTAGGACCCATTCTCATTGGCTGAGAGTATAAGACTGTTGTAAAATGTCTGTGGAAGCAGTGGTCTTATACAAATTAACCATTTGATGGATGTTATTCACAAGAAGAGGCTTATGGGCTACTGTTGAGGAACAGCAGACTTAGGTACAGAACAGGACCAAAAACAGAGCACAGGTTTTCCTGACGTGATATTTTTAACCCACTGAACATCTGAGAAGTCCTGGTCCCTTATTGTATTTTCATACTTGTCTCCCTCTCAGTTCTGTGAATGGTCAGGTCAGAAAAATTCTAGGGGAGGGGGACCAAAGCTGTGTCAGCATATAGAACATCACATGTGATACTATATCCTGGAGAGAAAAGGTGGGGAAGGTAATATCTTTTAGTACCAGGAGACCTGAAGAAGAGTTCTGTGTAAGCTCAAAAGCTTGTCTCTCTTCCCAACAGAAGTTGGTCCAAATGAGATATTATCTCATCCACCTTGTCTCTCTAATATCCTCGGACCAACATGGCTACAACACCACTGCATATGTATTATATCCTGCAACATCAGGTGGTGAGGGGCCAAAAGTGGAAGACATAATGGAGCATATAGACCTATGAGAAGTCAGGTGGGGCAAATCAATGTCTGGGAGGGCAACTGGCCCCTTTACTTCATAACAAATGATGCCACTGGTATAACAATTTGGGACTATTAAAGGAAAACCTTGACCAATATAATTTTTTCTCCCAAAGCCATTAAAAGAAATGACCAGTATTACTTGGTTCTGAGATTTCCGGTCTGGTTGGTCCTGTGTTTGTGTGTAAGAGTGTTTGTACCTTGCTCTCATACATAAAAGTGGCATGCAGAATAATCCCAACAGACAAGTTTTCTTTTGCATTGTATGAACATTGTCTTGGCAGTCAAAACAGTGGAGACTGGCTTCTGTTCATTTCAGTAACAGTTTTGCCACATGCTGGCAGAACCCAGGAGTTAGTTAATGCAGCTTTTTCATTTGTCTTAGGTTATATAAAAGTTATGTAAATTAAGAAATGAAGATGCTCCCCCCCCAACCTCTTTGTTCTGTCTCTTTGTTAATTGCAATAGATTCTAAGCTTCTTTTGTGGAATTCTTTTGTTGACAGCAGACTGGATTATACAGAGTCCCATCTGATTCAGGCTAGAGTGCCTGGGAAATTAACTGCTACATTGGGGAACAGTGAAATTGTTTTCAAGGTTTATTTGAGAGAGAGAGAAACTTTCAGAAAATACCTCTGGTCCAGAAAGCAGCAAAGAATGTAAACGTTAGTGAGAAGAAAGAACGGGGTCAAGGAGACAAACCACAGCATCCTGGTCACTGAAAGTCCACAAAGAAGCACTCTGGCAAAGATTCTGGTTTGATATTTAACAAGATGCTAGGCAGTCTTCTTGGGTTTTTATCTCCATAGGACTGTGAGGTGTCAGCAATGACTCTCTGCTTCTGTCTGCATTCTGATGTCTCTGATTCAGGCTGCATTCAGTCCACCTTCTAATCAAGATTTCAGCATCTTGAAAAATGAAGTTGTAAACTTACATTTGCTTTAATATGTTCGTTTATAATTAAGGCACCAAGAGCCTTTTTTTTTTAAAGGAAAGTTTACAAACAATGGGACTCAATCTTACAAGGCACTGAGTACTGTAGCCCTGGTCCAGCAAAACACTTAAGAACATTGACTTCAGTGAGACTACTCACTTACTCAAAGTTAAGCATATGCGTAAGCATTCTGCTGGATGGAGCCAGATTACTTATCCCCTCAAGAAATTGAGGCCTTGCAAAGAAAACTAAAGATAGTAAAAATCCTCTTCTTTTTGGACATTTTCCTTGGATGTCTTATTTTTGGACTTTTCTAGCTCTTGCACCTTGTTCTCTATCACTGGGATCCTTTGGGCTTTTTGCACCTTATTGAATATATAGGAGTCCGATAAACAGCAGTTATCAATAGTCACTATAGCCACTTCACATGCTTAGCACTTTGTTTTATGACACCCGACGCACTTATAAACATCCATCATAATGGAACATTTACATATCAAAGTTCAGTATATAACACTGTACGTGTTAATGCTTAAGAGATTCAGGGAGGAATGTGACTGGCTGGTGTCCTAGAGGTGTGAGGAATCATGTCAGGAAAAAAGGTCTCCTCACCTATACAGATTAGCAACTCCACAAGAGAGAAGTATGGGGAAGAAGGGATCCTAGGCTATGTGTCTCCTGCAGGTAAGTGAGGAGGAGTTACCGCTCTTCCCACCTTAGAAGAGCTCCTATTCCAAGGACCATTAGCAAGTCTGTGGCTACAGGGTCTCCCTCCTTAACACCTCCTAACGCCTTTGTGGGATACTTTTGGCAGACCCCCAGAGCACAAGTCCAGTGGGGCTCCATTTACACTGCAAAGCAATAGGCCTGGAACCCTAGAACCCAGCTTGACTCTCCATCCTGCTGACTCAGTGGCAAATCACTTTGCCACTGATAGGGCCCTGGGCTGGGACGCAGTGGAGTCGGGTGGGCATGTGTCCCCCTCCCCCTTTCCCTAACCACTCGAGGAGTGCTTGGCTTCCTCTGAACTTGCCTATCTGGGGATACTGAGCTTTACTAGCCCCGCCTGCCTGCAAGGCAGGGGGCTCCAGACTATTTTGCTTGCCCTGCCCACTGGAGGGCCAGGGGCTATTGACTGCCTCCTCAGGCCCGCCCAGCTTGCAAGCTGGTGGCTATAGACTACTTCTCCTGCTCTGCCCTGCTTGAGGGCTGAGGCATCAGACTGCTTGTATCCCCTGCCTGTTGGAAGGCTGGGGGCTATAGACCACTTTGCCTGCCCCACCCTGCCTAGGGGCTATATCAGCCCTGCCCTACCTGAGGGCCAGAGGGCTACTGACTGAAGGAAGCCTGCTCCAGCCCGCTGGGGGCCGGGGCTAAAGACTTATAATCGGCACCACTTATTCCCCTAGACCAAGGTGCTGTGGCCTTCCTTGGAGCCTGGGCCCAAGGAAGGGTTGTGATGCCCTGACTGGACCGTGCCACCAGCCTACACGACATACCTTGAGTCATCTTTGAGATTAACGCTCCTAGGTCATTTAGATGCTTTTGAAAATTTCACCCTCAGTATAGATAGCTTAAACAAACAAACAAAAAATTTCAGGCCTTCTTACTTTACTTTTTTAAAACAATCAAATGAAAAAAAATTCTCATGCAGAAATTGGATTAGCTGACAGTTAATGTTAGGACAATAAATAATGTAACCCTAGAGAAAATACAAACAAGGGCATCACCATTAAAAAAAACTAATCATTGCAAAAGATGGAAATGTCAAGCTAAGGTAATGATTATTATATTATCCTTATAGTTCATATATTAGTTTAACAATATTACCAGTGAAAATTATCTGTACCCATTCCAATAGTAAACAGTGCTACCTGCAGACATGTGCATTCCTAATGATATGTTTTGTATACTCCTATATATATATTTATATTTATCTTGGAGTATACAAAACATATATATTGAAAAATGAGTAAGTCATACTGTGGGTCAGGGTTAGGGTTGTTATGAGAATGTATAATGTGAATTTTTGCATGCCAGTATTGCTATTCTTACAGAGTACCTTGTTATGGTTTAGAATTTTGGAATGGTTATCGTTTTGTTAGCTATTGTGTATGACTGACTGTGAGAATTTGGGTCTATGTTAGCTATGCTTTTTGTGTGGGAACCAAATGCATTTTCTCTCCCTGTACCCTGTTGTAGACAATATAGACATATATTTATAGCTATAGCTCAAGGTGCACTTTAGATTGTTTTAATTTTAATAATCCCAGGAGAAATCCTGAGCAGTGCTGAACTTCTGCACACTTCCAAAGAATCCAAAACTCTATGGCTAATGACATGAATACTGCACCACTGAAATGCAGCCACTATAGGACAAGGGACAGCAATCAATCATCACAGTATATTGTACAGTTGGGGAGGGGAGGCGGAGAAGGTTTGGACAAGGATATTGGGGTAAGTTACATCTCTTCTGAAAAGTGCCCTAAGATTTTTTTATGTCCCTATAGCATGCGCAGGAGTGCAGTTTTTAAGGTCTTCTTCAGCTTAATGACATATTATCTCCAGATGCTTCCTCGTGGATACTCTGTCAAATCATCTCTCAGTAAAACTTTGTACTGCACACTCCAGACACGGATTTTCTGTTGTTACAGGTTCTTTTTGCATTGGACACTTAGGTGAGAAGCCACCTTGGAGAAACAGTGTTGTGCCCTCAGTAGCAGCAGAACCCTCATAAATGGGAATAAGACAGTGGAGGTAGCTAACTAACTGCACTGCATCTCTGAACACATGTCAGCTAATCCTTGCTACACCTGAAAAGCTACACCTATGAGCTCTCAAGGTGAGTATGGCATCGTACACAATATGATCACTAATGTAACTAGTAGTTACACAGTGACCTAGCAGTGTTTTTAAAGGTGGCTATTTGGTATAAAAATGGTCCCTTTAGGAAATATAAAACCATAGGCCTCTCTACACCCATGAGATGTTTTACCCAAGTCCAAAGGACGACCTGTGCCCCGGGAAAACATGCTAGGCCACTGCCCAGCAGATGTCTCTGTTACACTCACCTTCTCTCACAGATGTAACGGGTGGGAGGTCTCAGGAGGGAGCTCGTGTCACAGCTGGACACAACCAATCTCCTTCATTTAGCTGCAGGCATGTGAGCCTGCATTCGGCCAGAGACCAGCGGGATGTGAGCGGTCTCCTCGTGTTTTTTCTGAATTGCCCCCAAATGCTGACACTCCCCAAACCGAAGCGTAAATGCTAGTGATAAGCGTGGCGGTGACCTGGGCTGTAGGCGGCACATGCCAGGCAAGTCACCGCGTGGCTCAGGGTGGCGGAAGGTGCCCGTGCTCTGAGCGCTCTGCTCCCCTCTGTCACGGCCGAGAGCGGGGCTGCCGTGTGCGCCGCGTGCCACAGCCAAGGGCACGTGAAGGCGGGACGTGTCCTGCAGCGCCGCACGCGGCCCGTCCGCAGCGTGCCTTCGGGGGCTTTGGAGCCACCTGTCAGCCCCGTGCAACCGCGCGCTCGGCGGCGGCCGCCTCCTCCTCCCGTCCCGCCTTCGCAGCCGGCCGAGCTGGCGCGCGGGCTAAAGCCGGAGCGCGGGAGCGGAGCCCGGCTGGCGCTGGCGCCGGGGGGGCCCGGCAGAGATGCGCCGGCTTGCGGGGGCGGGGCCGTGGGAGGGACCAGAGGCCGGGGCGCTGCTGCTGTCGCCGCCGCCGCTGCACTGGCGCGGGGGGCGGGGGGCTCGGCGTGCCGCTCGCGGGTGCAGCAGGACAGCTCGGCGCGGCTCGCGGAGGGAGGGCGGGAGAGCCCGGCGCGGCGCGGCGCGGCGCGGCAGCGGGCTCCCAGCGGCTGGAGGGTGCCCCTGGCTGGCGGGGGCCCGGCCCGGCCCGGCCCCCGGCTGCTGAAAGGCGGAACGCGCCTCGCCGGCCGCCCAGGCAGATGTGAGGCAGCCTGGAGCGCTCGCGTCCCGCTCGCAGCCGACAGCGTCCTCCTTCTCCTGGCCCCCGCAGGTCCGCGGAGGGCGAAATATGTGGCAGCCGGCGACGGAGAGACTGCAGGTGAGAGAGGCGGCGGGGAGAAACGGCGGCTGTGCTGGCGGTTCGGTAAGGGCAGGGGGTCGTGTCACAAACCGGGGGGGGGGGGGGTGCGGTGACAAAATCTGGTCTCGAACTCGCGCCCCGCCGCCCCCAGGGCCGCGCCGAGATCGCGCAGGCAACTTTCCTCTGGGCTCTGGGTGGCTGGCGCTTTGCGCCCAGCAAGTTCACATCGCGTTCCACGGACACGACCTGCGGGTCCGGGGCTGGGCTGCGTGAATCCAGATGTTTGCTTTTGATGCCTTTTACGAAGACCGACCGGATGATTTGCGAACCGTTGGGCTTGCGTTTATCACCTTCTCGCTCTATGTTGATGCTCCTCTTGAAAATAGGATTTTTATTTCCTTGCTGGTTACTGCAACCTCTTTCTTGCTTTCTAGCAGAAAAGTTTATAAACAGTCTAAACTAGGCAGGTATTGGGCTAGCCAATTCATTGACTCCTACATACAAACAAGAAAGTGTTTGTTTAATGGGATTTGGATGGCGGGTGCAGGAGAGTATTTGGGGTTGAGCAATACAGAAAGTTGGAGGAGTTCAGTTATTTGCAGGAGTCATCAGTGACACGTATTGAGGTCTCAGAGGGCTCAGGGTTGTCCTTAAGGCAGGGTTTTGATCCATGCTTTTTGCTCTGAAATGTTCTCCAGATGCTTAGCCAGACAGATTGCCAGATGAATTTACTCAATCCCACAGACAAACTTTTTGGCATGCCTAAAGCAGCATTAAATCTCATAGTAAACTTTGAAGAACTGTTTAAGTGGCAAAATAAAACAACCTTTAAGGGAGAATGAATTTGAAGGCACAGGGCAAAAAGAAGATATATGGAAAGGAGGAGACAAGCAGCATTACTGAGGCATGCAAAATAATGATTTAACGCTAAACTCAGGGATCAGTAAGTGAATTTATAACCCTCATGAAAAGTAGTAGGTAAAGTTCACAAACTAAATTCGTCTTTGCAGTGAGGAACGAGCTGTTTAGAGATTATCAGTATTTTGTATACTGAAGATTCCAGCTAGATCACGGAGAGTTTAGCGTCAAGGGAGATTACAATTGGAGAGAAACACATTTACATTTTTGTTGCAAATAATCAAACCTCCAATAAGGACCTCTACTCTGGGATGCTAAGGTGATATTAATAAATGTTCTGAAAGGTCTTATTTGAATACAGCTCTGTATTCATAACAGTACCTGATCGAGTGCAATGTAAGTTTATTTTAACTTTTCACTTACCCATAAAGGGGGAGGGTGGGTGTGGGTGTGTGTGAGAGAGAGAGAGAGAGAGAGGTATTCATGCCCTTTTACTTTGAAGGTAGTGTCATGGTACTAGTCAGAGTTCCTTGGTGTGCTTTCTTTGTGGCTTAGGGCTCTTGCTCTTCTGAATGTGTTTGATTTAAAAAAAAATCTTAAGTTATTCATGCACAGCATGTTTTACGTAGGGAAGTGTGTGAGTTCCAAAGCCCATGACACTTGGCAATTGAACTGTTCTGGCATATTTTCTGTTCTGTGATATTTCCATATTAGAAATATCAGCTTTCATTTTATGATTATTTGGCTATAAAACTGTTGTTTCTAGTACTTTTTGTTGTATTCTTTGTCATGCTAGTAGTATTTTCTTAAAGCAGTTTATGTAAAATTTGCAATGTATCGAAGAAAGGGCCTGCCTCATTAAAAACCTGAACAAATTTTATAAAATCTTACAGAAAATAGCATTAATAGGACATTGACTGAGTTGACAGATGCAAAATTTAGTCTACCTTAAACATAGCTATATAGTAACTAGTCTCCTCACCTTAAAGCCCTTGTAAGACCCCCAAAAAGGAGAACTGTAAAATTGTTAAAATCTAACTTCTGTGGAAAGCAACCTGCCAACAGCAAATCTGAAGGTCCATGTTTTATTGCCTCACTTTATCCCTCTCCTACCAATTTAGAATTCAGAAGGCTTGTATGTTTCAACACCCTTCTCATGAGAAGAGAGCAGGAAGGCAGTATGGAGGGTTGGTGCCATGGTGGGAAATATTGTGCCTGCAAACCAAACCACAGCTAGTAGATCTAGATTTTTAGACTTACCAGCATGATGAGTATCCCCTTTTTCTTAAATATATTTTATTAATTTATATGAATAAATACATATGGAAATTTGAGATTTGCAGAAAATAGGACAAAATAGAGCTTACTTTATAGCTCCACTATATCAATTTCATACAGTTTCCAAAGCAAATATCTAATGAGAAATAATTGAACATATTAAAATAGTTTTATTGCTTCTGCTGTTGGAATTAAAGAATTGCTTTGGTATCAGAGCAAAAAATTTAAAGACTTGCTCTGATTTGATATTAAAGCTAAGTTTGATCAAGTCT
>ML675649.1:29615802-29721339 GCA_007922155.1 Mesoclemmys tuberculata
TTTGCTGCAGAATGTGGAAAGTGTGTAGTGAATGAGACAGAGTTCCTATTTGGTGTGATAGGCAAGTCATAGAAAGAAAACTTTTCATTCATGGCTATTAATTGTGCATTCCTCATTTTCTCTGGGTGCCCATTTTGAGGCACCTGAAGTCTGATTTTCCGAAGTGCTGAATGTTCTCAGATGCAGCAGGGAGCTGTGCTTAGAACATATAGAATGCTAATTATTCTGCAAAATCAGGTCCTAGGCATCATAAATTGGGCATCCAGAATTAGTGGACACTTTTGACCTTAATCTCTCTATGCCTCAGTTTCCTGTTGTGCTGTGAAATGGGGGTAATATTATTACCCCCTCACTTAACACTGCTATTGTGAAAAGAAATTCATTTATGTTTATGCCAGATCCAATAGTGATGAGTGTATAGAAAAGCCCATAAGAACATTAATAATTCTGTATTCAGAGCAGGGTTTGAGTAGTGTGGAGTAAATAAGCCATGGGGCCACACATTAAGCAATGAGGACAAAACAAAATATTAATAGCTACTCATTCAGTAAGATCCATCCTGTTCACTGAAGGAAGCAAAGCTCCTGCAGGAAAATAGTATGTAATGATGTAATTAAAGACTATCATGATGTCTACAGACAAGGGGACAGAAATAAGGTGCACAGGCAATCATAAATCTGGTGTTTCTTAACTTTTGAATGTTTGATATTGCATGTAAATAATGTTCTTTTATCATACAGTAGAACCTCAGAGTTACAAACACCTCGGGGGAAGGAGGTTGTTCATAACTCTGAAATGTTCATAACTCTGAACAAAACATTATGGCTGTTCTTCCAAAAGTTCCCAGCTGAACATTGACTTAACACAGCTTTGAAACTTTACTATGCAGAAGAAAAATTCTGCTTTTAACCCTCTTAATTTAAATGAAACAAGCACAGAAACAGCTGCCTTACCTTGTCAAATCTTTTTTTAAAACTTTCTTTTTATTTTCTTAATTGTTTGTTTAATAATAATAATAGTTTACATTTAATAATAATAGTTTACATTGGGGGTCATGCATACCTAGTCCAGCCAGCATAGGGGAGCTGTGAGGGGATTGAATTTTTGAGAATTTAGCTGCTAATCTCTAACAAGTCTCTACAGAACACCTGCATACTAAGGTTTTTTTCAAAGGCCGGATTTGAGTAGCTATTTATTTGGGATGGCAAAAGACACATCTTTGACACAAAGGGATGCCAGCCCTGCCTATAATATAGTAATCCTTGCACAAAGGGATGCCTGCCTACCCATTGTTAACTGACAACTGGCAGTGGGGAAGCAGAGATGATGTGGATCTCAGTTTTGTTCATGTTAAATTGATGGCAAGACATCCAGGAGGAGATGTCAGGGGCAGACTGAGATAAAGGATTTGATGGCAGGAGACAGGTCAAGACTGGAGAGGCAGTTTTTGAATCATCAGCATGAGTATGGCAATTGAATCTGTATGATAAGGGGACTACTTGGAGACGATGACTGGTTTAAGGGGGGAGCCTGGTGAGATCCTAACTTACAATGGATGTTCGGAGGATGAGCCGGTGAAAATAATGTGTTGTGATGTAGGAGTACCATGAGAGGTCAAAGTCATGAACACCAAGCAAGAATAAGATTGTAAGAATGAAGATGTGATTGATGCTGTTCAGAGTAGCTAAAGGGAGTTGATAGAGGTCTGAAGAAGAGATTACTGGAGAATTCAGTGAGAATAGTTTCAGTGGAATGGAGAACAGTAGCCTTATGGGAAGGGAGCAAAAGTGGAGCTGGTGGAGAGAAAATGAAGAAAGCAGCCACAGGTGATGCGAACTGTTAGTTTAATGATGAAATGGAGAAGAAGTGAGGGAGTTCGGATAAAAATTTTTTGTAAAGATGGAGAGAACATGGCATGTTTGCATCATGAGCGGTAGGAAACAATGAGAGTGAAAAACTAAGGAGTAAGGAGAGGGAAAGCGGTTAGAGGAGAAAGGGGGAGGTGTAGAAGAAAGTGTTGAAGGGTGTAGGTGGAAGAGCAAGGGAGCATGAGGTCATGTCAGATCTTCAGTCTTTTCTTTGAAAAGATTGACAATCTCCAGCCTGAAGGAGGCAGACTCAGCAGAAGGGGAGGGTTAAAGGAGAGTCAAAGCTGGTGAAGAGGCAGCTGGGTTTGTAGGAGAGGGAATCCCTGAGGATGGGGGAATTAGTATTGCTTGTCTAGGAAGATGGCAGAGTTGAAGGAGGAGAGAGCAAATATGTAGTGGGGGAACTCTGTGTGGTCTTGTGCAGAGGTGCCTAGCAGAACAGGAATAGGATCGGGGGGATGTGGATGTAGAGGGAGAGCTGGTTTGACTGGGAGGTGTTTATTGTGGGAGAGCAGGGCAAAGGAGTGTAAAGTGGGGAGGCAGAGAGTGGAGCAGGGTGAATCAACATCTGAGTCAATGTAAGAGTTAGTAGGTAGAAATATGTTGAGAATTCATGGAGAATGATGGATTGGAGGCCTCGGAGGGGTTAAGCGTAGGATGGGTGGGCAGTATTGAAGAAAACAGGATGGCAGTTTAATCTCTCAGCTATTGAGAGATTAAAAATTGAACAATGTTTAGTGAAGACAAGATCAAGTGAAGTGGCCATTTTGATGTGTGGGAAAGTTGAAAGAGACCAGGAGGAGAGAGTGAAGTGCCAGCATACTAAGAGGTCGTATGCAATGTCAGCATAGAAGTTGAAGTCACCAAGGATGAGGCCAGAGAATTTTAAAGAGGATAAGTCCCTGCTACAAAGAGTTTATAATCTGAATAAATACAAAGACCAGTCAGTTAGACCAGAGGTGGGAAGGGAGTCACAATTTTAAAGTGCTAGACACAATGGTAGTTAGTAGGAGAGGAAAGACAGAGATGTAAAAGAGTAATGTCAAGAGAAGATGCAAGAGATGCCATTGAAGATTGAAACATAGCCTCGGGTGAAGCAAAGATCTGTTCCTGGTCCAACTGGCCAAGGAGTGGAATTTAGCTAGCATGTCTTAACCCTGTAAGGAGATAAGATATGAAGAAGTGGAATATTTGTTTTTTCCAACTTGTACTTTTAAAATATTTCTTTCAGTTTTGTTGGAGAAAAAGAATAGACTTTAGAAGGGACTGGATCAATTCTCCCTTGTTAACTTTAATGGAAAGTACATGTAAGTAACTGAAATCCAATTGAGTCTCTTAGTATCTAGGTGTTCCATCAGGGTTAAAATGATTGTCTCTTTATTGTGCGTGGCATACACTTGGTGTCTACCATACACTATATACAGAGCTCTGCGTTTCGGTTTTGTGGTAACCCATATACAAGTTACCATTTATTCTAGCATGATCAACCCTCCTAAGTTCAATTGATTTTCCTCTGGAATTTTAGATTTGTCTGTTGCTATGTGCAGTAATTACAATCCGCACCAGTAATAACATAAATTTAAATTGCAGGAAATGTAACTAATTCATTTGGTAACCTTCCTACCTCTGGAACAGATGGTTGGGAGTTCAATTCCAACAGATGTTGAATTTGTACCTAGTACTGTCATGACAGCCTAGTGTTGAAAGGTTGATGTGCTGTTGAAAGGTGTAATTTTTGTAATAATGTGGCATAAATTTCTGTTCCTGCTTAATAAGCCATGGCCGGTGCTTTCTTTGTCACTCAACTCTGTGCTCCCACTTCTCCCCTGTCTTATTGCCCTCCTGTTTAATGAAGAATCAATCATTGTCTGATATATATTTTGTGTTGCTGGAAGATTTTTTTATTGAACTGAGTGCATTTAACAAAAAATAGGATAGAGATGCTTAAATGTCCAGGTTTTTGGGATTGCCTTGAAAATATGATATAGGAAGAGCATATTTTGACTGTGCCTTATTCCTTTACCTGTAGAAACATCGTCACTTATTTTTCCCTTATTTTAGCTATAATTCTTGTAATTGCATAGGACAGTACACTGTTTGCAAATTGTGTATATAAACTCAAGTAATGCTGAATGAATTTTCAGAGATGCTTAAGAGATCATGATTATTGACACTGCTGGATGCCTGGTCATACATGAATATTGTTGTGGCTCATGCTTACTGCAAAAATGATCTTAGACTCTGTCTCTCTTTTAAAACACACTTCGTCTCCAGTCTCTGATTGCCTTCTGATTTGCTTTCATTTCCTATCAAGAAAATGTCAAAGGAAGCATGGAATATGAACAAATCTTGTCTTTTCTTTTGGAGCACTTATCAAGAGGTGTTTGACATATTTGTTTAAAATTTGTTCTTCCCTTATCTATACAGTAACACCTTAATTCCCCGGCTTGTTTCTCTTGTTTCTCATGTATTCTCTTTGCAGTGGTACTTGCTGTACAGTTTACTGATAGATGTAAACAGAAGGCCCATAGTGTACAGCAGTTTCTCAATGACCAGTCCATGGATCGGCACCAGTCCCTGAGATCTCCCTGGCACAGTATATAGGAAGCTGGTCCCTGGCATCAAAAAGAGTGAGAAACACTGGTCTATAGCAGTAATACCAGTTAAAGCAATGCATGGAGTGCTCCAAAACCTTTCCTTGTAAATTATGTCTAAACATACCTCCTGCTCCTGGCATAGGATGTCAGGATCAGGAACCTATTGTCTTTTTGTGGCTGTGATTTCTGGGGGAAGCTATTCTTGTCGTTTATCATGCAGAGTTCTGAAGTATTTTTTAAAACAACCAGAGGTCTAATACAGTTCAATTTGCTTGTCTTTGTGGTGACTGGTGTTTGTTGTGAAATTTCTAACTTTTTCTGGAAGCCTGATGCCATACATTGCTTCTAGATAACTGTTGAGGACCAGACCTGTAGGACCAGGTGCTGGCCTGCTCCTCACTGACTTTGCTGCTAGGTAACCAATGAAGCCAGCTGCACTGCCTTAGAATTGACAGAGTAGCCACAGCACTTGATTTGCTGTTTAGCAATCTTGCTTATAAACCACAGTAGATCAGCAGCTGCTCAATGTGTACCACATCTGCAGCAGTGCTTGGCTGCTCCCCTGTTCCAGCCTTGTTTCTGAACCTGTTCCTTCTCCACCAACTGCCTGCTGTGAGCTCCAGCCCCTGTTCCTTCCTGGCCTTGATCCTCTGCTCTACCTTTGGCTTGCAATTCTGGGTTACCCTGTGGCTCTGGCGTTTGTTTTCTGTCCCTTTGGTACTGACCCTCAGCTTCTCCTGTGGCTTTCGACTCTGGTTAGCCACTGGCTCTTGCATTTCACTTCTGACCCTCAGCTCGTCCCTGGACACAGGTCTAACTAATAAGCTGAACTATAGTTTCAATCCTATACCTGATTGCCATGGCCCCGTTGGTCATAACAAAAAATCCAAGTAGGTGCATAGTTTCCTAATTCATGCTGTTGATAAGCCTTTTGGTTCTCCTTACATATATGTACGTGTGTGTAACACTCACAGTATTAAAGTAAGCTTTCTCCTAGAGTAGGAAACGAAAGTGAAGTAGTAGTTTTGCTGGTGTTCCATTTAGCACTGACCATTTGCAAATAATTTGTATCATGCAGGAGCACTTGATCATTTATAGATCTCTCACTTTCGTTTGTATTAACTGTTAATCTGAATTCAAATGACATGCAGATAAACAGAATAAAATAGATGCTGAAAGCAAACTAAATAAATGATAACTTTATAAAGTGCTTCTGCATCTACCTCATGTTTTTGATCTGGGTCCATTAAAAGGCCTCACGTATACTGGAATAATTGAACAACATGAGAGATACTATGCTGATGAGTCACAATTGTTCATCACCACTGTTTTTACTTCTTGCTTCATCTAGGCATGGCTCAAATCACTGGAGGGCAGTAGAATATATTCTTCTCTCCCTGCTCACCCCACACCTCCCCAGCGCAAAAAAACAACATCCAAACTAGTACTGTGTTGTTGTTTCCACTTCAGAATGCCATTCTGTGAAGAGTTATGATTAGTATATGTAAAAGGTCAAATACTTCTCTATAGCATGTTTCTGATCACTCTGCTAATCTGGAAACCTGACAATTCTTACCAAAAGAATAGCAAGAATTTAATAGCAGATGTCTGTAGTATGATCTTGTACTACTAGACTTTCTTTCTTTTTGCAGAATATACTACAATACATTTTCTAGTACATTCTGAAGTATTATCAAACAATTTAAGATAAACTACACTGGTAAAAACAAACAAACTACAATGTCTGATGCAATATTTCATAATGAATACAAATAGATGCAAGATACACAAACATGTTGACATTACTATTTGAACTTTGTTTTTATTAACGTCTGTAATTGCTAATTCCAAGGAGAAAGTGAAAAGTGCTTGAAATTCAATTGGAGGCACAGCAGATTCCTCAGTCCAGAAAGGCTTATCACCCAGGCTTTGGCATAATCTAGTTTCTGGATATTTTATAGTGCATGAAAATTTCTACACAAGCTTTGCTACTCTGGTTCAATACCAATCAAAATCTTTAAAACAAAGCTCTCTGAATTCCAGAAACTTCATCTGGCACCACTTAGTTTGGGTGGTTCCTTTTATTTATGCGCTGCTGAGAATGAATGGCTCTGGAAAAGTGCTAATTTTGGGAAGTACTCTATGACCAAAGACAATCAAAATCAGTGGCTCCCATGTGGAAAGCCCTCTAGAAAATTATCTGGAGGGTTCATTTATAGTCTACTACTAGTCTCTGTTTATGAAGCTGACAATATGTCTGATGACAAAAATTTGTGGTTTCCTTGAATGAATGCAGTCAGGGGACTGAAGAATGCAGAATCTAAATAGCTTTACTATTTTATTTGTGTGGGGTTTTTTTCTTCTACTGTCTGGTGTTAAACAGCACTAGACTCAATGGTACTGTCTCTAATCCATGGCTGAAATCACTGTAGATTTCCTTTGAAATAGGATTCAGCCTTTCTGATTGAGAAGATTTGAACTGGGATACATCATGGAATTCTGTGGACCAGGCTCACATTCTCCTCTGACTTACCCTAGTACAACCCCAGTGACTTTAACTGGGATGTGTCTGTATAAGTGAGATGAGAATTTTAGCCCACAGATGTTAAAAATGGGTAATTAAAAAGTCCTTTGAGCAATATAGGATACTTTGGGTTTTTTTCACAGCCATTTGATATTGTGTAATAATTAAGCTAATTTGCACTTACAGGAACAGCTGGAAACATTACAGCTAATGGCAATGTTAGTCTTTTGAGCGGCTACTGTGGACTTTATAAAAAAATTAAGCATAATGGAATTATTTTTTAAATTACACATTTTAAGTACAGCATGTCTTGATATCAGGGTAGAAGAAACAAGTCCTGATTTGACTTTGCTTTTCATGACTTTGTGTTCCCATTGCTAGAGAGAGAGGCATTAAAGCCATTTGTATTTGGAACAGAATATGAGAAATTATAAAACATCATTTCAGCAGAGGATTCCCATTTGCAGAAGCTGCAGTGAAATCAGTGTGTTTGCAGTTCTAATGAAGGTGAAACTGTTGAGCAACAAACTAGAATCCCTATGCACAGAAATTTAATAAATTTAAAAACAAATAATTGCCAACCTGCTAGCACTTGTCAGCTCTGTATATTAATGACAGTACTTCTGTAAAATGTCACAAAGTCTTAGAATTATTAAACTTTTAATTTAAAAATTATCATATCAATTTACTGATGGTAAAGCTGCTGAAATTTGAGTTCTAAGAAAATAAATTAAATAAGGTTTTGACCAATTAGTTAGTAATGTAACTTTTGGTGACTTAGCTTCTTGCCTTTAAAGCCTAGCTCTGTTACTTCTGTGAGACTGGCATAGTTGCCTTGAAAGTTTGAAACTGACGGCATCCCTGTTTTGAACATTCTGCTGAAGTTGACAGCATTGTGTCGGACACATTTCAAATCCTGCTTCATGTGAAAGCATTTTGTGCAACGGCATTTGATGAGAATTGCCAAGAACATTGAGAACGGAGGCTGTTTTTGTGAAAGAAAGCTGAGTGTCTTGAAGTTGAGGCTTTTGACAGCTTTCTGCATGGCTACAATCCAAACCTCAAGTGGACCCCACTCTTGAAATGGATGTCTGTGAATCTGAAGGGGATGGGTGATTTACAGAAAAGCTTGGGGCTAGATTTTCAAGTGCTCAGCACCCAGCATACAGAGCTCTTTTGGAAACCCAGCCACTTATTTTGATGCTGGTATGGGTGATGCACTGCTCTCAGAACCTGGCCCTGATTGTGGGTGCTGAGCTCTTTTGAAAATACTGGTCTTTGATCCAAAGCCTATTGTAGTGAATGGCTTCTCAATGGCTTCATTGGGGTTTGGATCAGGTCTATATTTTTCTTCCCTCTGCCAGTCCTATAAGGAATCTGCAGAAAGACGGTACAGCTTGAGGCTGTACTAGTTTCAGAGAAAAGTCCCTCCATGAGGCAGAGCCACTTCACCCATAAGGTTCCCAGGGTCAGCTGATATAGATCCAGGGAGAGCAGCAACGGACTGTCTCGCAACACAGAGGCCCAAGGTCCTAGTGCAGATGATGGTGTCTTCTAGTGCATCTTCAAGGTCCACAGGCTTTGGAGCTCAATACCCCTGCTTGGGATATGTGTGCATATGTGTGGGTGTGCGTGTGGGTTGGCATTTTCCTTTGGGGACAATTGGCGGAGGGGAAACTCCATGAGGAGTTTCCTCATCCTCCGGTGGGTTTTCTGCAGGTGGAGACAAGCTTTCCCATTGTCAGGATTAGTGAGAGACTTTCAACTGATTATGCTCATATTGATCTGAGGTTGAGATTCATACAATTGCTGGGAAAACCTCAAACAGTTCAGTGCAGCAAAGCCTCCCTGGATGTTGTTTTCTGAACTATCCAAGTCTCATGCATATGCTATACTTTGTTTTAAACGTTATGCTAAGAGGCCCTCTCCTGAGATTTCCAGTATTTCCTTTCAGTGGGGACAGAAGTATCCTAAGAACAGCCTTGTCGTGGTATATCGGTACTTCTGGTCCCAGCTTGGCACAGGAAAATGCAGAGGCAAGCAGCAACTGAAAATAATTTGAAAAAAAAAAAAAAAAATCAGACTTTTAAGGTTCATGTTAGGCTTGAGCCTGTTTTTGCGGTAACAAAACCCTTTGCCCAGCATTAGTTCTTACCATCTGGAACAGATTATGTTTTCTATTTTTGCCAGAAATATATTTTTCAGAAATTATGCAAAGTGCCACACTTAGCTATCCAAGCTGGTGCTTGAATCCTATTGCAGAGAATACCTATGCACTACTGTATTTATTGTAAGCCGTGGCGGTGACAGAGCATTTTTATCTTTTCAGAAAACTGTCAGTTTTATTTTTCACATAAACTAGGAAAAAACCTAGTACCAAATAAGGAGACAAGATAAAGAATGAATATGATAATAAAACTACACTGATACACTACCTTCTAGCTGGGGTTTTCAGAGTGTTTTATGAACACGAATGAATTTACTTCACAGGGGTGTTTGTGAGGGTAAGTAGCAAAGCATTATTCCTATTTACAGATAGGGAAATTGGGGCCCTGATCTTAAGAGCTTCTGAACGTTCTCATGACCCATTGACTCCAAAACACTTTTTATGAATGGTCCCTAAAGGCCAGGTTCATGTAAGAATTCTGTGGGACTAGAACCTGCAGCTCTTCTCTCTACAGTCCTGACCTTAAGCATGTCACCGTTTTTTTGCTCCCTACCATATAGCGTATCTTTAAAGATAAATGTAATATGTATTTGTATGTAATATAAATGAAGATACAAATATTGCTCTATGGACTGCAGGTGTATAGTCTGATGTATTATATCTGATGTATTATTCCAGGAAAATCTCTTCTTCATATTTTACTACAAGATCCATTCCTGGCATTCTTACAAGATTTCTAGCACTTCTGGCCTTATCACCAGTGACCCAACCAAACATCAAATTTCTTTGTTTTTAAGTCTTAGACTGTGCCCGTGGAAAATTTTTTATATATATTTTATAGTTTATCACTACATTACTCTAGTATTATGCCATGAAACTCCATTGACTTCATTGTATACAACTAGGAAAAGATTGAGGCGAATCAGGCACACACACGTATATATATAATGCATACGTAAACAAAGTGAGAGAGTTTTATTTGTAACATTTTCTGTTTTCGTGCCATACTCAGTGGTCTTGGCACAGGTTTTATACTGGGCGTTGTTGAAAGCCATTGAACAAAACTGTAAATCTTGTATATGATAGACACCACTTCAAGGCCAGCGGATGCTGCCACACTCTCAGCACCCCCACGATCAGCACCCCTGGCCTCAAAGTTCATATTACTTTCTATGCTGTCCAGGCCAGCACCACTGCATGATATTAACTTTTTTTTTAAATGCTACCTGCTGCTTTCTGTGAATTTTCAGGGCAATAGGTATGAGTATTGATAAATTTGATTAAAACGATGTGGCAGCCTGAGTATCTTCCAGTGTTTTTAAGGGAATCTGTACAATCCAAATCTTGACAGGCTTCGTTTTCACAGCTGTACTCAGTTGTTTGGATTAGAATCAGAAGCAATGAGATTTTGAAAATGTGGCTTAAATCCACTCTATAATTTGACTGCAAGGGACTACTGAGCTTGATGCTATTTGTTTGAGAAAATCTTTGATCATAAAGATAAGCTTCAGTGCATTCCACTGAAATGGACTGCCAGAGTGGTGTGAAATGTTGCTAAATAGCGGTGGAGAGCTGATTTTTTTGGTAGACCATCAAAAAGCTACTCAGCAGTGATCCCATGATGATACACACACACACTTTTTGAACTGCCTTTGCACTTGCTCTTAAGTCAGAGTATCCCACGGAGATAAAAGGCTTGTTGGGGGGCTGAGGAGGCTTTGACGCTGACCCTTCTCAGGTCCTATAGTTGGTCTGCTGGAGGAGATTTGCTTAAAGCCCTGACTCTCACAATGATGGTACATCAAAACCATTGGTGGAACTATTTGAAGGTCGAGTGGGGTCAGAGGATTCTAGCCTTTTTTCTCTGCCCCTACAACATCCATGAGAGATTGCCTTCCTTTTACTCGCCCAATCCTTTAGCATCACCAGGGTTGCCCATGGCGTTTTGGCTTTTTAGAGTGTAAACACACTCCCTTCACTGCTGGTGTGTGCTCCCTGCCTTCCCCATGGCCATCACAAAGCATGAGTTTCTACCATTTCTTGTTAGGTAAGAGAAGCTGGAAATACAGGAGGGAACTCTGCTCTGTAGAGACAGAGCACCAAGCAGGGAAAGTGCTTAGAATACGCTCTCTAACTCTGAACACTGTGTGGGGAATTCTTCAATGGGTTGTGACCAGAGCAGGGCAACTGGGAGCAGGGGACAAGAGGAAAAAGAAGAAGAAACTAGCAGGGCCACGTTTTTTGTATTGATATAAAAGACTTGTTACCAAGACCGCAATCCTGCTGTGATCTCTGCTGCGTTCTGGGTCAGACCCAAACAAGATTAATTTCAGAATTAGATCCTAAAATATAATAAGAATAAATTAACTAATAATGGCATGTGTAACACTCATGTGCTTTCCAATTACAAGGTTTGGAATTCACCTCCTTCATTTATAAGACTGTGCATAAGAAGGTGGCTAGGTAGAAAGTGAAGGGGAATGTGGAGCTCTTCCACTACTCCCTCAAATGAAAATTACATTAATGCCAGCACATTAATGCCCAGCACATTTTTTTTATATTCTACTTTTAATTTGTTCTAGTATTTCTTTGAAAAGCATCAATCTAGGCTCGTAGAAAGCAGGCCATGGCCTTGGGTTTCTGCCAAACATCAGGTTTGTGATAATAGTATCTGACTTCTCTTTGCAGAAAGTATTTCCATTGAAAGACGGCTGTTAGTAAATCAGTATAACTGTGGCCATTGGAATACAAGATCTAAACTTGCTGAAAGCCTATGACGAATTGCCTTTCTTAAAAATATGGTTTTGATTGTGGAGGAGGTGGAGCGCCTAGTTCTTTTTCATGTTTTATTGATGGAACATCAGGTGCAGAGTTCCACAGGATGGATTTTATTTTCTATAAAACTGGACAGTTCTCTTTGATAAATGTGTGTTGAACTACTCAAATCACACATATTTAGTCTTATCTCTGTAAATGCGGATATGTCTCTGAATCCTTTATTGTACCATAGTGAGATGACAGTGTTCAGCTTCGCTTATTTATAAAGAATGGCTAGGAAGCATATCCTGTGACTGACTCTTTCATTTTGATCTTATGTTTAGTGTTTTATAATTAAAGAACCCTGAAGCTTAGTCTTAGTGCAAAAAGACATGGCATTTCTAAAGGGCAAGCATCTATTTTTTACTTCCAGAATACAGAGTAAGTGAATATTGTACATTTTAAAAGGTTGCTTGAATAAAGATAGCTCATACTGGCAGGTTATATCAGAAAATCCTGGTTTTCAGTTCTTTCTATTTGTTTCTTGAAGCTTTGTGGTCACAAGGACCTTCTATCCTTGAAGTCTCCCACTGTAGTCATTCCTGTTGTGAAAACTGAGCAACATGGCACTCTGTTGGGTGTTACTCCTGTGAATGCTTTGCTTTTCCAGGTCTGTAAGGACCTTGTAGAATGTTTCCCTTGATGTGCTGGCAGGGACTGTAGTCAGAAACTCTCTGTGTGGAAATTAGTAGGAATATCATCCTGTGCTAATGTGGCCTCTTTGCTGGAAGCAGTCCAATGGGAATTATGGTTCTGATCCAAGGCCATGGAAGTAAAATGGAAGTCTTTCTGTTGACTTAAGTGACCCTTGGATTGGGCCCTAAATGAATTGTGCAACTGCCTTGCACAATCTAAGGCAATGAAACCCTGAAATTTAAGGCCAGTGGAAAATCTTCATTAACATTTTGATTAATTGATATTTAAATGTTCACTTCTGAAATTACCTGACCAAAGCCATCTAATGCTTGTAACGCTGGCGAGTTTCTACATTTCTAGCACATCTTTTAATAGTTTGAGAGGTGGGTTGCATAGATGGCACTAGTCCAATGAGTGTTGAAAGATGTTTGTCTATAGAGAGAGAAACTCCACCACTACATCTTTAGGTTTTCTCTCATGTTTGCATTAGCACTCCCTGATTGCCTGATCCTGCCGACTTGGGCTCAAGTCGGAAAGTAGCAGTGGGAAAACATAGTCAGTTTTGTGGGGTGGTTAGAGGAGAATCTGCATATAAGCTGAGGCTAGGTCCCCTGTTCAGGGAGAGGCATGAATCAGGAGTTGTGAGGAGGTTCATGAGGAAGCATATGCAGTATGTGCCTTTAGTATAGTGTATTGTGACTAGCTGAATTGTGCTACGTGCACAAAGGACTAATAATCCAAGTGCTGTTTTTAGAAACTTTACTTTGGAACAGCTTTTATTTTGGAATTAGTTATGAGAAACAAGTAAATATTTTAAATGTTCTTCAGAGGAGACTTACCAGGAGGCCTTATCAAGTGTAGTATTTCTTCTTAACATCAAAAGAAACGCTGACACCATTGTAATGTATTGTAAAAACACCCATTACACAATAGGCAGTGTTCTACATGGAAATGTCTGTAACTTGTTTGCTCTGAAGTTCACTACATTTATTCTGAAAGTAACAGAATAACAGACTGACCTTTTGTTTCTGTTATGGTTTGAGGGTTTTTTTACGTGCATCTGAAGCTTTCCAAGATAAATAAAATGAATGTGGTTTGATATTTCAATAGCTAATGTTGTATCAAGCTAGAGAGTTTCAGAAGCAATAATGTCTGGGTTAAAACTTTATTAATTGAGTTATGGATGTGGTTAAGTTCACTTGAGGATAAACTTTGCCCTTATTTATGTGAATGTAATTCCTTTTGGGTCATATTCTGCTCTAGGTTACATTGGTGTAAGTCCTGATCGCCTCAGTGAAGTCAGCAGAGTTGCTCTAGATTTATACAGGTTTAGTTGGGAGGAAAAACTTGGCCCCTGGAATTGCATACATATATTTGAGGGAAGAATCTTTTCTTCGATCCTACAAAAAGTAATGGGAGTTGCACGTGTTGCTGCAAGCAGGATTTGGCCTGTGATCTGAATCCTCCAAAGGGATCTGCCAGTCTAGTTGTGGGGCTCAATGCAGGCATAAGGGACACACCAAGACCCCTTTGTGGGACCAGGGCATTGGTGTTGTGGCCTGGTTGGGTTATCTTATGGAACCGTTTTATCTCTGAAGTATTTGCTCTCAATATTTTGCGTGTAAATTTATCCACATGTTATGTGGAAGGCTTAAAAGTAAATGTCTGAGCAAGTTTAACTAGTCATTTCCCTGATTTTTAAAGCACATGATATTTAAAGCAGCCTTAACTAAAATTAACATTTTTTGAGATAACTATGTAAAACAACACAGGTTTGAGATAACACAGGTAAAAACAATGAGAGTCCTGTAGCACTTTAAAGACTAACAATTTTAATTTCTGCAGGCATAAGCTTTCATGGGCTGCAACCCACTTCGTCAGATGTTGCAGCTCATGCCTGCAGAAATTAAATTTGTTAGTGTTTAAAGTGCTACAGGACTCTCGTAGCTTTTGCTGTACACAAACTAACATGGATACCCCTCTGGAACTTTTAGCCCACAGGTGTGTGACATGATACTGTATGAGACTTTAGTAACTAGGAGCCCACTTACTTCAGAGGAGGCAACCACTTAAGCAATACTTATGTGACTGTTGATAAGCCCTGTTGCCACATGAAGTCTTCTCTGGCAGAGTGAGAAGCAGGCGTAAATAAGCAATGGAAGGGGCTAGTTGAGTTCTCTTCAACCTCTCCAACACAGTTGTCAGAAAAAAAGAAGGTTCTCAGGGCCTGCAGAAGATTACTGACTTAGAGACCTTGTGGTTCCAGAGATTTCATGGCAGTGAAAAATATGGGTCACCAAACAGCTAGGTCTGTTTACTTTCCTTTCTTCAGATATAAATGTCAAAAGAACACCCAAACAAGGCTCTGAGCATCTTGATCTGAGCAACTACCATCCAGCAGCATAAATGATGGGGAATAAACTCCACCAATCTAGTAGCAGAGCTGGTCAAATTTTTTTTAGTCAAAATGTGGTTTGTTTGTTTTACTGAGAATTGATTTTTATTCTAAATGGAAACTTCTGTTGAAAATGTCCATTTCTAATTTAAATTTTTAGGGTTTTGTCAAAAAAATTGAAAACATGTACAAAACCAAAACTTTTATTTTTTTTGGCAACTGAAAGGAAAAATTTTGGTTAAAACCACCAAAATTTCAATAAAAATTTTTCAGTTGCAGTAAACAGAATGTTTTTTGGTTTTCTGTTTTTTGATGAAAACTTTTGAAGGAATGGTAGCATTTGTTTTTGTTGACATTGTTCAAAAGAACAAAAAATATCTCCTGATTAGCTCTACCCAGCAGCTTTTAATGCCTGAAAGGAGGCAACAGTTTATCTCAGCCATCCGATGCTCAAAATGAAAAACCTCCAAAATCTCCCCACCCAGATTATAAATAGAATCATACTCCAATCCTTCCCCATCCAAAAAAACTATCAGACGAATGTTTTTTGCAATATGCCTGTAAGGACGTTATATTTGTGCTGTTTCAAGCTGAGGTGAGGGGCAAGTTTCAGAATCCTAAGGCCTTCAGAGAGAATATTCAGGCAGCAGATCTCTTATAATGAAGGAGAATCCAGCTCGGATGCCATGCTGACCACAGCCGTGGCAGCATGTTGTGTGGCTAGAGGTCTGTGAAGCTGATGTAAAGTTAAATTTCTTTGAGCCTTTGGCTTTTTTTTTTTTCTGCCATGTGGACAATATAAGCAGAAAAATAGAATTGGAGTGAAGACTTCACAAAGGAGCAGGGGAAGAAGACAGGTTAACATATCCCTTCACTGGAACAGTGGTGTGTAGAAACTTGGTGGCATCTGAGGCTGTGCCAACCACACCATACAGCTTTGTAGGTGCTTCAGCTACTAGAGACTTGCAACAGAATTAAACTTGATGGGATTCAAAACTGGTATTACAAATGGTGGTCAAAAAACAAAGGAACTTTTGGAAGGCATGTCAGAGAAAAGGTATAAAATATTCTATTTGTGCTTAGCACAAAGCTAATCTAACTGGCTCAAGCAATTATTTTCTAGCTTTTAGGGGCTAACTTGCATGTAGATATTGTTACTTTAAATTAAAACCCTCACCCTCATAAGCACTTGAATCAGAGATTCAAGGACTTTGCTTGGGTGCAGTCCCTGGGCTGAAGCTTACATCCTTGGGGTTCACCAAGACTCCCAGAGCTGGACCTTGGTTCCCTTGGGTCCCTTTGAGCGTCATCTAGATCCTGGAAGACTGCAGCATCCATTCTAAGGGAATTATTATTCCTGGGTCTTTCCTTATTGCCTCTTCCTGTTCCAAGCCCAACTTGAAGCTTGCTTATTTTTAAGCTCCATTTCTGAGCCTACCAGAGCATTCCCAGTACTTTTCTGCATCCGTGCTTCCTTCTGAACTGCTTGATGCTTCTGTTTCCTTCTCTTCCTCATACTCTCTCCATCCTCCAAATGAACTGAAGCTCAGGTTCTGTGATTGTTTAACCCCCCGCCACCACCCCCAAAAAGAAAAAAATTGCTTTAACTAGCTGGGGGAAGGTATGTATTGGCTCCATCTCTCCTAAACTAAAACACCCTCTGGATCACTCTTGAAGCTGAAACAGCTCTGCTCCCTCTAGAGTATGGTATTGTCTGGGTGTATGTGTATCCATATCCTCTACTGGATAAAATATGGGATGGCTTGTCAGCCCAGGCAAGCAAGGCACAGCCTAATCCAAAATTCCCAAAAGCTACAAAATAGATTTTGCATACTCTTTTTTGCTTAATTGATAAATATATACAGATTTAAGGACAAATTGTGATTTGATTTAAATGTCAGAACTCTGTGTCCAGTAACGAAATGCAATGCTAGAAAGTTTGAAAAATGTAGCACTGTGTGAGGCTCAAATCTTAGTGTAGCTAATAGTGCTTCAAGAAGCTGCTTCGTTCCCTTGGCAATTTACCACCCTCAAAAGTCACTTTATCAGGGCATTGCTGTGGTCACCACTGGTTGGTGAGGCCACAGCAGGATTGTAGCAGTTAAGCCTGAGTGCAGGAGATTTCCATGGAGTAGGGATGGGACCTGCACCTCCATGCCCCACTCTCCTAGCAGTAGGCCCAGTGAATGTGCTCAAGGAGCCAGTGCTGAGCCATGGGCCCACCTCATGTTCTGCCCCCTGCACCAGACCAGGAGCACTGGCAATGGTCGCGGTTCCTGCTGCTGGGCGGCCCTGTATAGCTATTCAATTATACAGTGGGCGGGAATGGAAATAACTGTTTTGTGGTTTGTTTCTCACCTGTCAAAATAATGAACCAACGCTAGCTCATGTTGCCAGGGGTGGCCCTAATGCAACTTACACCTGAGGGTGATTCTTCTTTCGCACACGTGGCAAATGTGTTTTGGGAGCCACAGGTCCTGAGTTGTCCATGAGGCTACACATATGTGGTTTAGCTGGCAGTGTAACGTGAATGTGGATCTGTTACACTGTGCCCTTCTAGGATAAGGGTAGATAACTGGCCTTTTTTAGGGTTTGTTACACTGTTATTCCATGTTAAAAAGTTATAATTCTGACCAAGGAGAGGTGAATGTGCAGAATCTGACCACTTTACGGGTTACTATGACAATCTGAAAATTATATTGGGATTTTCTGTAAAAGGTTTTTTTTTTCTTTGTCATAAATTACTCGGGAAATGTTAATGAACAGACTTGGAGATGTATAAAACAGTAATTTTTTATCATAGATATGAAAGTCAGCAAAGTCAAAACTGGTTGAACAGTGAAACTGTATGGATAAAATTACATACATGGACGAGTTTCAAGCAAATGGGAAATGCAGGATCCTAAAGAAAAACTTTCAATCAGAAAAGAGATAAACAAACTTTTGGTACTAAATGGTATTTAAGCTTTGTGCATGTTACAAGGGCCAAGGAGAGTTCAGATTGCAAAACATGAAATAAGCCATTTAGCTCATAATGTAAACTTACTGAAGAGCTTCAGATTCAGAAAACACTCTGCCTATTCTTCATTGACATGGAGCCACTGAGCTTCTGGGATTCGTTATCCCATTGGTTCATTATCCTTCATACAGTATTCTTAACAGATATGGAGACTGCCTCTGCAGTGCCGTTACAATCACTAACACCTTTAATTAACAGATTCGTCTGAAACGTAAACTCTCTGATATCCAAGGACATGTCACAAGCTGCTATGTTGTTTAATTTATTAAGTCATGTCCAGATCATAGATTAGGTACTTATTATGATGTATTTACATAGAGTTATACAATTCTAGAAATGAAAATTGCCATTCAATGTCTGTTGCTTCTGTGCTCTAGGACAATTGTTGATTAGCATGAAAGTTCATTAGAGTTTTCTCCCAGCATGCTCCATTTCCTTTATGAAAGTCATAATATATACCATATGTGTAAGTAGAGGAACAAAATAAAACTTAATGGAGCACCTGAATGAAAAAAACAGATAGTAAACATCTGTTTTATGAAAAGTTATGACCCAATCTTTGCAGTATCAACGTAATATGATGCACTTACTATCTGTATAGCAAAATAATCTTCTGAATTCAAAATTTCAGACTAATTTGTTAATTAAAGGTGGTTGTGTAGAGCAGTTACCATTTCACAGTTAACAATACTGTATAACATCATTTTCAGCAACAATGAGTCACCCTCGAATTCCTGCTGGGAGATGTTGACAGGCAGCAGTGTACAGGTATTTTCATTTAGGGCCTCTCCAGATAAAGGAGCTGCATGGCTAGATTCCCATAGTCTGCTTTATCAGGACAAGCCAGATTAGTTGCACAAGTATCTGTGTGTGGGGGAAGGATTCTTAATAGACTTGAGGACCATATTGTATAGGAATACAGGAATACAGCAGGTACATGCAGCCAGTGTATTAAATGTCCATAGAGGAAATGCTTTGGGACAGATTGTCATTCTTATAACTGTTGCTTAACCTACGTTTTCTCGTAATTAACAATGTAGGCAGAGTCAGTCATACCAGGATGATGCTATGGACTTGATTCTCAGCTGACTTGCTCTTTATTTAGTTGTTCCACCTGGTGGAAGGTGTGTGCAAAAGCTTGCAAATCAAAGTAGGGTCCCTCAGTTTGCACAGTATATGGCCCCAATTATCACAGTCTTTGAGCACCCACAATTTTTAATGTATTTATCCTCACAAGGCTCCTGTGAAAAAGGGAAGTACTGAGGTACAGAGAGACTAAGGTCACATAGGAAGTCTGTGGCAGAACAGAGAATTGAAGTCAAATCTCTCAAGTTTCCAACTGGTGCCCTGATCATTGGACCACCCTTCCTGTCATGACTATATAAAATACAGGGCAGTGGAGAATCAGGCTCAAGATAATTTCTTTGACTCTGTTACAGTCAACTGTTAATTTTCATACTGGGTCAGGCTTTTAGCAAGTTTTTGGAATCCTGTTTGAAGGGAGATGTTAAAGCTTCCATGCTATCTTCTGCTCCTTACCTATATTTATGGGTTTTAGTTGAAAAATAAAATGTTGCAATAGTTTGACTTTGCTCTGTAAATAATGCAATGTGATTTAAAGTTAATTTTAACTATTCCAAATGATACTGTATTGTGAAATGTGTTCTTTTAACGTTAGGTCTGTTTCGGGAAGTATTTATACATGCTCTGTATTTATGCTCTGTACCCTTGGAAATCAAAAGAGAAAGTGATTTGCTAGTTAATGATTTTTATCACATAAAGGCAAATGAGGTAAAGTAAAACGTTAGGGTAAAATCACATCTGGCTAATATTCTAACCAATTAGTCTGATACTATTTTATCTACCTAACAGGTTTTCACTAGAGTGTCATGGATTTTTTGAAGTTTTACTCGGTGTACCTTGTTTCTATTTTTCATAGGTCTATTCAAATTATATGATCGACTGATGCTACTAAGACTAATAAAATCCCAGCTAGCTTTGGGTGTACGTAGCTTTTGCCTACATTGAGGTTGGTTATTGTTATTTATGTTCAAAATTGAAAGTGTTCTAGCTGTGGCTTTATAGGCTTGTGGGCTGATTGACAGCACATGTCCTGGTACCAGGTTGGGAGATTAATTTCATCACCCCATCTCCCCTGCATTGTCCCCTATAGAACCTCATTGCACAAGCTTGATTTGCATGAAGTGGATTTCACATTCCAAATATTAAAATAACTAAATAAATCTAGGTTTAAGGCATGTGACTTTTACAGAAAGACCTTCAGGGCTTTTCCTGGCACTGCCATATATTGAAACTGCAGTGTTTTTTATTGCTTCTCAGAATGGGACTGTGTAAGCAAAAAGCACAGTCATTATGTGCTCAATATTACCTCACAATGGTTTTTGACATTTAACACCTTTCTTATGTGAGGGAATATTTCTCCAGGAACCTGGTGAAATGATCTACTTTTTTATGAAAAAGCTGTTGGGTATTTTTCCTTCCAAGTTGACAGCAACAGAGAACTAGTGAAGAGGGATTTTGATTTACTGTCTCATTCAGGACAATACCTTTATATAATGTACATTCCTAATTGCACTCTATAGCATTACCACCATAGGCTGTAAACCCAAGTCCTGGTATGGACCCAAAGATGAGATTGCTGCTTACTGAACCGTATGGTATGGGAAAGCGTTGTGTGCAAACATTAGTGAGACAATAATGCTTGTATTGGCAGATTCCTTGGCTTGTCATTTAGTAGGGAACCTCTTTCCTTCATTTGGAGGAGTAGTCACACACAGCTTATAGCAACGAAATGACAACAGTACTGTATTTCTGGCTCTTTAGGAAAATTCTGTCCTATTTGCGTTGGCATAGAGCCTAAACCTGCATGGTGCTGAGTGCTTTCCACACCAGTTGAAGTTATTTATACTTAAATTTGACCGACTCTGTGTATTTTTCAATGATCTCAAATGCTTTACAGTTTGGAAAGTTGAAGAGTGAATGATAGATGCTACTTTGAAATTTCTGTATACTCTTCCCTATGTTTTTTTTTAAACATTCAGGGAGACAAAGGTCTCTGTATCTGTCTTGAGTCTATATAATCCTAACAGTCTGTGCTACACTCCATGTTCTATTGCACACAACCTCACATCCCACATTAGAGGGCTATTATTTAAGTTGCAATGTCAAACGTTCAAATGCTAGAAAATGCCAGCTGTATGGTTGCCCATGCAACCCTAATTCTACCCCCTTGCATGTCCACCTTATGCACAGAATAAGACCTGGGTTCTGTGGGGAGAAAAATAATATTTGATCATATAATTAAAGACTGTACCATAATGTATAAGCAGAAAGGGTGTGCATTAAGGTTGCATGGGCAGTCATATATTTGGTGCATTCTAACTCTGGAGTTTGACTTTGTAACCTAAATAATGTTTTTCTAATATAGAAAAAAAAAGTGTAAATTTCTAGTTTTTTTTTCTTTTTTTAAAGGTAAAAGGCAAAAAAACACATTATATTATGAGAAACTGCAACATCCCCCATCATCACTAGGGTTTGAATCCTGAACCATCAGCATTGTATCACTGACTATTGTAGCCTCTTGAGCAGCAGGAAAAAGTTGGTATCCTGTTGGGAAGGTGGGGGCAAAATTGACTTTTGGGTCCTGGGATCGGTCCTCCAACTATGTTAACTCCCCTCCCCGCTTGTCCACAGAGCTACTGTTACTCTGTCAGCTCCCAGGCATTCCCATTACCATTGCTGCTTCTAATGTGTTGCTGTTTTTGTGTCAGCCTGAGCCCAGGCTGAGAATGTTTGTGTTTA
Organism: Mesoclemmys tuberculata; assembly: GCA_007922155.1. Lineage (NCBI taxonomy): Eukaryota > Metazoa > Chordata > Testudines > Chelidae > Mesoclemmys > Mesoclemmys tuberculata. The sequence continues at coordinate 29,637,648 of ML675649.1, forward strand.
GTTGTTGTTTTGATGTGCTGATAAAATTTTCCCAAAGAACACACGTGACAGAAGGGAAATGGCAATTTTTGACAGTTTGTCTCAGCAAAAGCTGAATGGAATTTCATCAGATAAAACAAAGGCACTTTTCTAGCTCAAAGGTCTATTCCTTGCTAAATATTAAAGATCCACTTCAAATAATGGATCTGCGAGAGCTTCTCAAAGAAAATGTCACAAGAATCCTTTATATTGTAAACTATTAGGCAACCTAAATGCAGGGGGTCCATACCAGCTTCGCCTGTAAATTGGCACCACATGGGATGTTAATAGCTGCATATCTGATGTTCGCTTATATGGAATAGTTCTGTGTGTCTGGAAAACTAGGTTCTATTCACAGAATTTCCTCACAAATGTTATGTTGGCTGAGGGGATTTGTCCCTTTCCCATAGAAGTGGCAGAGGAGTCACATCCAGTGCTCCCCAAACTTGAGAATCAATGGAGAATTTCCAGAAGCCAGGGGTATCTGCACTGCTGCAAACCCATCCCACTCAATGTCAATGTGGATTGCTTTGTTTTTCTCTGTTGGTTGATTTTGCCCCTTCCTCCTCTCACAAATAAGCCAGACCTCAAACATTGTGGGCCTTTATCTACCCCGTATACAGGACTTATGTTAACTCTTTGTAGCTTAGATCTTAGTAAAGAACTCTTTTTTGTAAATGCATCCACTGAGTGATTAGTTGAAGTCTAAGGAGCTGAGGAGTTTGGTACATGTAATTCACGCTAGATAATCTCTACCTCTTATGGTCTCCAAAGACTGTATGTTTTGAATCATCTCCAATGAGCCCAGCATGGTTTCTTTCTCTGTGTTGTAGAAGCTTATTCATGATACGTTTGGAAATAGTTGTTTCTGTGATTAATTCAGGAACTTTAATAATGATCGGTTTAAGTAAAGACACAAACATTACAGAGTACTCTGCTTCCTTTTAATTGGTAAAAGAATGTGCACAAATAGAGGATTCATATGGCCTAAACCTCTAAAATCTCATTATGTTAATTGAAAAATGTCAGCCCTTGCCATTAATAAATGATTTAGCCAATTCAATCTCTGGGGAGAAATGGAACTGACTTTAAAAGCCATCATTCACTGTTAGATGCTAATGATAAACCATAGCCCCTAGATCTCAGGAATTAATAGCTTCAGGTTTATCACATTATTTTAATATATTAAGAACATTTCAGTTTCCTTATACATAGTAGAGTTTTATTCTAGAACATCTTTGCTTAGAAATAGCAGGAAGGTGCCAGGAGGACATCTTCACTATTTCTAACACTCCTTTTCTGCTTTTTAGGATCTGCAAATAAATGCCTTAATAGTTGGTGACTTTTTTTTAATCAAGGTTTTTTATTTCCATTGGCCAGCAATTTCTGTTGTCTTTTACTTGCTGGAGGAAAGAAAAAATAATCTAGACAATGAGAATTAGCTGTATAATCAAACCATTGCAGTAAACAAGTAATTAATTCTCATGAAGATGTGTGTGGAACCAATTACTAACAATGTGGCTTTTACAAATTCTTCTGGAAAACAAAAATATTTGGCTTGTTTAAAAAGGACTTCCTATTAAGTGACTGGCTATAAAGGAAGTCACTTCTAGTATTCTCTTACAGAAAAAAAAGGTTGATACATATTTTCAGTGTGCTATGATGATTGTTACCTTGACAGAAATGTGTGTTTCTCTAGCATGGTCTTTGTTTTAAGGACATAAAAGATTGTAGGAACAGGAAAAAAAGCCATTTAAGCCAACATATTAGCTTTTCATTTCCTTTTGGTTGATAGAAAACCATCTGTTTGTCCTTTGATCCTTTTTTCCCTCCAAATCAAGTCTAGAATTTCTATTCAGCACCATAGAAATTGGTGGAACTTTTTGTCACTGACTCCAGTGGGAGCAAAATCAGGGTTGAGTCTTCATCTTTGTTTGTTTGTTTGTTTTTTCCCCGTTGGCTTTAAATTATAGCCGTGGTTCATTCTATCCATCAGATAAATATATATTTGCAGCACATTTGCCCCGTGGGTCCCTCCCACGTACAATTAAATATACGAAAATCCAGGACTGAATTCAGAACTGTAAGCTTTTCTAAGATAGTTTATAAGATTTTCTTTAATTTTACATTTTATGGCCTTGCTTTCTTCTTTCACCGCCTGGAGACAGCTTGCTCAGCATCAGTGCTTTTTAAAGACCGTTGGGGATACCTATTGTGCCTCTAAAGTTCCATACCTCTAAGAGATTTGGTTCTGATAAAACCAGGCCAGCCACCTGGCCGGTAAATTATCAACAATTCCCTTCTATTTTCATTTACGTTTTTTGTTCGTGCTCACGACAGCCCTGAAAGGTAATAGCATGAGCAAAAGTTCTGACTTCCTCACATTGCTTAACAGTTGTACCTTACCCTGACCATGCTGCCTTCCCTTTTGAGACCAGCATACAAAGATGCCAATTAGTTTCAACGGTAGCAGTGGTTTTAAGGAGAGAGACACGTCTCTGTCATAAACTGGATTGAAACCACCATCTAACTTCATGTAGCGCATCAAAGTCAGAACAACTGCTGGACAGTAACGATTTTTACCATGTGCTGGGCTTGAACCAGCAGCTTCAGGTTAAAAGGCTCTGTAGTCTGTTGTGTTGACTGAGCTATCCATCTACGATTTTCTTCATCGGTCATTTTACAATCCAAGCTGAGTCTGTGGCCTGTCTTTGCTATCTCTACACCTTGAAAATCGCTGAGAATGATATACACCCTCCTAGGAAGATTTCTTTTACAGAAATCTTAACTCATTTCAGAAAGTTTTTGTTCACTTCTGTTTGCCTAGTGAAACCAAAATATTATTTTAATTCTATTTTCTAAACTGTGCTACTACACATTCTTTAAAAGCACTGATAATGACATAGCTGCTTATGTCTCATGATCTGCCTGCTAACCTGGCATCATCATATTGGCATTTAATATTCTACTAATACATTGTCACAAGAGCCGACATGAATTTAGGTCTCTTTAATTGTACTTTTGCATGCAGGGCAAACTGCCCTTTGTATTTCAAGATGGGTGGCAGCCGTAGCGTGTAACTGATCCTGGAGAAATGGCTCAGTTTTCATGTGATGACTTGTTCTTTGGATTATGTGTCAAATTTTCATCAATCTCCAGACTTCCATTGTTTACTAGGGTTCTTTTCATTTAGTAACTTAGTGGAGGGGCGGACATGTGTGGTTTTACAGTTTTAGTCAGCAAGAGAGAGCCTGGGTTTGCAATACCGCATTTCCTGCAGTCCAAAAGTCAGTCAATATAGTAGCCAATTCATTGCTGCAGGTATTCTCAGGTCTTCTGTTCAGTCCCCTTGTGCACTGACAGAGTTGTTTGCTATTGTACTTTAGCTACTGTTTTTGTCCAGTCTAGTTTTAAATGTGCCCAGTAATGGGCCTTCAACATTTAGATTATTTCACTGACTAATTGTTCTTCTTGTCAGGAGGCTTCCTCTGATATGCAGCTTAAATTTCCCTATTCCTTAACTTCATCGCATTATTTCTAGATATATCCTTTTTATTAAGCTAAATAAAACCTCTTCCTCATTTGTGTTTAAACTCTCCATGTGTGGAAGCTGTTATTTTATCTTCTCTCCTATCCCAGTTGTTGCTTTTACAAGCTATATTTTGCGCATTATTGAACCCCTTAATCTTTTCTGATAGATCAGCCTCCAGCCCTCTGATTTTTATTGCTCAAATCTGAAGCTCTTCCAATTAGTCAATCTGGTAATGAGCTGCCTATAAGTGAATACACTATTCCAGGGGCATTTTAATCAGACTACAACTTCCCTGTCGTGGGACATGATGCCTCTCCACATGCAGTCCAAACTGTATTGATATTTTTTGCTGCCATGTCATGTTGCAAACTCCTGTTTCATTTGTTGTCTATTAGCACCCCTAAGAGCTCTGTTATACGTTACTTGTGCACCCTGAATTCAATTCCCCATTGATATCAGATGTTGGAGCTTGCCTTTCTTCAAGCTGAATATCATTTTATTTCATCTCACAATACTTTGTATTTTTCTGTTAAAGCCACAGCTTCTGAAGCCATTTGTTTACATGAGAATCTCAGCTTTCATTGTGAAAGAAAAAGAAAGTGTTTCTCTCTCATGGTTGCAGAGAAAAGTTTGAAAATGTGAACCCTAGAAACTCAGAAAACAAGAAGGCAAATAAATACAACTGTACATTTATATTTTTTTTAAATCTGATTTTTTGGGGGACTAGAATCCTCATTTTTCACTCTTGGGGTTGGCAATACTTCACTCTTGCTGTTTGTTAAAGTTGAAACTTTCTTCATCATGTAATAAAGCCCTCTGAGGCAATCCCATATTTCTGGAACCTTTCTCCAACAGTCCCATCAGAGCCTGAATTACACTGGGCCTGAATAGGCTTTTGATTGATTTTTATAATACGGAATGGGCTTTTTGCTCAACAAATATACCTCATTTTCTGGTTGATTTTTATATGGGTGATTTGGTAGCTAGCACTCATATAATGTCCCAAATCTGCAGTTGGCAACACATGGGCAGCCTCCTGTACTCCGGCAGAGTCCCACTGAACTCAGTTTGTTTCTGGCCACGTGGATCCAACTACAGGATGATAAGGGTCTGAATTCCTAAGTAAATAAAATAAATTACACACCTCTCAAAGAAAAATTACCAGAAAACAAATCTTGCTCATGTTTTTAGTCTTTATAGATTCCTTTGTATTCATCAGGTGTTTGCAGCTCCTTGCAACTTTGGATCTCTGCTTATTTCTCTTCTCAGTTGTTAAATGAAGATGTTAAATAAGGCTGGATTTAACAGATTCCTGCAATACCTCCCTTTCCTGGGGATGCCTAGATGTGCCTGAGAAGGAATTTCTCTTTGCCTATAGGTGTCAGATACCACACACACATTATTTTGTACAAGTTTTCTTTCTTTGTTTTAACAGGACTCTCTCAGGACTTTTCCTGCACTCTCTCAAATTTCATTCCATTGATCCAGGCTATTTCCTTCATTTAGAACCATCTTTCCTCTGTTTTTAGTCGTTTCTCATCCTTTGATTTTGATTCAGTGAAAGTCTGATAAAGTTGAAAAAATAGGTGCTAGTCTTGTAAACCCTTTACTGCACATGCTTATCTTTAGGCCTGTGCATTATCTTATTGGCTTCAGCAGGTCTACTCCTCTGCTTATGGGTGTGTGTGTGTGTGTGTATACACGTATTTGTAGGATTGAGGCCTTAGTCTTTTAAAATAATTGGCTTTAAGTGTTTTCCCCTGTTTCCACAAGTAATATCTAGCATAGAATTTAATTAGTTGCACAACAAAAATGAGCTGAAGTTTGGAAAACATGCCTTCCAGTGAGAGATTTAAGAAGCTCAATCCAAGTTTATCCAAGACAGGGTTAAAAGGTGACTTGATCACAATCTATAAATCCTTATACAAGGAAGAGATTTCCTTGTATAAGAGAGAGGAGGCAGCTTGAGCATAAAGAAGGCTTAATGAGATCCAGTAGTCGGAATCTGCAGCATGACAAATTCAGACTAGAAATAAGATGCAAATTTTTAACAGTGAAGATTATTAGCTGTTGGAACAACTTGGCAGATTATCGCATGAAATCAAAACTGAATACCTTTCTAAAAGTTATGCTATAGCTCAGTGGTTTCCAAACTGTACCACATTGCGTACCACCAACATAAACCTTTAGGACCACCACCTGTAGGGGCTGGGGGAGCGGTGGGGTTGGGAGGGAGGAGTGGCTGCTATGCTGCTTGAGGGTGAGGCTGGTGCTGGAGGGGCTCCTAACTAGCCTTTGTGACTCCTGGCCAGCTGCTGTGTGTCCAAGAGGGAAGGGAGGCAGAACAGCAGGGTCCCCACGTTGCTTGGGGGCAAGGCCGGCACTGGAATGGGTCCTGGCCAGCTTCCCAGCAGCAGGTGGATGCGTACCAGTGGGAGGTGGCCTGTGTACCACTGGTGGTACGCATAGCACAGTTTGGGAACCGCTGCTATAGCTCATGCATAAATTACAGGCTATGCTTTGCTGGAGGACAGACTAGATGGTTATAATGGTCCCTTCTTGCCTTAAAATCTATTAATTTTAGAAAAACATGCAAACAATACAAAAATAAATATAATAATAGTTTATATGCTTGGATGACTAAAATAAGTCCAGTAAATCAGACCTCTTACCCAACACAGGCTATGGACTCGATCCCACTAATTCCTGTATCAATCCCATTATTTATGCATGCGCTTTTGCATATGTAGTGTGGTTACATTCTGCTAAAGCTGTAAATAAAACAAGTTGTAAAAAGGAAAGGCTCTAGCACTCAAAATAATTTTTAAAAAGAGCAGGAATACCGCCCATATTAATGTTGTAATTTAATTATAAATAACAGTTCTCAATTTTGCAAACTTAGATAAGCACTTACCTTTATACACTGTGTAGTCACTGAAGCCAAAAGGACTACTCACTGTGTTAAGTTAACCATGGCTGTAACTCCCTTCAGGTTCAAGGCCAAAGTTAGTGACACTTATTTTTTAACTAAATATTAATGTTTTGGCACACACACGTCATCTTCAGAGTTGAAATGTTGCATTTACTGGGCTAGATTTGAACTGTCAGCCAAAGTAGAAAAAAGCATTGTTCTCGTTTCAACCTACTGAGGCATCCAGTTCTTATAGAATATATTTTCAAGCTGCCAAGAGCATAATGCAGATCATTAGTAAGTCTCACTATTTTCCATCTGTTTCTTATTCTTTCAAATGTGAACATAATGGATATTTTTGTTGAAAACTGATGTGTGCATTTGGAGGTAGGGCTTAGAGAATTTGAACTATAGAAGAGTTTTACTGTGCCCTGCTGTCAATACATTGTATAGTCAGTGAATCATGCATAAGTGTCCAGTTCTTGTCATTAATTAGTCCACTCCATTCTTTTTAATTAGTCTAATTTAAGCCTTGACACATCTATATAAAAATTGTCCTTGGTCATAGCAACACTTTGTTTGAAAACCTTTGGCTCTGCACTGCTAATAAACATGTTAAAAATTATTGCAATATCTTATTTATTTCACCTGTTCAGATGGCTTTTACAATAAAATTCTATTTTGGGGAAGTGGGAGAGGGAATCATTCCCTTCTTAGTATGCAAAATATTTTCTTTTAGTATCTGCTGCTTGGGGGCAAGGCTGTAAGGTAGTGCATAATTGTATGTTGCAGACCTAATAGGAAAACTCATGCATAGACTGTAGACTACTGGTTTCACTAACTGAACGCAGGGGCTACTACTGTATGGACTTGATAATGAGCCTGTAATTTTTGTATAAGCATTTCATGCTGGCAATTTTCTCACAGAACATAATTTGTCTTCTATTCGTTGATAGATTTTGTGAAACAAAACTCCCATTCATGATGGGCCGAGCAAAAGTAGTAAAACATCATCATAGCTGGGCTTCATTGTACACTGTGATTTTATGTCAAGAATGTTAATGATTTGTTTATGAATAAGTGAGCTTGTAGTATTGTGAAACAACGTGGCAGGATTGCTGAATGGACATTTCAAAAGCAGAGAATTCTTGAATTGAATAAACTGTGGATGTTTGTCTCTCCAGCTTGTTGTAAGTAGATTTCTGGATTTAAAACAGCAGCATTTACTCAGTGGATTGCTATGTTCTGCAGTACTCATCCGACATAAGAATTGACTGCCCACTGATGAAGCAACTAGGTGGTTAAACGTGCTATTTTTTAAGTGCAGTTAATCTCTTCGAAGTGGTTCAATTTTAAAAAAAGTTTCCTTCCCAAAAGAAATTACGTGCCTTAAATAGAGTCATAGTGAGGTTTGAAGAATCAGCACAGATAATGAATGTGTTCTTTGAGGTTTCAGTGCATTGCTTTGATGTAACGTTTTATTTTGTTGCAGTCCCCGTCAGCCTTCCTGTTGAAATTTTACATTAGTTGTAAGTGTCTTTTATGGTCACGAAGCATATAACTTTCTAACCAGTGTTTGAAAAATCCTCACAAGTTTTTCCAAATTGTTAGTGATTTCTAATCAAATGATTGCAAAATTATTTTCTGAGCAGGACATTTTATTTGGTGATGGAAAAGATTACTTAGACCATGACTACAAATGTCCAGTGACTGAAAATCCCTGCACGAAGGGCTGTGTTAGAGGGGCTGTGGCCAGTGTTGCGCTGATGACTACTATAGAAAAGTCCAGGAAAATAATGTTGTTTTTTTTATTTAGTTCATGGTATGTGTGGTGTTCAGTAAATCAGATGTGGGGCCACACATTGAATAATGAGGATAAAAAGAAATACTGAATAGCTGCCTCGTTCTCTGAACACTGTCCTACGGGGCACTGAATGAAGGAGTGTCCTATGGAAAAAATAGTATGTGATAACGAAATTGAAGACTGTATCCTAATACACATGCACAAGGGGGACAGAGTTAAGATTAAGTGAGTAAGCTTAGTTTTGGCACTTCCTAATAATTTAGTTTTTTGCTTTGTGTCCTTAAAATGTTCCTTTTAGCATAGTTTTTTGTGGGATGGGCAGGGGAGTTGGTATGGAATATAGAAATACAGTAAACAGTCGGAGTATATTACAGCTGCTCTGCTTCTTCCTTGTAGTATTTGTTCTGGCATTGAAGTAGCATCTAAAGCACCAACCTGGGATTGTGCTAGGTAATGTACACAGACATAACAATGCCTGAAACACCTGACAGACCAAGTAATTACTTCTTTGTTTTGTTTTTCTGCTTAGTACATAAGGTGAAATGTAAGAATGACTTCTTCAAGCCACCTTTCAGAAACTATTAAAATGAATGACAGTTTTATGTTTAAGAAGTTGTGAACTCCAAATCATATTGAAGACACTGAAAAACTGTAGCTACATAACTACCTGTTTGTTGCTGTATCTGGAAGCCTGACAATGTGAGTCACTGTGCGGTGTGCCCATCCTTCCAGGAAATGAGGAATTTCAGCAATGTATTCAGGAAACCTCTTATGCAATTGACATAATGAAATCCTGTTGCAGTAGGAGCTCTGTAAGCAAGCTCCCAGCCTGTTCACAAAGTATGGCATTTCTTGAAATTGACCTTTGTAATACAGCTCATTTCTGTGTAAATGAATGGATACAACTGAGATCACGATTTATATGAAGGATAATGCTGTGCCTGGAGGACTTACCTGAAAAATCACTTGCAATTATTAAATAAACTGAGACTTTCTGTAGTGCTGTTTCCCCCCAAAACTTCTGTTTCCACATTGCCAGCTGGAATATGTTCTGATGGGAAATAGTATTCAAATAGGTTGGCATGCCACCTAGGATCATTTCCTCAGAAGCCTGGTTGGAATCTTATGGAGAAAACTGGATTTTACTGTGAAATACTTGTTTCTTTCTGCACCAAACAGTACAGATTCTGGCACCAAATTAATACAGGTAGTGTATTCTATCAGGCTAGCCTCCACAGCTGTTGGACTGTGCTTTCTGCTCAGGCAGTACTTAGATGGCAGCAGGCACAGTGGATGCAGATAGATTAAGCAAGGATAGCTATAAAATTTTTTGCCTTGAAGAGCTCCATGATAGCATCACCTCTGGCGGAGAAGAATCATCACTTCCTACCATTTCAGTCACTTGGGGGGCAGAACTTCAGGTGATGTAAATTGTCCAAGCTCCATTGACATTTACCATCTTCCCCAAGGGCCTGTATACGCTATTCCTTTGGGATTGTGTATTTATTACTGACACTACTTTCAGACTTCCCTCCCAGGTCTCTGATACTGACTGAGTGAATAAGCAGCCAAAGAGCTATTTCCATTCACCCTTACATAACTACAGATGCAGATGAGACCATCTCTGAGAGTAAGGAGGAAAATGATAAAGGTGATTTTTTTTATACACGCATACACTCTCTCTCTCCACATATGCAATGCACTGTTGAGCTTCACAAAATATGTGGTGCAGCTTAATGGTGCATTTACATGCGCAAAATATCCTTTCTCTAAACATAAGAGGAAACCTCAAATCAGTTTCTTGAATCCGTTTCTCTGTCACATCAAGGATATCAGTGATACTAAAAACATTCTGTTAACTTCTAAATTATAGCAGTGGTAAAATGTAAAAGAACAGTATCCGTATCAAAGGACAAGTATCAAAGCTATTCAGTTATCTACAGATGCTGCAGGGAAGAGGGATTATAACCTGAGTCTCATTCAATGTGTTGATGAAGCCCTGTCCCTGTTAATCCTGTAGAAGAAGTGATTCAAAAGACAATGTCCATCATTTTTAAAAATGTTTTCTGACCTTTGTTACCAAGAATTCATAGGTTATTAAACCAAACCTTGAAGTAAATCCAGTTAATTTTTCACCATTTTTGCTGTTAGTTTTACTTTTTATGTTTTCATTCCCTTGAACTATGAAACTAGAGTGGTCTTTTACTTCCGTGTATAACCATTACGCTTTCTTCTTCTTTTACAACTAGAACATTGCTGTTTATATTTGGGTTTCCAACTATGCTGGGGAATATTTAAGCCTTCCAGCTTCTGTTCGCTTCGTTGAACCCAATGAAATGGCCATGATATCTTGATGAGCCTGGTACCCTACTAGCAGTTGTAGAGAAGAAAAAACAAAGCCTGGAGGACATCTGTTTACTTCAGTGACCATTGAATTGCATTTTATAGGGGGCAGGTCTTGCTGAATGTGCATAAGTCTTTTTTTGTTGCTAGCCTGTCAGAACATCCATGGTACAATGTGCACTGAATTTGTTTGGAAAGCATGTAGCTGAAGAAAGCTGTGCTATGTGTGTGCATGTGCCTGGTGAACTTAGCGGCTGCAGTGAAAAATTTTAGTAAAGTTGAACAACGAATGGGTCTCATACACAGTTCTTGTCTAATTCATGGTGCAGCTTATCATGTAAAAGCTATACAGCTCCTAACATTTAAGCGGAGCCCTTCTGTGGACTTGAAACGTGCTCCAGCAGTGGTTGGTGTTTTGATAATGTGTAGCCAAATTGTTCCACATTTATTTTTATGATCCCTTTTCTACCACCAAAAGTAAGAAATGACGTTACAAATCTGTGAACCAATACCTTTTCATAGTAATGCAGTAGAACCTCAGAGTTATGAACTGACCAGTCAGACGCACACCTCCTTTGGAACCAGAAGTGCACAACCAGGCAGCCACAGAGTGAAAAAAATAAAAAAGCAAATACAGTACAGCATTGTGTTAAATGTAAACTACTAAAAAAATAAAGGGAAAGCAGCATTTTTCTTCGGCATAGTGTTTTTCAAAGCTATATTAAGTTAATGTTCAGCGGTAAACTTTTGAAAAACCAACTATAACGTTTTGTTCAGAGTTACGAACATTTCAAAGTCACGAACAACCTCCATTTCTGAGGTGTTGGTAATGCCTGAGGTTCTGCTGTATCTGTGTAGGAGACAGGGGACGCTGTTAGGTTCCCCTTGCAGTTTCCTCTGCCTTTTTTTCCATTGCGGGTTGTGACTGACCCCCTATGGAAGAAACCTGGGAGGAGCACATCTAATCCATCTCTGCCATATGTGTCGAAGACAGTCATTATATATAGTTTTTAATCCCTTTAGCTCCACTGCCACGTGAATAAGGGTTTCAGAATCAGACACTTTTTGACACGTTTATGCTGCCATTTACACCACTGCTTAATTTGGCCCACAGACTTAGATGGGAGTTGCATCTTCTAAATATAGGCAGAAATTGGGTGAATTTAATTCACAGAGTATAGCACTGGCTTAAACTGTGTGTTTGTTCAATTTGGAGACTATCAGTAAAGCTATACTATAAAATTCAATATTATAATAGTTGAAAGAACTACTAAATGATATATGTGTCCTTTGGGCTGAGTAGTCAGAATACAAAGAACGAGAAACTGAAACTGAGGAGAGAGACATGGTATAAAAAGCATTACTAAACACAAAGTTAAACTGCTAAGAAAACATTTTTGAGTGGGGAAATTATTGCATTTATTTATTTGCGTTAAAATTATTTATTTAGGTTGGTGGGAGTTTTCAGCAATCTCTCTATAATTAAAGGTATACATTTAGAGCTCAGATAGATTTGCAGCTGTATGCACTAGACCTGATGCTAAAGTAACTTCTTTAACAAAGTTCTATGCTAGATTAGATCTCTATAGAAAGAGGGGATATGGAGACTGCAGGGAAATGTTGGCCAGGCGAGCATGGAGTTTATTCTAGTTGCTAAGCCACTGGGGGCTGAAGTTGGAGTGCAGAGAAGCTGCTACAATTTAATTTATTAGGGGGCTGTTAGGAACCAGCAGAGCCTGAGAAGATGGTAGCACTGACCCAAAAAGACTCCTGACTGGGATGTTGTAGAGTGTGCAGCAATTTGGCATCTTCCTCATGGAACTCTGGCCCACTGGAGACCCACAGAGAGAGCGGAGATGGTAACACTACTAGTCCTTTGCTGGGGTGAATCCCTCCTCTAGAGAAGAGCATTGAGCTGGGGTAGAGATATGTCCTGCACCCTCTGTCTGTATACCTTGGATAGGAAGGGTGCCTTCCTGAACAGTTGGCTTCCGTTCAAAACCATACCATTCTTCTCAATGCTGTCTACTTTCCTGGGGAACCGTGGTGGCTCCCTTTCAACAACCAAATGGAGTCCTTGAGAATGTCAGACTTAAATATTCAGGTTCAGATCAATAAAAGGCAGTGCTGTCAATCAACAACAAAGGTCAATGAAACAATTTACTGTTTTATATAAAACAAATGGATTATCACCATGTTAGACACTCCCCATCATGTAGCTATGAATCTAGGAATCCAGCAGACTTTCATTTGGCTCATTGTGTTTCAGCTCATGTATGCTTTGTTTGGGAAGAGACTCCCATCCTTTGTGTCTCATAGACTTATATAGTCTAAGGTCAGAAGGGACCAATATAATCATCTAGTCTGACCTCCTCCACAATGCAGACCACAGAACCTCACCCACCCTCTCCTGTATATTGATATGCTCAACATTAGCCCTTAACAAATAATACATACTTCACTCTTTTAAAGGTCAATATAAATTCCCTCTTTGGAACAGGCACCTCACTAACCCAACCCAAATCTTTGGCACACAGGGAAAGCCTTACAGAGGCAGTGATGGAGCACTCCACTATATAACTGCTTAATGAGTTATTGATCTTTTTACAGAGCAAGATAGAAGAAGAGCAGGATTATGACTAAAATGCTTTCTGAAAAGGTTGTGTTAGAGTGCTTATTTTTCTGCTAGGTGTTATACTACATAGATTTAGACTGCCTGTCACAGAGAGTGGTGAAAAACCTTTCTAAGGCATTCTTTGACACAGAAAATATTGGAGTGGCTCCAACAGTAAATTGAAAAAGAAGCAGCCTTGTTGATGCTGCACAGTTCCTTTGTTTTAATACTGGGCCTTCTGTACACCAGAACATTTCTACTGGAAGCTCAAGTTAGGAAATAAAAAAAAATTGGAGGGCATCTGAGAGGGCAGTTCAAAATAAAAATGAATGGACATGACATATCTGTGCCTCTGTGTGTTCTATTTTGTTCTTTCTCTTTCTTGACATCTCTTATTTCTTCATTTTCTTCACTTCCTTTCTTACCTGTTCCTATTCTGTCATTTCTCTTTTGTGGTTTGCATTTGACCAGGTAAGTGTACATAAATACACCAGTTTGCACAGATGAAATTCTGGCACACTGGTCCTTTCAGAATTTTTAATCTCATTTAAGAATGCTGATTTGCACACAGACAGTGTTACTTGATAATAAATGCTGGTGCACTGGTGATGAGAGGATACACCCGTGTTAAATGACATGAAGGTAGTCTCCTTTGTTGATGTGATTTCAAGCCTAGTTTTATGTAGCATTTTTGTTTGCTCACTGCTAGAGATAGTTTAAATATTATTAGAGATGGAAGGGAAGAAAAACAAGACGCTGTAACATACAAACAGCATGCTACAGTTAGCAAAGTCCCAACAGTTGTGAAAACTTTTAACCATTCACATCAGACATTATCCTGTGGATCCAGGCAGGATGTGCAACTATTATAAAAATGATTAAATGAAGTAGTTGTACTTTGTTCCTAACAATACTAATAATCTTAATATTATTCTACTTAAAAATTATTCAGTGTGGCCACAAATACCAGGAATATCCAGCAATCTATTTCAAAATATACAAAACAGTCAGCAATAAGAGTTTAAATTAATATTATTTAGTAATTAAATAATAATGTAATTTCATTTACATTCTTAATGCTGACATGTTGAGAACCGTTTTTTGCATAAGACAACAATAATTTCAATCAGCTAAGTATTGATTCCTCCCATCCTGATTATGATCTTGATAATGTAATTCTAATTTTCTAGCACTTAAATCCAAGCTGTAAATTTGGCTTCTGAATAAGATTCAGAGATGTTCAGCTCTGGGGCTGTGGGTTGGGCTACTGTAGAGATAAGGTTGGTCATCCAGTTCTCATCTGGATCCATACTTCCCCAGAGTTGAAAAAGTGTTTGCATCTGGGCTTGTGTTTTTGTTTGGGCAGCAGTCCTGCTGATTGGAATCACATGAACTTGGTAACAGAACCAACTAATCCAAGCCAGAGCAAACAAGTACACAGTATGAGAACAAAACGTTTCACATAAATTAAATTGTCATGAAACACACATTCTTTGAACTTTATAAGAAAACAGTGCAAAGGGAGCATCATAAGAGGGAACTGTGTCCACTGGCAGAGCTTGTGACTTGTATTTATAGAACCCTGATAATTAGAGTTATTGAAGAAAGCATATGACATACCAGAATAAGAAGTCTGCCAACTAGTTGGTATTGGTGATAAAAGATTAAATTTATCTTAGTGCTCACAATCAAGGATGAAACAGAAGTGCCCACTGAAAATGTTTTTGAAGTTGAATTGGCTTTTCTTCCTCTTCATTCCAGTTCCCTTCAAAATATATACTTGCCCTAGTCTCCTCATCTTAAAAAAGCCAGCTGTGATGGATCCCCTCCTACCTCTCCAGTGACAGCTCCATCTCCTGTCTACTATCCTCATCTTCCCACTCTCATTTTCTGTGTGATTCCATCCAGATTTCGCTCTTGGCTGCGTCCTCTTCTTATTTTATACTCTTGGTGATCTCATTTGCTCACATGATACCAGCTATCTTCTCTATGCCAATGACTGACTTTTCTACTCCTGAAATTTTTCCTTCCATCCAGCGTTTTTCTTGTTCCTCTGACATCTCCTTGCTGGATGTCTTGCCATCACCTGAAGTTTTCCATGTGGCCAAATCCAACATCCCTTTTCTTTCTCCCAAAAAGTTCTCCGTTCCATCCCTTCTCTGTCTCTTACTATATTGTCTCCTGCTGATATTGCTACTTTTGTTCCTCTTTGTGTCAGCTTTTCACATAAACCTCTTCACCTCTTCCTCCATGTGGCTTCATCTTATACCTGAAATAAACCCCTGCCATGTTGTCTACAAGAAATCTAATTAGTTTCTTATGAGAGGTAAGTTGGCTATCACTGAATTTGCACTTTTATTATTATAGATAAAGTAATAACATTTTGCAAATGCATTCATAGAAATTGTATAAATTTGATTGTATTCTTAGCCTTCCACCTTTCATATGTCACTTGTTGTTATAGACTAGCAGCTCTTCGTGGGAGATACTATGACTTCTCTTCATATGTTTGTACAGTGCCTAGCACAATGTCACCCCAAACCTGAGTATTGTTGTAATTCCAGTCTTAAATAATAATAGTAACTAACACACCTAAAATGCCAAAAGCACTTTTAGTTAGTTGAGTTGCTCTGATTGCCATTATAATTTTGATAGGTTTTAGAGATATTAAACAGGAATAATTAGCTAGTTTTTCATTGAAATATCTGCTTTCCTCTGAAAGAGTTAATGAATTTAGTTTGATATATTAGCAGAATATATGTACATATATCTTAACAAGAGACAAGACACATTCTTAATACTGTAACCAGCTTTCTAGAATTGACTTGCTTCAATATGATTACAGGAATCATGACATGATTACGGATTCTACAGATTTGCATGCATTGTAATAGGGTTTGCATTACAGAGCATATTGCAGAGGGAATGAATGAGTGTCTGATCAGTGTCTCCATTTCCTTTATAGAGGGTTTCATTGTGTTGTCCAGTGGAATGGTATGTGATTGACTAATAAAATAGATACTGAACGATAAAGTTTAACAAACAGAAAAAAGTATTTAAAATGTGTTAGCAATATTTATTTGAGCAAAAAGATAGATTAAATGTGGCATTTATTTGTACCCAGTGGCATTTGCTTTAAATAAAGTAAAACGCCTAGAAAGAGGTAACTTTTCACATATACAACACCAGAATTTTTCCATTCTAAGTGTGGACTTAAAATGGGGGAGGCTGACACTTAAACACTTTGCGTCAGATTCTAATCTCATTTACACCAGTATAAATCTTGAGTAGCTCCACTGATGTCAATGGAGTTATATTTGCATAAAATTGGTGTAAGCATGTTTGGGTGAAACTGAGCTTATGGAGGTGTTTGTCTTTTGAGCAAGGTGTGAAAACAAAGTTTTGACCTCCTATGGTCATTAAAGATACCTTGGCATTTTTGTAAACAGCAAGGCTGTTAACCCTAGTGTCCTGGTCAAAATTCAGTTGGAGTAATTATATTTTGCCTTCCTAAATTGATTCTGCAGTTTCCATTGGATACAGTAGTAGATGTTTGCTTCACTCTCCTAACCTGCTGCATAGTGTTGTTGTGTGCTATTAAACAGTTTCTGTATTTCACACCAGAGGTGTCTGGACTTTACTGATAGATGAATGATTTCTGTATTGTAGTGAGTAAAAAGTTGTGTTTTGTGATCTTTTGACATGAAAAGAGCTATAGTTTGAGTTGGTGTTTTGGCAATGCAGCAATATGACCATCAACTGTAAAATCTTTTCCAGTCTTGGGTGCCAAATGGGGTTGAGTTGCACTGCTCTACTGTAAGACCACATTGTGGTGATGAATCCATCTTTCAACTACTTCCATTTAAAACACTTCTTTGATATGGATTAATATCTTACCATTTTGTGTGTTGCGTCATTTCCTGTTCCATCAGTAAACTATCAACCTCTAGCAAAATTCAAATAATCTTGCAACAGTGTACCTGCACATGTATTTACTAGCGACATTTTGTGAAATATTTGAATTCTCAGAATATAGGTAAATTTCCAAGCTTAAAAGCTACAGGGTTTACATTTTCACACATTCCAGGGAAAAGGCAAAGAGCTGAGATTTTGTGTAAACAAATAATGTCAATGTAACCCTTCTGCCAGATGGAATAGGCAGCAATCAGGGCAAGGTTCAATACCTAGGGGTTTCTTTCTTTTTCTTTTCTTTTTTCTTTCCTTTTTCAACAATACAACAGAACTGGCTCGAGCCCTCCCAGTCACCCCTTGGGCACCTAAAAAAGGTGATATTTCCCCTTTCTCAAGCACTGAGTCTGAGGGCAGAAAGAAGACCTTTTATTAAAAGGAAGGAAGTAACTCCTCATTAGTTTGGGAAACAGCGCAAGCAGGATTCATAAACATAAAAGCCATGAGCAAACCCCCACCCCAGAGTATGTTGGGCAGCGTCCTTTGCCTCGTCCTTCTTGGTTCCCTACTCTCAGCTCTCCTTGGTCAATGATTCTAATGCCCGGAGGTGCAACTGAGTGAGTTCACCTCCCACAGTACTTGGGGAAGAAGGCACTTTGCTTGTCCCGATGGCAGCATCTCCTTCTGCTATCACCTTCTGCTACCAGCTGCTTCTACTATGAGCTTTGTGAGTTGGTCTCTTGTGGCTCAACCCAGCTCTCCATGATTGTCAGTTCTTAATGGGGAACCTCCATGCTGAAGCAGGCAGAAGTACTGTCCCAGAGTAGGTGAGTTGAGCTCTAGGGAGTGCTAAACAAAAGGCTCTTAATGGAATCTTAATTATCTTGATCTTTGAACAGTGGGAGGCTGAGCCACACCTGGGGCTCTTAGGCAGAGCCCACACTTCCAGGCCAGAATACTTGTCCTCACCTCCTATTAATCTTCACAGGGCTCTGGCCTCCGAGGCCCTGGGGTAGCCAGTTCTGTTCAGATGAGTGATCCTTCCATCAGATCAGGCTAGGCACCGTTCCATTGTCCTTTAGTCATACAATAAGGGGGACAACATTTCATTACTCTTGCAATTAGCACTAAAGTGATTTGTAATCCAACATCAACCAAAATTATCATTTGGGCAAAGAAGCCCCATCATGCTGAGCACCTAGGCAGGTGGATGTGCTCTTGCAAATACAGTCTGGTTCTGAATCCTTTCCTTCCCTTACCCCCTAGCTAGCTCAGTGGAAGGGGTGAGGGTTCATTCAGATCCTGCCTACATCAATATGGAAACCTTGTTAGGATGCAGGCCAGATTATAATCTCATATACAAAGGTCAATTTCTGGAATAACTCATTTAAGTAATGTGAACTCAGAATCTGACCCACTGTCTCTAAATCCATGCATTAATTAATGATAAAGGATAAGGCAAAGTTGTAGTCTACGATTATAATCATAGTACTGGGGGTCAATTTGATTCTGATGTCACACAAGTGTAAATCAGGAGTGACTATACTGGAGTCAGTGGAGTTACACTGCTGTAAAATTGGTGTGGGTAAGAGCAATATTGGTTCTTACTGGCATATGTTGGTCATAAAACTGATTTAAGTGATATGTGATTTGCTCCCATTTAGCAACCAGTGGCTGTTTAACATGGGTATACTTTATTTACCCAACTTTGTCATTCTGTATGAACAAAATTGGCCCTGGACAGGAGATGTTGCAGATCTCCACTGGAAGGGAGCCTGTTGTATCTTACTGCTTTGTGTTAGCTGATTTTCTTGGTACTCTTCCCCACAGTCCAACCTGCCTAGCACTTTTCGTGTAGGATATGCTTATTTTGCTCACTATCTGATTGCCACATTGGAATAAGTTGTTCTCTTTATTCTCTTTACACCTATTGTGTGATGACCTCACACCCAATATATCATGTGGATTGGTGTTTGTCACCACAAAATTTGGCTATTTGTAGGCTGCATTTGACTGAATTTGGTTCTGTATCTTAGTTTCCTGATCTATCATTGGTGAATAATAATAATTTAAAAAAATCAATTCCATATATCTTACATGGGTGTTGCGCATTAATTAATATGAATATTGAGAATTGCTACTTAAGCACTGAAGATGAAAAGCAGTGCATAGGTACTAAATATTATCATTAGAAAGATGCTCTCTGCATAGTTTCTCTCCAAACAATCTTGTTTAATTGTATGTAGTCATTGTAGACGTTTTCTTTTTGTCTTTTGGCCTTAAGCCATAGAAATTATTTCTAGTTTCATTGACAAATTAGAACTAAAAAACACAAAATGTTAATTTTTAGCTTTAATGATAAATTATGACTTAGCATGTTTAGTACATATAATTTCCAAATTGATAGCTGTGGAAAAATCATTTTTAAGGAAGTACAGTATATGAATATTTGGTGGGTCATTGTATGAAGTCTGTCATGAACACACTTTAGATTAGAAAGTTGTGGCCCTATGAAGGATTAATCTATAGAGCTGATCTTTTTGTGGTCTGGTGGGTAGCACATTTCAATATTATTCAGGAGATCGCTGTGCAAGACTAAAACTTGCTGTCACTGGGGCAAGAAACACTTTGAAGGCAAGGCCCCTGAGGAAAAATGTACGTATTGCACTACACTACAGTGATTTCTCTGGTCAGTTAAATAGTGGGGCTGCTTAGCTACAAAGAGGGAGAGACATTCAACCCTCTTGGGCTAGAAGGGAGGTGAACTGAACGGAAGAAGGTCATGTGAGAATTGCAGAGGTTTCAAGAAGGGCTTGAAGAACCAATGTCATGGTTTTGTGTTAAGATAGCTTCCTTGGATGATTATTAGCCCAATAAACTTGGTGTAGATTTTAAAATTCCATAGGTTTCCGATCCTGCAAACATGAAAATGCAATTATAATTACCACAGTAATCCTGTCTGTAGCATTATTTGGCAATCAATTATTTTACCTGTTCAAGGATTTTGAAACTTTCTGAGAAGTGCCTGGTGTTATGTTGCCTATTGACGCTTTGTGTTTCCTGTAAACATTCCACCTGTCAATAGCACTGTCTAAATGGACAGAGCATAAATTTGTGTACACTTGTGGCTAGATTGTCTCAGGTAAAGTCTGCTGCCTTGAGGATTTTCAATATAAGAACTGACAAGTGAAACTAAGTAGCTCTGACACATGAAATGTAAATGATAATAGTGTGCCCTGAACTGTTACTTGTTAAATTGATATGTCATGCTTTTTGAGAACGGAATGAGCTTTATCTTTGTTAAAAGTTGTGGACTGACAGCACTGGGAAGATAATGCCTCAGTTTAAAAAAAATAAATAGGTGCACTGTTCATTAAAAGTCAGCATTTGCTAATAGTTTCCACCAAATATAATTCCTGTTCCAGATGGGTAAGGACCTTCAGTGTTATAATTTCTAGCTTCTAGGGGTCTTGCCATTCAGCAGTATTAACAGTCCTAGGTTAGGTGCCTAGGCTCCCAAACCAATGAATGGAGAGGGTTAGGTGCCTAAGAGTGAGATACATAAAAGCCAATACATTGAGTCACCTAAACTTCCTACTTTGAAGGGTGTGGCCCAAGCACTGCTCCTTTCTGGAGTTTAGGTGCCTGAATCTGGACCAGATGGAGGCACCTATCTCTGCTTGGGGTTCTCAGCTGTGAACCCTCTCCTGGAGAGATGTGCTTAAGCTGTTTTTGGAAGAAATGCTGGAGTGGGTGGAAAGAGGACGCAGCCTCCCTCATGACATTTAGCTCAGTGGCACTCACCTGGGATGTGGGAGATCTCTGTACAATTTCCCCCCCCCCCTTTGCCTGATGGGGAGCAGGGATCTGAATTTGGGTTTCCCACCTCTCAGATAAGTGTCTCAGCCACTGATCAATAGAGTCATTTTTCTCTCATGCTCTTTGGCCTAGTGCATATATAATGATTTATAGATAGTGGAACAGCTTCAACAGGAGAGACCCAACCATAATATCCCATTGCCCAGTGGTTAGGGTACTCACCTGGAGGTGGGAAACCTAAGGTAAAAATGCCTGCTCTACATCAAGCAAGGAGGGGGGGAATTGGTCTTGGGTCTCCCACATCCCAGATCATGAGGCTAAAGAGAGGCTGCTCTTGCAACCTCTTCCTTGTGGCTATTTTGTGTGTGTTTAGGTGTTCTCTGAGACTACCTAGCAGATCAGGCCGTGAAGGCAAGATAGGTAGAGAAATGCCTTGTTTGAAAATCCTGCTGGATTTTGGTGGCTGGGTGCTTAGACTGAGGTGGCTGTGCACATGCTCACTGGCAGAAACTTAAGCACCTCCAGGTTTAGGTGACAGCAGGGCACAGGTTTTGAGGATCTTGGTGGCACCTACGTTTTGGCACCATAACTGCCACTTTAGCTGCATAAGTTCTTTTGTGGATCTGGCCTTAAGTCACTGAGTCAGCAACACACTCTTAGCCCACTCTTAGCTTTAAACATGAGAGTAGATCCACTGACCACCCAAATACACTTCAATGGGTCTACTAATGTACTGAAAGTTAAACAGGTGTTTAAGTACTTTTTCTTAATTGAGATCTCACTGTGTGGCACTTGCTGGCATATCTTTGCTTTTTAATGCAACCACAATATGGCCCTTATAATGGCATAACAATATAATATAATGGTGTAATAATATTTCCTCTGCACACCATAAATGTACATCAGTCTAAAGGAAGACATCCTTTAGGGGTGTGATGGATAGTTCTTTGTTCATGCTCATTCTGGGCATGGCTTACTGAGGGAGACTAGCAACTAGTTACATTTTACTGCCAGTGGCAGTTGTGGGGTTTTTTAGGCACTTGTCCACTGGTCACCTTTACTGAATAAACCTATGAAATTCAAGTCAATAAACTCCTTATTCAGAACCGGAAAAAAAAAAAAATGAAATAAGGGTATGTAAAAGAATGTTCCCAGTGAGCTTAGCAGTAGCTGTTGATAAAGAGCGCTCTTCTCCATAAATGTATGTCAAAGCATATTCTTTAATGTATAATTATCGTAAACAGAGTTCTCTTTTGCCTAAGATAGTGTTACTGTGCATGGGAGAATGAATGGGATAATGTGATACGAGACAAAGCCAGATTAATAATATGAGTAGATCCCTTACCACAGTGGAAACCCAAATGGCAGCACAAACAACATGAAAACATTCAGAGAGGCCCTGTAGCATGGTGACAAGCTATAACTTCATGGGTAGAGTAGGAAAGCAAGTAATACTTTCACAGACCATCAGTGTTTCTTTTTGAGTATAACTTAGGAGAATGTTTAGGATGTTGTAGATTCACTATTCATTATCATAACAGTTAGTACTAAACATTAAGGAACTAAGGATTAAAGTGTTTCAGAATAGTGTTACCTTCAGTTAGCTACCTGATGATATGAAAATCCATCATTGTAAAGATTCCATATTAAAACTTCATATAGAACATATATAAAAGACAGTTGGGGTGATCTAGAGCAAATCTGATTAAACAGAATATTTAATAGGGTCTTGAATTTAAAGCACAGAACTGAAAATCAGAAGACATGGATTCTAGTCCCAGTTCTGACACAGACTTTCTGTGTGACCTTTGGAAAGTTATTAGCTTTCCAGTTTTGTAAAACAGAGGCCATAATGCTTATTTTCTTCTGGGGGGAGATGCAGGAAGGCTAAGCTAAATGAGGTTTGCAAAGTATGCTGAAATCCTCTGCGTGAAGATGCAAAAGTGTAGTTTTATTAATAAATCTCCTCTCCTTAATTGGATATTAAGGTTTAGTTTCAGTAAAATTAACCAGAAGTATGACCAGGTTAATAAAAGTGTGTGAAATTAATGGATTCTAATTTGGAGGCTTTAATGCAGGAGGTAGTCAATAGCAGATCATGCACCAAATTGGACTGCCAGAGACTTTTGACTAGATCCTGAAATATTTTTATTTATTTACTTTCTCTGGAATTTGGACCTTGAGCATACATTGACCAAGAAATTTGGACCTTGACAAAAATAATTGACTACCACTGCTGTAATGAAACTGCCTTATAAATAGGTTCTGTATGTTATTTGTAGTGAGCATTAAATTGAAGATGTTGATAACTGTATGTTCTTTCCTAGTAAATAGTGATGAGCGCAAACTATAAATTTTTAAGTTCAGGATCAGTTCAAAGTTGACTCTGAAAAACTGGTTTGGAAATCTCTCAAGATAAAATTTTCTTTATTTTAAAAAGTTAAATGTTTCATTGTTTTTAAATGAGTGCTTGTTTTAAAAACTTGCCATTCAACATTATTACTGTTTAATCTCTATTTTTCATAATTTCCCATTCTAAGCATAGGGAATATGGAAAAAAAAAGGGGAGGGGATTGAATGCCACCTACTCTTATGTGTGAATAAGAAGATATACCTTAGAGTACAGAATATTATCTTCAAAGCCATTCTACAGTATAGTGGAACTACCACCAACAATGGAATTGACAATTCAATTCAAGGAATCAAACACAAATAGAGAGTGTTTACAGTGAAGTCAGTGGGAGCAAAATTGAGCCTGGAGGGAGGGGGAAAATAATAAATTCCTTTGAAATTTTGCTGAATTATAGGGCCACAGAGAAGGCATGTTGCCTCACCCCAATGTTTTGATTTTTCCATTTTATCTTGAGTAGAGAGTTTGCTGGGTGTGGTCTGGTTTTATCAGGAAGAGCAGTCTGTGGACAGATTTAATATGTGACTGGAATCTTGAATAATTTTAGTGGGATCTGTGGGTGCCCAGCAGTCCTGAAAATTGGGTCCCTTTCATTTAGTTCCACAAATATGGATTTAGGAGCCTAAACTTAGGCAGTCAAATTTGGAAATTTTGGTCTCTGTCCTAAAAGGTTGAAGCTATTGGACTGCTCTTTGTGTGTGTATTATTTAATTGAGTGTGTTTACTCATTTCTAGTAGTAATATATTTTTGAATGTATTAAACATCCTCCTACAGCACATAAGGCTTCCAAGGCACTTGAATGGACAGGTTAAGACACTCAAGTGAACAGAAGTATTAGCTTTCAGTCCTCCTTTGTCTGAATTCAAGTGAATTGCTTTTTTGTTTTGTATTTTAGCATTTTCAGACCATGTTGAAGACTAAACTGAATGTCCTAACTCTTCGGAAGGAGCCTCTTCCTACAGTGATCTTCCATGAGCCAGAAGCCATTGAGCTGTGTACCACAACTCCATTAATGAAGACCCGGACTCACACTGGATGCAAGGTATTTGAAAAATCAAAAATCCAAGGCACAAGACAGCTGTAGAATTGTTCCACATGTATAAGAGGAAAAGGGGGAAAAATATTTTATCTTGGAAACCTCATTAAGTAATGCTAATACTATGAGGTTTATAAATCAAAAGAATCTCTGGGCTTTTTCAATTAACATTCTGTTCCTTAATAAATGAAGTTCTCATGCGTAGAGAATGAATTCCCAGAGCAGTTTTGCAATCCTGGCAATAATGAATTGCACTTGGATCTGGCCTTTCAAAATTGCTTCTTATACTCAATATGTAAGTGTTTCAGTGACGGCATTATATCACCTTGGCTGATTTAAACATGATTATCGGTTCTAGCCCTGAGATGAAAGATCAGGGGCTGATTCCTCAGCACCATACTTAGTAATCCTTACTAACATGTACGTAACACTACTGAAACGGGTTTGCAGGATCAGGCTTGAGATCATATTTACAAATAAAGGATTAGACCTTGAATCAGTAAAGAAGATGAATTTGTCCAATTTCAGCAAACCCACAGCTCCCAAAAAAGTTTGTTTATTCTCTAAACTGCTTAAGTGCTTTAAATACTCTCTCTGCTGTGACCATGTAACAATATTGAACAGATCTGCTGATCTGTCTGGGTATATCTGTTTGTTTAAGTTACAAAACTAGGTTAGCCCAGTGAAGCCACTATGGGAGATTGAGCTGAATTCTCTTTTGGCTTGTACATCACCAGTAGGAGTGTTAACAAAGTTCCAGTTGCTCGGCCAGCTACATACTTGAGCCCAATGACTTCCAACCAAGTAGTGATGGAGTGGTTCACTTAGTCTTGGGCCTAACTTGCTATGCAAGATGCCAGTTTAAAAAAAAAAACAAAAAACAAAAATTTCCTTTCTGATGTCACAGTGATAGGTGAAATAGAAATTTCAAGCTACAAGTAAAACATACAAGATCTTTTGTGCAGCTTTTGTTTCTGGTAATATATTGCCATTTGGTAGAGGTGTGGAGGGAGAGGTTGGTTGGTGGTGATTTCCTATACTTTTCACAGTGTTCTCAGTAGGTATGGAAATGAGTTGTGGGTACATCATGAAATGAAATGCTTGACAGTGTTTGGCTGTTTTTGCCTGGCATGTCTGTCACCAGCATTTTATGAGCAAACCATTGTTCTAGGATTTGACTTTCTTGTTGCTCTTTGCTGTGAGTGCAGCTGAGAAGAGCTCATGTTCAGTATCAAGTGCCATTGCTTCATTGTGTTGATACTGTAGAACACAGGCCAAATGAGCCCTACACAATAGGTATAAGTCTTTGTTACTGCCAGAGATTTCCTTGAGGGTGTTTTTTGTGCTTTATGTCAATGCATAATAAGTTTTTTAGGGAACATCAGTAGTCAAAAGTACAGACCATAAATGGTTTGCCTTGCACATCTCGTGTGATGGCATTAGGCATAGCAACACTCTCTGAAAGGAAATTAACTCTGCCTCTGAGAGTGTGATTGTAGAGCTCAAATTAATGAGCGCTGTTTGACTCATCCTGCAGTTCTTTAATAAATGAAATCTCGCATGCTGCAAGTGATATGTGTTACGGAGTGCATTTGAATCTATTAGCAGTCAGAATCCTGTTCCATATTTAGCTTGTGAAAAAAGCATCCTATTTTTGGCTAGGGGTGTATGAAAATACCAGCTCCCACTACATATAAGTCATCTTCCCCTACTTGTCAATGGCAACAACTGTATGTCATGTAGTGTTGTAGTTCATCTCCCTTCCAATGCAGGATTGTTGCCTACAATGTAGTTTCCAGTGCTTTGTTGAGTTAGTTTCAAATAACTCTAGTGATGGGACTTCTAGTGTCTGTCCTGGGAGACCATTTTGTATTTGTATTGCTCTCATGGTTAAGAATTCTTCCTTAATTATTAGCCCAATGTTTCCCTTTCCCTCTTTTTACCTTCTAGTAACACCGCTTTGTATTCTGATGCACTTTTATTTATCCCTTCAAATATTTGTAGTTGGTTAAGCATCCAGGGCAGAGGAAGCCTAAATTCCCACTGCACTTTAGTGACTCATTAGTAGTTCATTTTTACTTCTGTAGGTAACTTTTTCAATAGCAATTGCTGTTTTGCTTTTGCTCTTTGATTAAATTCACCAAAGGACCTAGATGAATAAAGAAAATCATAGCAAGTAGTCACAAATTATGTGCCCAGCTCTCTATGATGAGGTGAATAATGTAGGAAAATATATTAATTGCATAATTTTTTAAAAAATTGTGAAATTTAGCAAATTCAATTATTCAACAAATGTTATTCAGTCAGCTTTACCCCACTGCCCAGCTTCAGACTTCTGAGTAAATTTGCTCGCTATATGGTTTCCTGAAAAAAAATGTTCACCCAGCCTTTTAAAACCGTCAGAGTTCCTCTTGTGTCAGCACTTCTTTAATCTGTGTACCTGGACTTGCCTTTTCCCTATTCCTTTCCTATCTTTCTAGGTTCAGCAACGTGACTCCACCAAGCAAACAAAATATAGTTTTCATTTGATTTTGCAGCACAGAACTGCAGTTATTCAACTTTCAAAATTCAAATGGTCACAGTCTCTGTGTGATAGTAATTTACTCAATGACACGTTTCAGCTCTTTCCTGTTGCCCTCCCTTTCTTTTCACTACCATCTTTCTTGAAATTCCTAACATACAGGCAATAGCAATACCACAACCTCAGGATTTCAGGACTGAATGACACGAAGCTATTGTGCTCGCTGCTTGTGATTTCATATAGTTTATAATGCAGGCCAGTGCAGCCAGAATTTCCTGGGTACTGTGAGCTGTCAAAGATTCCAGTATATTTCTTAAGGTGATCAAGGACTGATTTATGAGAGAGGTGAGGTCTGAGCCCAGAGTGGAAGAAGGGTTTTACTTCTACTGCAGACATGGTCCTGCTTACAGTCTGGGTCAGGACACTCAGGTCCTGATCCTTCATGCTGCTGAGACCCCTTATCTCTCAAAAAGTCAACCATGTTGGGTGCTGCTGTTTTTCAGCAATACCATGAGGTTTAATGTAGTTAATTTTTGTAGACAGTGGTAAAAGTGTTCAATGTTTTGATCACAACAATAATAGCTGTTCTAAAGAGAGAAACAAAACGCCTTTGGTTAATCATGGACCTGTAATAGAAAGTCACTAGTTGATTTAAACTCCAGTACAGCTGTGAAGGGAAGAAGTCCAAAAATAAATGTTTTATTGTTCCCAGATCACTTGTTCAGCCAATTTTTTAATCATGGGTTCCTAAATTGCTCCTACCAAAAACTAAGGCCTGGTCTATACTGACAGGCAAATTTGGCTGCAGTGGATGGGAGTTACGCAAGCTACATAGAGTAGTTTGTGTAACTTATATCAACTTCCTAAATTCCCTTCTGCACGCCATCTCCACTATGCTGTGCCGACGGGAAATGTGTACCTGTCAAAGCAGCACTATGTTTTTTGGGGAGGTGGTTTTATTAAATCAACTTCCAGATCAATTGAGCAGGTCTTCACTTCTGCTCAATCGATCCAAATAATCCAGCAAATTTGCTGCCGTCAGTGAAGACATACTCTAAATATGTATCTTTTTGTATGTGCAGATAAGTGCAAATATGGCTCCACTTTGTTCATATGCTAAGGATTTAGATTTGATTGTGGTTATTTGACTTGTAGCTCTTTGATTATTAATTGGGATAAACTCTTGTGTTTCAAAGTGGAAACTCTCTCCTTTCTGCACAACATTAAGCACTGTAGCATCAGGTAAAGATTGGAAACCTGGAACCCTTCCAGAAAGTAGTTTGCTCAAAATGGTAGCATCTCAAAAATAGCTGCTTCAACTGTCCTGTTTAATAGATCTTTTTAAGTTTTATCCTTTTTCCTTGGGGAAAAAAAATCAAATACTATATTAGTTTTTGTAGATTTTAAGGGTTCTTGTTTTCTTTCTCATAAAGTTATGGAGGGATTACAAGGGGTCTTGGGTGTTCTGCTGCTGCTTTTCCAGGCATTGTTACTATAGTGCAAAAGGACAGAGGTTAAAAATATTGCCTGTAACTTGTGAAATAGTGTCATTGGTTGAACATTTTTTATTAAATTATAAAGCTCTTCAAAGTGAAGTCCGTACTGAAGAAACAGTGACCAAAGTCAGTAGTGGTTTCATTCAAATGTAGTGATCCTGCTCTGAGGGCAAATTTTATTCTTCCTGTTGTTATCAGTTTGGATGATATAACTCCCTTATTCTTGGATTGACCTCTGGGGCCTAAATTAGAGCAGCATGAGCCTAACAAGGAATATTTTTAATCAAAGCTGATTTGCCATAGTTTAGGTACAACGCCTTCCTTTCCTAGGGATGAGTTCTTATTAAAGGGCAACACACATTTCCACAATACAGCATTTGCAGGTATGATACGTTGCCTGTGTTTTTGTTTTTATTTAATTGGGAAGGTTAATAAATTCAAGCTCTTTGTCCTTCTCTGTTGGAAGTGTAATATTAACAATTTTTAAATGATGTGAGCTTGATGCTTTTAAAGTTCTTTTCAAATGAGATGGCAGATAACTTGCATAATTGGCATTAGTGTGATAAGTGATATTTTAAAACCAAATCTCACTCATATTGATAAAGATAAAAAATTAAGAATTAATGGAAGTGAACTATATCGGTTATTTTGGAGTTGGTGAAAAGATATTTTCACCAGCAGGAGAAAAGATCAAATCTTGTACTTGGGCTTCCAAATGGTAATGATTACTGTCCTTTGTTCTGTGCAAGCGGGGGTCCTAGCCCACAACTGGGGCTTCTAGGTGCCACTGCAATATAAATTATACTAATCATCTTCTGTATTTGTGTACGGTATGGCTTTGTGGAATATTGAAGACCCTGGGCTAAATCCTTCCCTTCATTACACCTGTGTTAATTCATTAACTTTATTGGCATTACTCTGGATTCATAGTAGCATGATATAAATCAAAATTTGACCAACAATGCAAAAATCCATAATTAATTTCTAGAGTTAATAGTAAGCGATGTTGAATCTTATTATGTCCAACACAAATAAATAAATTCTCATTAGGATACTTGTAAAATAGGTTAAATCAAATATTGTACTAACATTGCCCTCTTGCCCAGATTTCTGATCTCTTTTATATTAGAGAAATAATGCTTGTGAAGTCAGTGGAGTTGCACCAGTTTGAAAGTTGGGGTAACTAAGAGGATGGGCAGAAACAGACACAAAGTTTAGAGTCCTAGAATAATAGATAATTCTTAACTCCTAAAATATTCCAAGTTAAATAATAATAAATCATATTATTATTACTGATAAATATCCCTGTTAAATTTCAACAGTCTCCTGCATGGGTATTACATTCTGTCTGTTTCTGCTACTATCTATTGTCTGTTTAGATCCTAAACTCTTTGTGGCAGGGACTGTCTATTGTGTGTCTGTAAAATTTCTAGGACAATGGGATCCTGATTCTGATTGTGGGGCCTTTTGGTGCTACCATAATACAATTTTATAAAATAATTTAATGTAATAATAATAGCAACATGCAGTGTATTTTTAGACAGTAGCCAAAGGCTGACATGCCAAGTGTCAAATTCCTTTTAGCTAAATATGACACAATAGCCTAAACAAATTTATGGTGATCAGAACCATCTCTAATCCCATTCTTTTCCTCCCCATTGTTTGACAAATCCCAAATTTTCATTTCAGCCACTTAAAGAAAAGTGGCAAACAGCTACGCTGTGTACTGCATATTTACTATTTCCTGCCCGTATCTCATGCTACTGCAATCTAGATAGGCAGTCTAGATAGTGAGTAAGTAAAATGTGGTGCAAACAAACTTTTCCTCTCACTTGAATACTGAGGGGTCAGCTCTTGTCCCTGCGCTGACCTCTTTATACTATCTTGGTAGGGGAGCAGAAGAGCTGAAAAATGGCCCCAAGAGGTCAGTTGAGGATTCTTTTGGTCTGGGGGAAATCCCAGATTGCATAAAGTTGGTTTAAGGGTGTTTGTCAGCTGGTAATTTCTTGGCTGGCCTAATGGCTCATAGAGCTCTGTTACAAACTGAGGTAATGGCCCCAGTGGGCAGTATAATTTAGAACAGCCGCAGGATTGAAATTATGCCCAGCAGCTCCAGCTTTAGAGCAGAATGCTGGTGCAACTAAGAGTCCAGGACCTCATTTATATTTCAGTTATATAATCAAACTGCATGGTTATTTGTACTCAGATATAAGAAATCATGTCCAGTATCTTCCAGTTTCTCTAGATGTGAAGAGTCTATCTGGATTCATAGGTGCTGCACAGATGCGCCCTCTGAATATGGTAATATATTATTCATTCAGAAGAGCAGACAATTATATGTTAATACATAACAACATGCATTTGCTTTTTGACATCTCTGGTGCCTAAAAGTCTACTGTTTTATTTAAATTTCCTTCAGACAATTTAAATATCCACCCAACCTTTAAACATTTATTGCCTATTTGGCTACTCAAACCACAGTTGGGTAGCTGCTGCATATATTCTTAAGCCCACTTCATCTTATCCTACACCTAGTAAAAATGTTCTTTTTGCAGCTATAGTGAGGTCAGGAGCAGTTTTCCCGAGCACAGCTGCATCCAGCCATAATATAATGTGGTTGGCGGGTAGCTAGATTTTGATGGTCTTTATTACCATTTTATTAGATCATAACTTGAAGGGGGCCATTATCTTTTAATAAAAAAAACAAATTAAACAACACAAATAAACAAATAATAATAAACTCCCCTATAACATCAATCCAAGGTCTATTATTATTCCACCGCATGTGAACGGGAAGCACAACGCCTCATTTTTTCTTTTTGCTGCATTAAGGGTTCTCTGTTACATTTAAGCCATGCACACTTTATATTGCAGATTGACAGTTACTGTAATTGCTGAGATCTCCTTCCATCTCCTCCCAGCTACATTAGGGACAGTGAAGAATGAGAATTCTGTATGACACAGATCTTAAGTGATTCAGTGCGTTAGAACATTATATTCACCAGTGTGAGAAGTGGTGAAACGGCACTTGGCTTTAGAGGCATGCTTTAAAAAACTAGAGGGTACGAAAAAGCCTTGCTCCAGGAAAACATTCTTGTTGGGACATTAGGTTCCAGTGCCTCAACCCCCCAGATAGTTGGTTGCTCTCTTCTTGGTCTAGAATTATATGAATTGAAGAATGCTTTGTTTCATTAGTCTAAGATTTAAATAACAAAGTTATTGCAAATTTTTAAGAATTATACTTTGTTTTCACATAGGCTGTGCTCACAGTTAGAGCTGGCGGTGTGATTCTCAGCTTGCAGCTCGAGATCTAGCTTTCATCAGGCTGGAGAGCTAAAAATAATAGTGTAGCTGCAGGAGCACAGGCAGTGGTGAGCAGCAGCATGAGATAGGCACACTGAGTACAAATCCACCTGGGTGCCGTCGGGACATACTATGTCATCGCTTGCCACTGCCTGTGCTATTGTGGCTACGCTACTATTTTTAGCACACTGCCTCAATGAGAGCTAGCGCAAGTATGTCAGTGTGAGCTGTGAATCACACCCCCAGCTCCAAGTGTAGACAAAGCCATAGGGTCTTTCATCCAATAGGATCCTAAGTCACTTTAAGTCACAAATCCTGTTCTGTGCTGAGCACTGGCAACTCGCACTGAAATCAATGGGAGTTGTGTGTGCTCACCACCTCTGAGTTTGTCCACATATACGGTCTGATTCTGTACCGTTTAAGTCTGTGGGAGTTTTGCTATTGACTTTAATGGGAACAGGGTAGAATGCATCAACAAAATGTAGCTTCATCTGCTGTGAAGGCCATTAGCTAAGCAGACCACCATCACACAGAACATGCTGCACAATGTCGGGCATTGTAATGCTCTCCTCTCTGAACTTCAGAGCATATCTCTGTTGCATGTCATTTATTCACTTCGTGCATGGAAATGCCACTGATCTCAGTGGAAGTTTTGTGCTTTGGCTGAGTGCAAAATAAGTAATAGAAATACATTGTGTGAATGCAAATGGAGAATTCTGTTAGTACAGAAGATTTTTTATAAGATCTCTAAACTTTAAAAAGGAACTTCTGATCAGAGTTAAAGTGATTTTAGTAAAAGCTGACTAGCCCAGCCTGCCTGAAAAAGACCTTTTGCAATGTTCAGTGTTTCACTGTGATGGGATGTCTTGTGGCAATTTTTTATTTGCTTAATAGTAAATAGAAATAGTTGGAAAAATATATTTTTGGTGCAGTAAAAGTTGCTGTGTCTTGTCAGATATATTAATGTTCCTGCTTTTTTGTGAGCATTTGCACTGGTGACATTTTGCAAAGAGGGGTTCAAACAAAGGTCATCTAGTTCTTCTGGAAGTTTAAATTATATCCCGCTAGCTAAAAACCTGCTTGTACATTCCTCAGCAAGGGCTGACTACATACATTTATCTGAATGCCTCTTGCTTAGGTGTAGTATCCTGGATTCTAATTCTGAATATACATTAATTAATTAAAGGTGAGCAGTACCACATTTTATTTATTTATTTTGTGGGTGTTGAACTGAGAAATGCACACAGCACAATCCCTGGGAGAACTGTAAATAATATAAAATGTCCCTCCCCCCTACTGCCTCCTCGTACATAGGTCTAACAACCAGAGTCTCCCTGGCTCTTATGCAGGCATACAGTGAGCATGAGAAAGGTATCAGGAGCTTCCCTACACACCTGCATGACCTGCACAAGAACCAAGTAGAGTTGCTGTTCCTGGATAGCCCTGAGTGCTGCTCCCTCTCTACTTCCCTGGGTTCACATCTTGCTCCCAGAGGGCCAGATAGAGCCATAAGCCTACCTCCGATCTCACTGAGCCTTCCACTTCTTGCCGATCATGTTGTGGAGAAAGATGGGTACATCAGAGTGTAGCATGGTATTCTCTGTGTGCCTTAGACCTCTGGGAGAATGTCTCCTGCTGTCCTCTTGGGCTGAGGTGAGGTAGTTCCCTCAACCTTTTATTACGCGCTATGCCTAAGTGGCATGAGCTATACAACATGCACTGAGGTTAAAAATCTTGGGATCCCTTCAACCAGATGTGGGGGGCAAGTTCCAGAGCCAAAAGCACCCTACCTGCCCTTCAAGGTTGCAAGAGTACATTAGAGAGAGAGGAGGTTATGCAGGATATAACACACACAACCACTATGCTGTGTATCAGCTAAGTTGGGGAAGTTTTCTGCGTCCCTAAAAGAAAACTTCAGAAAACTTCAATCAACACATAACCTCTGCTCCTGCATCCAGACACACACACCTCACTGGTAGCACAACCATCATCTGCCACATATAACCCACTATCATCTTAACTCAGCCCATGGGGTATATGCTTCATGTGTTTGAGAAATTATTTGCACTTAACTTAAACCATGAAAAGTGTGCTTATGACACTATCCGTTTGTGTCATAATAATGAGTCTGTCTTTCTAAGTTTGCTATGATATGCATATTTCATATTGCTTTGGAAACTTGGCAGACCAGATAACACTGTTATATGGAGTGCTGTCAACTTGCCATAAAAAGAGTGACGTCTTAGAAGTTTGGGAACCTTGTGAAGCACATAAAGTCTAAGGAAGTATAATCAGCTGTTTGCCAAAGGTCTTCAGCAGCTGATGTTGGATTCCCTGTGTTTCTGTTAAGTAAATAGGGACCATTCTATCATAAAAAACCTGGGGAAGGATTTTGGAGCTTGAGGAAAATGTCTAACATAGAGAGAACCCTTTTGGCTGGAATTGGGCGATTCTTTTGATTGCAGATCTTGGCTCCAACTGCCTTTTGATTTAACAAAAGCTTTAATTGGAAATCATCATCCCGTAGTCTCGTTAACAAGAGATGCCAATCAGAAGAGGTAATCTAAATTAAACCTTTTAATGTAAAACAATTATTCGGGGCTCTGAACAATTTATCTATTAACAATTAGTTTTGGAAGAAATAGTGATTCACATTCAAAACAGAAAATTCAAATAAACAGAAATCCAAACGAAGCCATTTGGACCCTATGTGACTTGGTTGAGAATCATCATTAATCAGAATCATCATTAGGGCATTATTCGTTCTTCAATGGCATCCCCAAAACAAAGAACGAACCTGTCACAAATGGTGGCCCTCTCTATGTTAACAAGAAAATCTGGAACTTTTCATTGGTAGATGTTCAGCAATTCTTTAGCATACATAATCTTTATTTATATGGTATTTTGCATCCCAGAGTACTTTGGAATTTCTAAATAGGGATTAGTCATCCTCTGCAGTGTAACTATCATGTGGTGGAAAATGGTGGCCATCCTCTGCCAACAACACTTCACAGCGCTCTTTAGTAGAGGAAGTGAAGACAAATATCTCCAATTTAATCTGTAATGGGTATTTTAGTTAGACAGAATTCAACTTAGAATTTGGCTGCGACTCTGAGGCTAATACCACTCCTATGGAAGTGTGCTATTGAATCTTTAATGAGTGCAAGTGAATTAGTTATCTGTTTATGTCTCATTGGGAAGAAAAGCCTCTGTAATAACACAGTGCTCCCTGACATTCTGTTGAGTCATTGGTTCACTCTAACTCACAGTGCTGACTGCCACTTACTGAATCCTCAGTTTTACTTTCTGCGCCATTTGCGGTTTCAATTTAAGGTCCCAGTCCTGCAATGGGAATTGCATGGGCAGAGCTCCATTGATGTCAGTGGGGCTCTTTGTGGGTGCAGAGATCTGCCGCCATAGGATTGGATTCTAAATAATTTAAGTCCATTCCTCTTTAGCATATGGGATCTGGCAAGAGCACATCCCCTATGTGCTACGGATGAAATTAGCAAACCCCTATTACGAGCCAAAGACAGGAGAAACTGGTGAGATATTGGGTGAGGTTCTTTGGCCTGTGTTTATGCAAGAGACAGACTGATATTCCCAGGAGATCAGAGCATAATGGTCCCTTTTAGCCTCAAATCTAGGAAACCTCAGGGTCAGGATTGAAAATGGAGAGAATTACCATTTAGATTTGAAAAACCTGACACGCATTGTATTAAAAATGCATTTGATTATGTTAAAAAGTATCCAGACTGGAAAATATTATCTTAGATTTTGAAAGTGAAGTAGTTACTTTCAGTTTTAAGGAACCAAACATATTTATTAAGGAACTCCATTTTAATTGCAGGTACTGTGCACATGTATTGTATGGTATACTGTAGTATGCATGTATATTTGTATAGCACTGTATCTATAATGCATACATTCTGAATAAATTTAAATGATAGTTCCAGTAGGTCCAGCATTACCTTTTGCGTTCCTCTTTGTATTATACCAGTGTCAACTGAGAGCAGAACTGTGCCCAGTAAACAGTAAAATAGTGTAGAATGTATTTTCTTTTCTTTCAAAAAGTAATAGTGGCATCCCAGTTTATTCTTTTTCACTGAAGTGTTTTGGTTTGGTACGTTTTAAATATAGAAATTAAAAATTAAAATGCTCCAAAATTCCATGTGGCATTTGTCTCAAGTGGTTTGTAAGTGAGATTATGTTTTCTCTATCTGAAGTGAGTCTGATGTTTATGGAAGGTACAACACTCACAACATTGGAAGCTGTAGTTCTGTCTATCCACCAAGTGGAGAAGGGGAATTGCCAGTGAAATCGGCCTTGCACTACACAATTACCATGCTTCAGTACTTATAGGACTTGATGGAGACTTCTGGAGAGACAGTGTAGTGTACTCTCTTTGCCTGTTTCATCCATGATCTCTCTCTGGACACTGACAACTGAAGTCCAGATCAATGCCAGTTGTAATATTGGTGTTTGAGATGTAGTCACCTGTCTTGTGGAAACTGAACTGAGATCATTTCACATGGATTACTGCCAAGTGTCATATGGTAACTATTTTCAGCCACTAGTTACCTGAGCTAATTATAAGCCAGTGGTACACTGGTAAAAGACTATCTTGTGTTGTCAATCATCTCACACATTCTTTCTCTCCAAAAGCTGAGTTTCAGCACTTAAATCAGTGGAATATTTCCAGATTTACACTGGTACAACTGGGAGTAGAATTGGCCCATAGTAAACATGTACAATCAAAAGAGAATTCCATAAATTAAAGTATAATTCAACACAAAGGAACAATTCAACTGTGCTACTTTGAATAAATTTGAGCTAGTTTAAATATATGAATGTTATAGTGACATGTTCTGCAAACCCCACTGAAACTGGTGATATCAGTTTTGTTTGTACTTTTTATTAAAAAAAATGTGAAATTTAAATTAACCCTCTTTCCAATTCCAGTTCTAGTCTAGAGAATTCTTTCTGAACCCAGAGATCAGCAATATCCTCCCCCTTTCCTTCTCCAATTTATTCTCAATGTAACTCTATTGGGAGAACCCAGGAATATATAATATAAATAAAACATGAACTTATGTCATGTGACATGCTCAAAATTAAATGGGAAGTTATGGAAGTGTTGGGTTGTGAGCCATGATTTTTTGAAGGAGATGGCACATCTCATCCACTGAGTTTTTCAGAAGAAGTCTCATATCTATGTGCCAACTTATGCGGTCTGTAAAATGGGGCTACTCATGTACCCACCATTGTCAAGTGCTTTGGGCTCTACCGATTAAAAGCACTATGTAAATCCATATGGCCTATGAGCCACATGACTTGGGTTCAGCTTCTGGATCTGATATTTATTTCAGTGGACAAGTCACTTAACATAGTTGTTTTGCCATCTGTAAAATGAGACTATTAATCCTTATTCATCAGACAGGTAGGCTATGCAGCTCGATTAGGAAAATTTGAACAAGTCTTTATACAAATATACAGCTCTGTGTAGTGAATATAGGTTTGTTTTTAGTTTTTGTATTATATAGTTACATTTTGTACAATGCTATAGTATGGAAATGGCATTTGGTGCCTGTAACATTCTTGCCTCTTGGAGTTAGGGTGCCCTGTTCTGGTGATGGCAGGAAGTCATCATGCCTGCCAGAAATTCGTCGGGCGGTCAGACAAGAAACCATGCAAGTTGGCCAACTAGCCATTCAGGTTTCCTGCATGAGGGTTCTGCATGTCCCAATTGGCTGGTAACCTGGCCTCCTGGCTGGGGTAGATAACAATAGTCTATGGGCCAAGCTCCCTGGGCATGGGCTAAGCACTTAAACAATCTATAGCTCCCAGCCTCCTGGCTGGGGCAAACAGCAACAGTCTATGGTTCTGGCCCTCTGAATGTAGGCAGAGCAATTAAGCAGTCTATAACCCTCCGCCTCCTGGCTGGGGTGAACAGCAACAGTCTATGGCCCTGGCCCTCTGTCCTAGCAATTGGTGCACACCTAGCCCTGTGTGTGGGTCTGGGACCAGGGGGACCCAGCCATAGCAGTGGCACACAATCCCACCCCAGGGTCAGCAGGGAAACATGGAGTTGCTGCCTTATGTCCCAGAGTAGAACCGGACTAACATCTGGTTTTTCTGAGCTACTCCCTACTGGTTCTGGTTGCAGCTACTGCTTGGCTTGGGCTCTTGGACTTGCAGTTGGATGACCCTATCTCCAGTGTTTCATTGGGGGTCTTCTGTTTCCTGGGCCAGAAGGGTTGCCTGCTTTTCCATGTGATTGGTCCAGGGTTCTATTGCAGGTTGGCTCTCTGGGAGGGATGTCTACCACATTTCCTGCTCTGACCCCCACAGAGCTGCAGGGTCCTACTCTTACACTTTCTGTGAGGGTGGCAGAGTGGGGTCATCTCTGCCTCACTACAGTGCCCTAGTGCAGAAATAGTGCTGTATGGGGCAGGTCCTCAGCTGGTGCAGATTGTCACGACTCTATTTACTTCAATGGAGATGTGACAATTTACACTAGCTAACAATCTGTCCCTAAATCTTTAATTGTGTGATAATATGTGGGTTCTCAAATATATTTTTTCTCCAACCTTAAATCCAGATGTTACCCTCTTTGTGGCATAGTGAAGTATTCAGTGGTGAGAAAAAATTACAAGATGTTACCTTCTTCTTCTTTTTTTTTTTTTAAAAAGGAATGTGATTTTGTATGGCATTATTTAAGAAATACTATATGATCATGTACTAAAGATTGTATTGTAATGCCCATTCACAAAAAGCTGGAATTAAGGTTGTATTGTACAGCCCTGAAAGCAGGATGCTTGAGTTTAATAAAGTGACAACTGTGAAGCCCTGGATATCCACTGATTTGTTATAGTATTTGTTTTGGGATTTTTGATGCTGTAGAAAGTGCCACACTCATCATGTTAATGCATGCAAGATCTTTTGGTCATAGGAGTTAATCGGTTCTGTAATAACCAGGGTTCAGATATCTTGTACTTAATAGCTTTTGACAGTAGACATTAAAACAAAATTGACATTTATTATAGTGGTTACTCTGAGCGGATGCTGTAGTTTATTATGGAGTGTCCTTGAGAAATATCTCCATCTTTGTATGACTGCTTCAGTTTCAGGATGGCGCCATTAGAAACTTCTCCGTTCTAATTTGTGTGAGTGATATCCAGGTTAGGTTTCTATGGTTACTGAAGCATGATCGGTGGCAGGATGGCTCTTCATGATAATTAGTGTAGACACTGAATCTTTGCCTTGTATTGGCTCTTTTAGGGTGAAACATCCTTCTTTTCTAACACTTGAAGCCATTCTTAATCTAAGTCCAGGAGCATTTGGTTCTATGGGTATTATTCCTGCCACCCGCCAAATACCATTAGAGAATGTGCTTCTGTGCAGCAGTACAAAATCAGACGTGACACGTGTTAGGTAGATCTTTTTAGACCATGCTTCTTTGTGAAATAAATCAATGAATGCACCTTTATTAATCCATTTAGGTATTTAATGTTGCTACTCTTCTGAAACCTCTGGTATTAGGTTTGATTTACTTGAACAGCACTTCATTTAGATTCTAACATGCACGCTGTGGTACGCCAGGCCCCTGTTCTGGCGCTCACCCACTAGCGACAGTCTCTGTAGGCCGTGGGGCCTAAGGTAGTCCCAGCCCAGTCTGGGTAAATCTCTAGGTTTTCCCCTCTTCTTTGGCCCTTCCCCCGGGCAAGCAGGTGCAGGCCTCACTATGGCCTGAGGGTTGTCTCCCCACCCTCCTGGGGAGGGCAGCTAGCCCGTTGGGCCGGTGGCCCAGTGGGGGTACCTGTTCTCCCTGTAGGCTGGGAACCAGGACCAGGGTCTCCTCTGCTCTGCTCTGCTTCCCTAACAGTAGGAAACTCTGACTCCAATTCACTTTTTAACAGCTCCTTCGTCTCCTCCTCACTCTACTACCTCCAACTGCCTGCTTGCACTGGAGGCTTTTAAGTGTTTGATTGGCCCCAGGTGGCCTAATTAGTTAAGCAACCCCAGGTGGCCTAATTGCCTAATCAGCCCCAGCTGAAACCTCTTTCCTGCCTGTAGGGAAGAGGGCTTTAAGCATTCTAGGGCTCACATATCGGCCCTGAAGTACCCTGCCATAGCCATCTGGCTTGACTTTACCACAACGCATATAGATGAACACACATGGAGTACCCCAAAATTGGAAGGTATATTGCACCACAGTAGTTTGATACTGAATGCAGACTGCCCATGCTTTTTCCAACTAATGTGAGCCTTCTCAGCAATTCATAATAATTTCTAATTGCTATATTTTAGGCAATGTCAATTTTCCTCCTCTGTCTGGTCAAACTCTGTCTGGTCATACTCAAACTCCCCTTGAAGCCCATGAGATTTCTGGTATACAAGAATGTTGGAATTGGACAGCAAATCCACTTATCTGTAATGAGACACTGTGGGCCTGATCCACAGCCCATTGGGGTCAATGGGAGTATATAGAGATATACTCCTTTATATATGCTACTTTAATAACAAGACTGTTCGTTTAGGCAAAGAAAAATATGTATCATTTCCTCCAATCTGCTGGTTATTAGATATTTCCTGTTCTTTCCCATGTCATTTCATTATAATCTACTATGCCAGATAATTTTGTAAATATGCTCAGATTGGGTATAGGAAAATATTTCCCACTCATGAGAGATTGAGTTAGCCTTAGACTAATGATGCCATAATATTTTCTTATGAAGAAAAAATCTCTGCTTTTTGGTGGTTATTTAATAAAATATGTTGTATAGTGGCAGACGACACCCTTAGGTATCTTCTAGGCAATTTTAAGTCTGAGGGTGCATTCTAAGCGTTCTGTTGTTGAGAAGCTACATTTGCTTTGAATTCTTAGTGTTCTATAGAAAATGCATTCCTGCTCGGTCACCAGTTACTGAGTTTCCTCCTTTTTAGAGCTTTTAAGCTATTCCAGGAATTACAATTGCAGCAGAATCATGAAAATTGTTCCAGTTTTAAACTTGATGCATCTCTTTGCTTGAGGTTTACTACCTTACCTGATTTAAGTCAATACATTTTCCATTAGTTATCAGGTCTCTTACTCTAGCAAGTCTGAGAATCTGTGGTATTAGCCTTTAAGCTATGCAGAGTTAAAGCACGCCAGGGAACCTGTACTGCACCGCAGCAGGGTCTACATGGACCAATTAATGTACAACACACAGGTGTGCTTTAGAAATCACAGCCCTGTAGAGTGCATTTATCCCACCATCTAGACAAGCCCTCAAGTGACTCTATTCATAGCACTAAATGTTGACCAGATCTTCAACTGATGGAAGTTGGAAGAGCACTGTTATCTTTAATAGAACTTTGCTGTTTTATATCAGCTGAAGATCTTGCCTTATGTTTAAAAAGGTTTGAAGGATCTGGACCTCAGTTCAGAGGAAGCTGATGAGGAGTTAGTCAGTGTGAAGATGGGTTTAATTTATTTTCATCTTCAGTTCCTTACCCACCTACAGTGCATTCGTATGAAGTTATTTTTCCTGGTGATTACATGGTACCCTAGTAGCAATGTGCTCAAGATTTAGAAGGCATGTCATCAGTTCTGCACCTGATAATTAATACAACTCAGGATGTCTACAGTCTTGCATTTAGTGGGCTGCCATTATAGAATTGAGTCAAGGAAAAGGAAACTATTTTAAGCAGGGTGAAGGGAAGAAACATCGGTAAATTGTAAATGGCTGCTACTTTACAACATTTTAGATGGTGTGCCAGTTATAAATGTGGTGTTGCTGCTACTGACGGATTCATTGACCTGTCTACTGTCAATTAACTGTCAATTATACATTTTTTTTTTTCAGATCAGCAAGTGTCATGTCTGTCTGTCTTTTGCAGGAAGTTTTTCCAAGTGCAAAATGGGGGAGAAAGCTAAGCCTAGTGCATCCAGAAATCACTTTTAAAATAATATATGAAAGACTGAAGAAGAAAGTGTCTAAAAATAGGTACAGTGGAGTACCTGGTTGGGGAGATTATTTTTAGTTTTTTTGCAGCCGACTCTAAGTACCTCTGTGGAGTTTAGACATCTATCCTGTTCCAGATTGGTTTCTACGGTTTTATTGAAACTGTTGATGTGACTGAACTGTCAGTGCTAAAAATAACTTGCCCCTGCTGACATCTGAAACACTTTTTTAGAGCTCATCTTAAGAGCACCTTACCTTTTTCAGTTATCTGAGGCCATCTGGGAAATGCTTTTGTGAAATCATTGTTAAATGTATGAAATCTCCAGGCTGGAACCTCAGCTGATGCAAATCCATCTTCTTCCTTTGACTTTACTAGTGCCATGTCTGTTTACACCACCTGAGAATCTGGTCGTTTCCTTGCAAATAAATTGTGGAA
Organism: Mesoclemmys tuberculata; assembly: GCA_007922155.1. Lineage (NCBI taxonomy): Eukaryota > Metazoa > Chordata > Testudines > Chelidae > Mesoclemmys > Mesoclemmys tuberculata. The sequence goes on from ML675649.1 coordinate 29,679,748, forward strand.
ATTTAGATAATTGAGAGCAAGCTAAACGAAGTACTAGAATATAGCAGATGTGAACCAATGCTGTGTTTGCCATTTGTTACTAAAGTGTTAAAAATATCAAATAATCCTTGCAATAATGTTTATTACATAACAAAAAAACTTGGCGGTGAATTGACGACATAATTGTTCTCACCCTGGAACTTTGCTTTAAATCCTGACATTCTTAATAAAAAAAAAAAAAGACTTTGATTCAGTCCCAAGTGGACATCAATATATCTAATTTAATATGGCTTGGCATAATTTACAGTCCTTACTTAGGAAATACGCCGAAGTGAGCTAACATAGTGACTTTAATTACTACTGATTTCTTGACAAGCTACTCTAAGGGTTTATTCTCAAAGAATTTGCTTATTGTTGAGTGTCCTTTGTTAACACTAAGGAGCTTTTATGTACTTCAGTTAAGGTGTGCACAAAGGATGACGTTCACTGCTCTGGGGCTGTGCAGGGTGGGGAGTGCCTTGGGGAAGCGGCAATGCAGGGGCTCCTGTATACCCAGTGCCTGTAGCAGATGAGACTTCCACACCAAAACCAAATAGGATAGAGTGGCAGGGCTGCAAGAGAAGTCAAAGAAGCCACACAAACTACAAATAGTCTTTCAGGGTGCAGGCCTCTTATCAGGAAGTTGTTTTGTTGGAAGGGCCTGCTTGGAGCGGTTCTACTGTGTGAGCTGAAATAGGAGTAGATAGGACAAGCATACCTATGCACCTGGTGCCACCAGACATTGTGTTCCCCTAGCCGCTTATTGAAGAGAACCCAATAAAATGTGACATGTTTCCCAGCTAAGTAACTTTCTGAGTTGAGGGCCCTGAAACATATACCACAAACAGTCATTTCTTTTTACTTTTCTGGAGTGTGCTACACATCTCCAGTTAACTCTGCCTCAGCAATTACAGCACATAGTTAGAGCACTAAAATATTAAGATAATGTTTTATTTTCAGGGGGCTAGCTCTGTAGGGGAAAGGTGTTTTTTGTATGTGGTAGGGGACTGTGTTCTGCCGGCTGTCAGGGCGGGGGGTATTAAAATAATGTTTAATTTAAATATTTTCTTGTTACTTATGCCAGGGACATCCACTGCATTGTATGGCACCACTTTCATTTTTGTAGAAATCCAAATAAATAAATAGATAAATCACAACTGTGGAACCAAGAATAAGTCAGCATTCTTCAAATGGTCCATATTGCCAAAAGTGACTGGTAATTTTAAAAAGACAGGTAAACAATAAATAGGGTTTGCCTCATTTTCACCTCTGCTTTAGATTGGGTTGTTTTTGTTTCTTTTATTATTTTTGATGAAACAACAGAGTTAAGACTTAGCCAAGTGAGCAGGGCTTAGCTGTGCAGCTCAGGTCAATGTTAATAGATTTATTTTTGCTATCAAAACAATTCCAATATCGAGTAGGCACAGGAAATGTAAAATTGCTAATGAAGAGCCCTAAGTGGAAAATAGTTTTTCTTTCTCTCGCTTATGAAGCTAGTACTCGTATTTTACATGGATAATTTGATGATTTAATATAATTAAAAACAATTTATCTTTGTGAACTATTGTATTGTAATGTTGTGTATTATTATTAACATGGGAACACAGAGATTGCCAAACTGGGTCAGATCCATGGGCTATCTAGTTCAGTGTCCAATACCAGCTAATTTAGAGGAATACGGGTGTGGGATCATCCACACCCCGTGATGGAGGTCTCATCCTAATCCCTCATAGTTAGAGCTTGGTTTAAATCCTGAAGCAAGATGTTCCAAATCCTTAAAAAAATTATTTTATTTTAGCATTATCTAAATATTATTTCTTTGTATTGTGATGTGCTAGTTAAATGTAAAAACATAACAAAAAGATGATCAGTTGCACAATAAATGGCACTGAGTTAGTAGCTAGTGTTGTATGTATGCATGCCTAAGACCAAAAAAGAGGACGATATTAGGGAGGGAAAGGGGAGAAACTGTTCAAAAAACCAAAAAGAGTTTCTGGTTCACAAGCACTCAAAAATGGCAAATTCCTGCAGAAATCAATTAGTTATGGGCAGTCAGTAACTCAGCTGCCACTCACTGATAATGTTGCTGGGGGGTATTTGGAAGTGCTGCTAACACTGAGGATTTTTTGTAGGTGTCCATCTGTACACTGATATACAGCTATTCAGCGTCTATAGGAGTCCTTGCACACTTAATCATATTTAGACTTGCTCACATCTTTCTCTCCCTTCCCTTGCCCTCCATGAAGGGCAGAGAATAGAACCAGCAGGATTATACATAATGCTGCCTGTCTGGTGAAGCTTGGCAGTTTTGATTTGTATTGGGTTCACAGCGCTCTTTCCACAAATGCCAAAATTCAGATTTACCCAGTTATTTGGTCCATGATGATGACCCACAAGGTGGATTAAGCACAAGACGGAGCCAGGAACTGTTAAATTCTGATCTTTGATGTCTGACTTTGCACAAACCACTTGATCTCTCTGTCTCAGTTTCCCCATTTGTAGCCTTTTGAAGTTGAATAAATGCCTGTATCGCTTTGATGTAGAGTACTGTATTGTTTCTGTACAAAAGAAATCATCCTAGATCCCATGGCATCGTCCTTTGCTTGCCCAACAAAACTGAGGAAGGCAGTGCCAAAGTGTCTCTAAACCATGCTTCTCCCCTAATCCGAGGGCCGTTATCTGCAGCTCTGGTCCTGGGGTATAAATCAGAGTAGCCAGAGCTCTGGGAAGCCCTAGTCTCACACTCTTTACCCTGGCCATGTTCCCTACGTTAGCTGCAACAAAGCAGGCATGTGAAGGAGTTCACTCCCTGCAGATACACCTCCTTTTGGTGGGTCTGGGGAGTTAGCGTTCACTCTGTCTATGCCCCCCTACTCTCAATTGCTCTCTCCATTAGGCAGCAGGGCTCCTGAAGTTAGGTGTTGCAAAGTGAATCAGTGGTAAAGTGGTAAAGTGGCATAGGACTGAGACTTGGAACAGTCTAGTAATCCGCTACTCTGGATTCCAGCCTAAGGACCCTCTGGGTACATCCACGCAGGAATAAAACCTGCTGGCGCAGGTTAGCTGACTCGAGCGCAGGGGGTTTGGGTTCTGGGGCTGAGAAATCTCTGTTTAGACATTTGGGCTCAGGCGGGAGCCTGAGCTCTAGGAAACCAAGAGAGTGGAAGGTCCTAGAGCTCAGACTCTAACCAGGGTGCCTACACAGAGACTTTTAGCCCCACAGTCCAAACCCATGTCAGCTGACCTGGGCCAGCTGTAGGTGTGCCGCCAATCTTTTATCCATGTGTAGACTTGCCCTATGACTAGCAACCAAGGCTGCTCAGTCTCAGGCCCTCTTGCTGTTTCCCTGGGGTCTTTCCTACCCCATCTCTCTCTGTCTCCTTGCCTCTGGGTCTACCACCAGAGTTTCCTCGGCTCCCTGTGTCTACTCCTCCTCCCTAGTTCAGGGAGGACCTAAGGCTTATTCTCCCCTTGGATTTCCTCCTTGTCCCTGGTCAACTCCTTTTCCTCTCTAGGGAGTGATTGCAGAACTTCTCCCTGCAGCCCCTTGCTGTTCTTACTTCCCTGGCTTTGTAGTCCTATCCCAGCTGCTCCTTCAGCTGGGCTTCAACCACAGTTAGTGCCTGTCAATCCCTAGCTTCCCTCCAAATGCAGTATAGAAAGTTAACTGGCCCCTTCTGGCCCCCATTAACTTATTCAGGCCTTGTGTGGGGTGGACAGCCCATCACAAAGTGGTGTAGGGGATGTCATTGTTTCTTCCCCTCCAGAGGAACTTGCTGTATTTGAGTGATCCACCGATAGTTGGCTACGCTGACTTTAAGACTGTATTGTGTTGCTGGTGCAGTGCAAATTGGCTCCTACACAGGGAAAATCTAGGCGCATACTTGCATTGTCTACACAACTTTTTGTAGCTGAATCTCACTGATTCCTTGTACTCCCCCTGTATCCACCTGTTGTCTTATACTTAAATTGTATAAGACCAAATTAGGTTCTGTATTTGAACAGCACCTAGCACAATGGGGTGCTGGTCCATGATTAGGTCTCCTTGGTGCTATGGTAATACAAATACAAATAAAATATAATAATAATAATGCCCCCTCTCCACCATCTCCCCAAAACCTCCACAAAAATGGACTTCTGTGTAGGGCTGTGGATCAGAGGAATAGTGTTTGCTTTGTCTCCTTGGATCCATCCCATAGCCTCCCTCAGAGAAGGCTGGCTGTTTTATTTCAAGCTTACAAGTGAAATTAAAAAAGTCATTTTAATTCTCAGTACTCGCCCTTATGAGATCATATGATGGCAGTTAAATTTGCTCATGTCACCACTGCACACAGACTGTTTATCCTCCAGGGGGTCTGTAACTTCGTGTCAGAATTCCAATGATAAAGCAATGGCGTGAAGTCTCACAGTTTGGCCCATTGAACCTTGTAACGTGAGCCTTACTAACACAAACATTTGTGGGATAGTTCGGTTCTGCTTTCATGGTCTCTTAGAAAGAGATAAAGCATGGTATCCACCTCTCATCTCCTGCCTGGTATCAGATTATACTGGAGTGAAATCACTCAGTTAGCCACACAGGCTTATATCTGATGTGCCCTCACTTGACAATTGAGCATTTTGTCATGTTATCATTAGATTAAAAAAACTCAGATTGATTTTTGCCATGTTAAGGAGTATGTGGGCCATAACAGGATGAGATTCATGATGTAAACATGTCTGAACTTGTACATTGCAAGGCATGGGTGGGAGAGGGTGTTACATAGTAAATTATTACATTGTAACATCTTAGAGTACTGGAATATTATATTTATTCAATGTTTTCTTTTGAAATAAAATAATTTGGGGTGGAGGAAAGAGACAATTATGATGCTTTGGGTTATAAACAAAAATTTGATTTTTCTCTTTGGAAATGTACTTTATTTTTGTTCTCTATTTTCAGCTAAATTTACTTCATTATAAGAACATGACAGGTTACAGGACTGCTTATGCTCCTAAAGTTGTGAAGGCTTTCTATATACCAGCCCTACCCCTCTTTGGATTACATAGATAACAATAAATGTCATGCAGGAAGATGTAAAAGGATGCTGTAAGAGTCCCAGACGTTGTCCAGAGGTGCAGTTCCTTCAGAACTGTCTGAGCTTTTCCTTACATGCAGACTTCTCAAGAGAAGTGCCTAGGAATCCTGCTAATTATTTTGAAGACATTTTTGTATGACATGTTGTTTTGTGAGATGAAAATCTGAGCATCTGTTAAACAGATGAAGGAAAAACTCTTCCAGCTCCTAACAGTGAACACAAGCAGGTGGAGCAATTCCAAGTCTTGAGCAACATATTGGAGCCTCCCTGAGTATTATAAGCATGGGGTGATGTGATGCGCAATCTCTGTTGCTGAAGGGGCTTCAGAAAAGGCTGTAGTCTGTAGAGTATGTACAATACAAACACTTATTTTTCCTTGTGCAGTAGCATCCCTGCTATAGTATACGAGGTGTGGTATATAGATTGGAGCTGGTGCATTGATTGCAGGACAGCAGCGGGAGCCTCCCTCTCCAGTTTCAGGGTGGTGTAACATAAGGGTCAGTCCCTCAGCTGCAGTCCCTGCAGAATGCATAGCAGGAGTTCACTCACCTGCCAACAACCTGTTAAAAGGGAAGTATGTTTGGTGCTAGATCTAGATCAGAACAGCGCAGCGAGGGGGCCGTCTCCCCCTTTTAAGGGTGTTAAAATGGTATCGTTGGTGGGCGTGATGGTGGCATCAAGTATTTGAAACATTTCCCTGGAGCAGTAAACTAAGTGCTGAGTTTAAGACAATCAAAGGGCTCCCGCTCCTCAGAGCAAAAACCTAGATCCAGAAATGAAAAGCGGCCCCTCTGAGTCTACTGAAGAAAATGTCTGGAAAGAAGCTGCTGGTCTGACTGCCTGAGATAATGAATGGCCATCTGGCAGTAATTCGTACTGAATGTATATGCACTTTTATTTAAAAAGAAAAAAAAAAAATTTCCACAGAACAGATCTTAAAGCTATTTACTGTCAATTAAGAAAGTCTTGACAATCCTTTGAGGTAAGTATTATACCCAATCTACATGTGGCAGTGGCGTAACGTGAGTCTATGGCACCCCCAGTCCTCATCGGTGGCAGTGCCTCACGGGGGGGGAGGGGTTTGCGGGCCCATTTCCCACTCTCCCCCATTCAAACCCCCCCATCCCCCGGTGGTGCGGCTGGGAGCGTGAGTGACAGAGGCAGATGTCTCTGGGCTGCATGATGGCGAGGGGGCAGTGTGATGGGTTCTGCCCTGGAGCCCTGTCATCGGGTTGGCTGCTTGGCCCCTGCACTGCTGGGTTCCCCACGGCTCCTTGGTGTCCTTAAACTTCCAGAATTGGGCTGTCTTTGAGGATAATCATCCCCTGGGCAGCAGCCCCCTCCCCCACCTGAGCAGCCCGGTCTCTACTGGTGTCCCAGGGAGCTTGCTCCTGCCTTTTTAAGGCGTCATTGTGAAAGTGGGGGCAGATCATGGTGAAATCTGCAGCTTCCTTCCAGCTGCATGTTTGCTTCAAAACTGAAAAAGTGCTGCGAGGCTATTGGCTCTGCCACATGCTGCATTCCTATTGGCTGAGCCGGAGGGAGGGGTGGGAAGAGGAGCAAGTAAGTCTTTGTTCCCAGTCCTGCCGGTGAGGGGAGGGGAGAGGGGAAAAGAAGCGTCACTCCCAGGTGATTATGGTGCCTCTGTGCCCAGTGCCAAAGGGTGCGGGGGAGGAGGATGCTTCCTCCCCTCCACCGCAATGGGATCCCCCAGCAATCAGGCAGAGATGTCAAAGCCAGGCCTCTGGCTGCCTGCAACAGTGAGGCTGGCTCCTCCACAGAGAGCTCAGCTGGTGCCCCCTGCCAGCAGCTGGGGGCATAGTCCCTCCACCTCCCTTCAGCACGCCACTGATGTGTTCAAGATCATGTTAAAGATCACAGTTTAGGGGATGGATCACAAAGGGGTTCAGGGACCTAGCTGCCACTTTACACACCTATGTCCAAAATTTAGATCCTCAAAACCTGTGCTCAGCTGCCACCTAACCCTGTAGGCACCTAAATTTCCACCAGTCAAAGTCCTTGTGGCACCTACAAATCTGCCAGTTGGGGTATGCACAGAGCCTCTTACAGCCTGAAGCCTGGCACCTAAGCCTCAATGGGATTCTCAGCCTAGATGTTGTCTCTGCAGGCCCAATCCAGTAGGCATTCTCAGAGGCTGCCTGTGAGCACATCTACTGGATCGGACCCTGCAAAAACACAGGAGGTGAAGGAGGTGGTTTGTGTCTCTTTGCTACACAGCCAGTGGTTAGCGTACTCACCTGGGGTGTAGGAGACCCAGGTTCAGATGCTTTCTCTGCAACTGGGATCAACCTAGGTCTCCTAAATCCCGGCAGAGCAGGGCTCCTAAAGTTAGGTGTTGCAATGCTAAACCTTTGTGGATCTAGCTCTCAGTGACTTCCCCCACTCAGAGAGTGAGTCAGTGGCAGTCAAGGATGGAAACAACCAGTAGTCCTGACTCCTACCTGCCTTTGCAAACCACTAGACAGCAATACCTCAAGATCAGATTTCTGAAAAATGAATTACAAAAACCCTAAACAACCCCCAACTTTTCTGTAAAGTTGTGACAATAACTATTTGGCATTGTCCTAACATCCTTCACAAAGCTATGCAAACGAGAAACGAACTCGTGTCAGACATCTAGAAAGGATTACGTAATTTGCACTTGAATTGATTTTCCAATTAAAGCGTGCTGCTGATGTACCTGGATAACTGCAGAGGCAATTAAAACAGATTTACCAATGGCATGACTACACAATATGTAAAAAGCAGCCTTCCCCTCCTTCCAGAAAAAAAAAAATCATTTAAATGATTTTATCTAAGAGTACTAAAATAAATCACTTTTGGATACAGTGCTTTGCGTGTGACAGTCATGAGAAAAAAATCAGACTGTTGGACTCTGCCCTGGTTTTAAGTGATTGAAAGTCCATTGCTATCTGTGGAGTTTGCACCCACACTGATATAAGGCTGGCTGTGTTTGGTTCCGTCTCTGTTTTCCATGTAGTTTTAAAAGGCCAAGAAAATGATTCAAATATACAAGATGTATATACAGGGCTAACTCAGTGTTTTCACACCAGTATAATCTAATGCCGGGCTAGGGATGAGACTTGGGCACTATGGCTTTATATATCTTGCTTTCTGAACTAGCTTGGGCTGAGTCATGTTGGTGTGGCACCGTGATGTAAGATCTTTGAGGGTGGGGTTAAAACTGAGGTTCCTGAGAAATTATCCCCAAAAGTTTTTTCAAGAAAGTACCTAATGTAATTCAAGTAAGGCAAGGCTGGAGTTAAGAGTTTATCATCCTCTTTGTTTTTTGTTTTCTATAAGGCTGATACATGGGGGTTTGGCAGTAAATGTGAAATTAATACATAATTCACTGGTATTTCATGCTCATGTTTGAGTAGGACAAACAAAATATCCTGCAGTCACATTAGGCTATGGCATTAAGATATGAATAGCATGCCTTTATTTCCAGCTGACTGGTTGATAAATGTATACACGAGGACCAGGTTTACCTTTGCAAATGGTAGCTGGGGAGGGTGTGGTTTAACCAGGAGGCTTGTTAAATTTAGCATAGTGGTACAAATCTCAAAAGGTTAATCACTCCCAATTAATTCTTCCAAAATAGGTCTGAAGGATACCATGAAATTTATTGTGGTTGTGTGTCTTTCGGCTGATATTTTAAAAACTAAATGTGCTGTCTGTTTTGTGTAGTTATTATAAAGCCTGTGTTATTTTTGTTAAAATATTTAATTTCCCCCACTGTCTTTGGCCAAAAATTCCCTTCCTTAACACACTGTCTGTGTGTGTGTGGGTGGGTGGGTGGGTGGTGTGCTTTCTTGGCTGCAACCCTCAACTTGAGAGATGGCTGCATTTAATGGAGCTTTATGCAAGCAGGAGCAAATTCTGGACTCAGTTGCAGCAATATAAATCACAATAATTGCATTGAAGCTAGTGGAGTTATTCTGAACTTACATTGCTGTAACAGAGAATAATAGGACTGACCCATTACTAGGGCTCCCTCAAGATAAGAGGAGTTTTATAAATAGAATATCGTATATTTTCCTATTATACGAGAGAGATTATTCATATTCCAGCAAGTGGAATCTGTTTTATCTTTCTCTTGCTGACGCCGGTTACATAGTTGCATAGCACCAAAACCTGGCTCTTCATGTCTAAACTGGTTTGACATACAACTGTCTATCCATTTTAATATTTCCTTCTGTATCTTAGAATACTGTGGTCCTGGCAGCTATGCCCAAGTGCATTTGACTGAATTTCACTATGTTGGTGTCTAGAGTACTAAAGTTTTGCACTCCTTTGTGGAAGATAAGGTTTAAAAAATGTAATTATTTTTTAAAAAGTTGCTTTTTTCACAAATACTTTGTCCATAACTGGTAATTTAATTGAAGCCAACTGTTTTCTGCTATTATCAACATGACTGAGGGCTTTGAATACTACTGGCCCAGGCAATACATGAAAAGTTCATAGATGGTAACTGCTCCTGGAAATGTGTATTTGTGCATATAGTTGCATCTCCTTACACATCCAAATACAAGGTGTTGAACATGTAGTGGGTACGTCTCACTTGAAGCATTGTATCTTTCCTGAAGTGTGTCTCATCTGAAGCATTGGCCCTGTTGGTTTTTTTTAAACTATTGGTGCACACACAAATCCTCATTGTCCTGTACTCAAGGGATTCCTCACTTAGCATATACAATTTAACTTTTCATTTCAGGCATTGCCCCAAGGACACAGAACCTTACAATTATAATAGACATACTTCAGAGATGAATGTTAAGTGGCTGTACAGACATTCTAGGAAAATGATTATGCGGATATACAAGGCTACACTTCAGCTTTGGTATCACTAGTCAGTCTAGTTTATAGCTGGTATTATGACAAAATTAAGGGGCTATTTGATTTTTTTAAACCCAAGTTTCTGCGAATATTGATTAATCTGTCTTATGTTCCTGTAGATGATTATTAATGCAGCCACTCAGTCATTGGATAGTGTCCCATGCATACTAAGGAGCACAGAACTGCACCCCCTCCGTTCCTTCTTTCCACCCATGACGGTTGTTGCAGTTGCGTTCTCCCTTGCGTTCGCACGTGCCTAGTGGTTCTTTCGTTGGTTATTGATAGTTCTTGTTAATAGTTTGTGGTTGGTTAGTTAATCTATAAGATAGAGATAGTGCTCCCTTCGGTGACGTTTGCTCAGCAACAGGACACACCCTGGTCCCTGGGCTTCAAATTGTGTTCTGTTTGCCACAAGGTCTTCCCACTTAATTACCTTCACAACAGTTGCGTAAAGTGTTTAAGGGAAACACGTGAGGGATAAGTGCAAGATTTGCAAGGGCTTCAGGCCACAGACGAAGAAAGACAGGGACATTTGCCTGAAAGCCCTGTTAATGGAGGTGGCAGTCAGATCAGCCTCAGAACCTTCCCACTCGGACTCATTGCCGAGTACTTCAACATCCGTGTACAGCACCCCTCTGGCACTGAGCCTTTCTTGACGCCATTTGTCTTAGCTGGTGCCAAAGAAGTGGCAAAGGAAACAGTGTGATGAAGGCTATTCCCCCGCGCCGAAAAAGGCAGGGTTGGGCAAAGGACCCATGTCAGGCCAATCACCTGCCCCATTATATCCAAATAGGAGGTGTGATTCATTTCTACAGTATGTATAGCCATGAGAGCATTTGAACTATGATAGGAACATGTCTCCAACTGCTTTTTATCACTATCATGACACAGATTATGTAGCTCTTTGTGTATCTGTATGTGTCTTTTTTGTTGTCTCACACCCTATAAAATAAACATGGACTTTTTTAAAGATAGATTTTAAAAACAAATTATGAAAATTTATATACCTATGGATGTGATTCTGCCTTTTTGCTCTGCAAGAAGCCCTAATGGGAGGTAGAATCAGGCCCTATGTAATTTAAAGATTAATAAGTATGTCATAACATACTTAAAATAAACTCAATAAAGATGAGCGGGTGAACTCATTTGAGAAATAACTGATACGCAAATCCTGCAATGCACACCCGCAGAAACTGCCCTTAGTCACATGACAAGCCCTGTTGAAGCGAGATGAGATGGGTGGAGTGAGGGGGACTAATCATGTGAGTATTTGCAGTACTGGGCTTGGTTTGGAGTTTATGGTAATCAGGGAGAGTACAGTTGTCTTTGTAGTTTGACTATTTAAGAGCTTTTCCCCCATGTGAATTGATACAGATTTTTCATGTTGTTCTTACAGAACATGTATGAAGTGACCATAGCAAATCTATAACATCGATCTATCATGTTCTGTATTTGACTTTAAGAAATGGCCTTCACTGGATACCTCAAAGAAAGCAACTCGTCTCCCCCAAATGTTGCAATGCCCGTGGACAACTGTGGAATGCTACACAAGGCATGGACTGGGGGTAGAGGTAGAGGTAGGCTTTGTTCCTGAGCCCAGCTGGTGATCATCTTATGGAGTCTTTCTTCCCTGAAGCATGAGATTTTATTTCCTCTTTTTGTTCTACCTCAGGTAGCTGTAAATGTAATTCATATTCATTCATGTATCTAATCCTATAATCCGAAGAGAAAGTGTGGTCAGTTAAAACAGGGACCGTCTCGGTTTAAAGCAGCAGATAAGGCCAAATAAATGAAAGGTTTGCCAGCGGTGAGCTCTACAAAGGTTCACAAATTACAGCTAGTACCCACCATTCCTTGCTTTGAGGTATTCTGTACATATGATGTGCGCCATATAACATCATTCATACATACACACATACAGACACATATAGACATATTCTTTGTATAACTAGTTAACGGCCTGAGACCACTGCTTCAGACCTACTGTTCTCAGTCTTATAAATGGTACGACCCTCATTCTAGAGGGTAAGTCTAAATGAGAGCTGTCTACAGCGGAGATGCTTTTACAGAGGTGCCATTAAATCCTCTGTCTTTAATACAGTAGACCACATCATGCCATCACCTGTTAAGCAGAACTTCGTGGGGGATATGGCTGAGTATATGATATAATCCAGTAGTTTTAATCAATGGTTAATTATGGGTGTTAGACTAAACAACAAATCCTGTCTGTTACATTGTGTTAGAAGCTTGAGTCACTTTAATTCTCTTCATAGGTAATATCCAGACAATTTCTTTTGTAGTACAAAGAATTTTACACTATGTTTATGTAAGGGAATTACATACATTTTAATAAATCTACTGGGTGATATACATTGTAATCTTTATCTGCAACAACCGTAATTAAATATAGCAGCACAATACCATGATACTGCCACAAGTACGTGCGAATGAATATTCTTTCATCTTTGTGAAGGTAGTTTCACTCTGAGAAAGATGCAACAACTCTGATGTCTCATCCTGTTTTGAACTCTCCTCTTTTTTTTTTGTCCCTAATTGCTGATCTCTCTCTCTCTCCCTCTTATTCTTTTTTCTTTTTCCCCCTGTAGATACTCTATGTAGTCAAGAGAAGAAACCTGTTTTTAATTTCCCTGTCATGTCTGTCTCATAAAACATATACTGTATCATATGACTATTGTGCAATGTTAGAATGCTGTTGAAATGAATACCACGTAGAAAGACTTGTAAAATCATCTTGAGGTAAAATTAAAGCTTCAGAATTAGAGGCAATAATTCCATACAGATGACAGAAATAATGATATCCTTACCAAGAATGAGCAGTGCTCCCACTCACTACAGCGTAGGCTGTCCCTGAGAAGTCCTCCTAATCAGTAGCATTTTCACCTCTCTCAGGTAAGGTATCAAGATTAGTGAGTTTACTGCATGGTTTGCACACCTCTAATTCTAGACTGCCTTATTTACCACTTCACCCTCTCATTCGCCCCATGTATCAGAAGCTACGCTGCAGCATTAACTCACTAATGGTGAGCATAGTCTTGCGTCATGACTGTTGAGAGATGTGTGACTGTTTCAGATGCTGTCCAAGCGACTTTTTAAGTTATGCTCTTTCTTCCGCCATGTCCTCTGCCAGGGTGGGACTCGCTAAGAATTTAAGCAGAGGTTTGCTTCTATATGGAGAAACCTCCCTATGTAAAAGTTCAATACAGAGGATTTTTAAGAGCTTAGAGTTCAATGCATCAGTTCCCTGGGTCCAATATTATACAAATCTATTGAATAATTAGTAATAGGAATAAGATGCAAGCATTTCAGAGTAAATAACACAAACAAAAATAGTTGGCCATTTGAACAATATGTTTCTTAACATCAGACACCAGATTTCAAGACGCTTACTTGGTATCGACTACGAGGAAAGATCTTTTTTTGTTTTGCATTGTTGACTTTTGCTAAACGGATTTGGAAAGAGTTCCTAAGAGTCCTTGAACATTAGCTAATTTCATCCATTGCACAGTGTGTCTTCAAGCAGGATCCCTAACTGTCTCTTGGCTATTTGCTCTGGCAGGAGCACGAATCAGAGTCCCCTCCTTTGCAGTGTGCAGTGGAGCAGAAAGCCAACAAGATCTGGAGGGAAAAGAAAAAAGAGCTGTCTAACACGTAGGATGCTATAGCAGCAAGTGAAGAGACCTTGTCAAGAAAAGCAAATTGTTTTTGAACCTGCAGTGCAAGACATTTAGAGTCTGCAGTGTAAAAAAAAAAAAGAAAAAAGATTAAAAAAAAAAAAACATTTGAGAGCGCAAACAAAAAGAGGAGAAGGGTTATGCAACTAATGAGCTGACCAATGATAGGAAACAACAAATGGGGGGATGCTTACTCCAGGAGAATTTTGTGCTCCTGTGCCTAAGGCCTGTTATGGCCAATGCACATTGTAGCACAAGAGTTCACAGAGAATATTGTTAACACAGAATATTTGTGTGAAAACTTCTCTGATTGAATAATTTGAAATAGCGTGTGTGTTTTTTTCTTATCTGACAAAGTGCCCTGTGTGTTCTTCTTACACAATATTTCTGTCTTCATGTTCTTATTGGAGTTTCCCTTCCAGTTTGGTTTCAATGAGCAGAACAGTAAGAGGTGATCAGTAAGGACATTCTGATCGGTAATGCTGCTTGAAATCTAATCTATGGATGTTTTGTGTGCATGTTGTGTCCATGCTTCCCTTTTCAGTGCCAGGCAGGCTGCAGATTTCTCTGATGGACATTGGTGTTGTTTGACCTGCAATATGTCCGTATCAATTTTTTTTTTTGTTTGTTTCTACAGCTAAACTTCTAGGGCCAAATTTTGCTTTCATTAATACTGGTATAAATTAAATCAGTATTTGCCTTTTATCTTTACCCATGAAGTAAATGCTCTTTTGGATACTCTTTGTACTTTTTCCTTTTCCATATTTGTTTGAGCAAAATTACTGTTAGCTCAGATAAGATTTCACTTAGGCACCACTGCATGTGTACCTTATATTTTGCATCTGATCAGTTTCTGGCTGCAGACAAGACAGGAAGTAGAAGTACCAAAATACATTGGGAAAGGTGGGCCTTGTGATATTTCTGGACTGGTGCGAATGAGGAAGCACTGGAAATATCTTAGAAAATCTGTCTGGACTTTATGAGATTTTGGCACCACAGAGGTTGCAATAAATCACTAGGGCCATTTGAAGTTTGGAGTCCAGATCCACCCTATTTATGCAGAGAGGTATAAATTTAAACTCCTAGTTTACAGCCAAGTCCACAGCACCCCCGTGCTGGGTGAAATCATCCCTGTGGACTCTGACCTGATAGATTATATTTTACCCAAAACTGTATCTGCTAAGCAAGTTTATAGAACTAATAATGAAAGTTTTATATATATATAATATATATATAGGCTTGGCTATAGGTTTTAAATATTGTTAAGGGCTTAGAGGGAGGCCTAACAGAAGTTGGTGTTATGTGCTTATCTGAAGGTTGTGGAATGATATGTGCTTGACCTAAGGTTATAAAATTTAGCAATATGTATCTTCTGATAGTTTAGCAATGCATTCTGTGATAAACAGGTAATCCACAGCTGAAGAGATTTTCAGGGCTATTTGCAATCAGTGCTAACTGCAATGACATATCAAAACCTTTTGGAAAGGAAACTATGATTTCAATTATATCTGTCTATATTAAGTAAAGCTCATAATCCCAGGCTACCACCACCACTCAAGCTCCAAGCGGCCCCAGAAAGGAGGCAGCCTTAAATTATTAGCCTCTATTGTAGCCCTATGGGCGAAGACTGCCTGATTGCCCCTCCTTAGAAAGCACCATTTGCCCACTTGTGAGGCAGTGCTGCCTCCATGCAGGGCCACTGATAGAACTTGCTGGTGCCAAGAAATGCTGAGCCCCACGGCCTATGGACTCTGCCCCAGGATAGGTCATGGGGTAAGTCAGACCCTGGACTTCTGAGGATCCTCTATCATTATTCTTTTCTGTAGTACTGAAAAACTGCAGTTTTTAAGCATTTCATTTTCAGTCGCTTTTTTAATATGGAAAATCATAACCATAAAATATCTGGGTGAAAAATGGTGATTAAAATAAAGTTTGCTCAGCCGAGTACCTTTTACAAATAGTAGACACTATGAACTGCTATCAGTCGCAAACAATAATTCTTTTACTTGAAAAGAAATTTTCATTCTTTGATGTGCAATTTCATTTTTCAGAAAGGCTGTAATAGACATCATAGCCTGCAGGAATCATTTGGAACTCAAGCAGACAGAAAGGTCATAATGATCAGGGTTTAAAAGGCTAAGATGTGCATCATTTTTGCTTCTGTCCTCCCTCTTTTCCTCCCAATTCACATTAGTAGGAGGAGACTAAAACTTGTAGTTTTCCAGTTGATCAGGTATTTAGTTGGTTAGTAGCTGCAAGCACCTGACTCGTACTCTGTTTTGAAAAGAGAACTTAAGTCTTTTTTTACCCTGATCTTTTGTGAAATGCAGTCACATGAGATCATTTGCACTGAGAAAATATTTTTGTGTAAGGTTCTTGTAGTGTCATTTATGACTCTCTTGGTAAATGAAGAAAACCAAGCCAGCTTTTAGGGCAGTTTTGTAAGGGCTCGAAGAACGATTTCACACACAGATCCAAATTCTGCTGTGCTAGTTTGGTGTAAATTAGGAGTACTTCCAGTGGAGTAACTGGCCCGGAATCGCTATGCTATCTGTATGCTATCGTTCCCGTGATTTCTTTCTACTTGGCTTTATCTTGCAGTGCATTACATTTTAGCAATGTTAAAGGTAGAACACATTTATTTTTATTAGAACTTTTTACTTCAACCAACCATTATCACAGCTTAGTCTGGAGTTGTGTAGATTAGTGATGTATGCTTATTTCCTCCATAAGATGTTTCTAAAGGCGAGGAGTGTGCCCTGATTTTCACGTGAGAGAATATGCTGGAGGACTTTTAATGTGTTCAGAGCCAAGGCTCAGACGTCACTTTCCAATGCGATGGAACGTGAATGCACTCATTTTACCCAGTGAATGGGATTCCCACTTCTACAAGAGATTTTGTGCTCTGTAGGGTGAGTAATAGTGATAAACAAAGTAAGTAACCTTGAACCGACAGATACATTTTCTCTAGCTCTCCTCACAAAGTGTAAAGGAAAGGCTCAGGCTGAGACAAGTGATCACCATTGCTATTATTAAGAACCCAACAAATCTCTTCAACTCCAGTGCAAGGCAGAGAGATATAACTGTTTCTGCCATAGCAGCCAAATTGGGCTATGCAAACAAGGTGGTGTGAGCCAGGGCATAAGGTAATGGACTAGAAGTTAGGAGCCCTGGGTTCTGTTACTGATCTGCTCTGTGACCCTTAATCGGTCTTTGTCTCAGTTTTCCCATGTGTGAAATGGGAATAATGATACTTATCTCCATGGTAAAGCACTTTAAGATCTATGGGTGAATGTCTGTTAAAAATTAAGTATTATTGTTTTAAGTCTTTGTTCCCTGCATTCAGCAGCCATTGACATCAGCAGGAACTGCATGTAGGCATAGCACTTATATGTATTTTTGTATACTGTGGTGCACAACAGGAACATGATAGAATTTTTCTTCATGCTTTGATGTCACAAAACAAAGGTAAAATATCATGACTTTGTGGTTCCCTGAAGTAAGAGTGGGGATCTCTGTTTATCTTACAGCTTGTGGAAAAATTGGTGTCCTGTGCTGAGTGGGTATGTTGGCTGGGTAAGACACAGGGTGGCTTTTCCACCCATCCCGCACAGAACCAGGAGAAAACAGCAGCAAAATCTCTCTCTTTCTGGAAGTGAGGCTTAGCCACAGAACTAGGAGTCTGCAAATGAAACAAACTCCAATAGATAACAACAGAAAATGAAATCCAGCAACATATATAGAACTAGCTTCCAGACAGGCATCCTGACGTTAGAATAGCACAATACCAAGTGCCACACAATATACACATTCACTTACTGTTTCACAATAACCACAACAGAATCCCAAGCCATCTTTGATTAAAGGGAAGTTTCAGGTCACTCTCACAGCTGTGAGCAGAGCTCTTCTTCATTATGGATTCAAATACAGTTCCTCAAAGTTATAAACAAGACAACTGAACACTTTTATTTTGCTATATGAACCATGTTCTCTGTTCTGCCCACTGGCCATGTCTTCTCTAAAGCATCAGCCATGTCCTAGCTATCAGCTATATAAGACGCATGCTGGCAATATATAAAGCTCTGAAATTCTGGAAGTCATCATCCTTAAAGGAAACCTGCACATAGCTTTTAAAAGATGTGTGGGGGGGGTTAAATTCATAACTTTGATAGACTCCACAAATTATGGTCTTAATAAAGACTTTGGATTTATGGCTTATTACAACAATCTGTAACTCACTAACCCTCCTTTTTGGCCTATGACTACAGGTGTATTAATGGGCCACTTCACCTTGAATATGGTCCTGTACAATATGTGCAAACTACTTACGATAAACTATCTGTTTAAGCTTGAATTTAACTGTGACAGCCAGGGTACTGAAACAGCACCCCTTAATTTGAAGTGGTTTTCATTACATACAGGATTTACAGTTTTGTTCAATGGCTTTCAGTGCTCCCACAATAAAAGCTATTCTAAAACCACTGGTGACAGCCTTAGTACCTTTCCCAGACCTAAGGAAGAGCTCTGTGTAGCTTGAAAGCTTGTCTCTCTCAACAGCAGAAGTTGGATCAATAAAAGATATTACCTTACCCCCTTGCCTCTTTAATATCCTGAGACCAACACGGCTACAACAACACTGCATGCAAAAAGACTACTCAGTTTCACTTTTGGTAATCATTTTAGACAGGTTCCGTTTCTGATTTTCATGCCTGAGAAGAATGTTGTGATATTTAGGTTGCAAATATTGCATAAACATATGTATTTGCTTCTTAAAACAACTGTTAATATTACAATTAATCGGAAAACTAGGGAAACATATTTGCTCTTGTGTCTGAGATCTTTACGAAATTTTAATTTGGTGCCAAATTTGTCATTAAAATATCCCAGGACCTTTATAAACAAAGACGTGAATTACTATTGGTTAAGGGCCTACTCAGCATGTCTTCCATGCACAGGGTTCCCAGGAAGACAGTAGAAGTGCAGTGCTCTGAGGCACTTCAGGATTGGGTTGTAACAGCCTTGAGGGAAAATTTCCAAAGTCTTTCATGATTAAGTGTTTTAACTATAATGTTTCACTGTTGTCTTTGTAACTTAGCAACTGTGGCTGAAAGCTAACAGTGTTTTTTGTTTGGATCAACATAACTATTTATGCAAAACTGAAGTCCTTTGGTTGCGATCCACGTGGATTACCTGTCTATGCACCAAGCTTAGTCAAAACCACCCATTGAAATTCATTTCATGTCAAAACCTCGCAAACCCAAAATTTCGTATAGTTTTGACATGGTTTTGTCAATTGGCTTGATTTGTTTCATGGTTTGAAACTGGACCTGTATTCACCAAGCTAAATGAATCTATCAACAAATGTTTTCTGAGTCACTAACAAAACCCCAAAGCTGGTGGATGCTATATTTCATTGCAAGTCATTTTGCACACCTCAAAATGTTTTATGCCATTTGCAGCATTAAAAATGAGTTTATTTCAATAAAATCTGTAACAGTGATTGGGGGGAGAAAAGAAATAAAAAAAGGAAAAGAATCCTCAAAATATTCTTGAGAAGTTGCCTGCACTTGGTACAGTTTTCTTATCTCCTCTGACATTAGAGATTCAGTATGTTCTCATTTGGATGCACTGTAAATGATACTGGTAAACTAAAATGGAAATATGTTCTTAGATTAGATACTACTTTATCAAATAAGCATTTATGATCAAAGACCTGCTTCTTATGTGAATCTCGATTAGTAACTTAACTGAACAATGCTAACACCATAAAGCACAAGCAAATGCTTTATAAACAAGACAAATTCTATATATACCAAATGGAGTTCCTAGTAGCACCTCATTTTCATCAGTTTAAAAACAATCTAATATTTCTCTGCATGTTCTTCCTGTTTGCAAAATGGAATCAATTATCTTTTTTGTCAATATGCATCTAGTTCTGTTTGAAGGGCATTTGGAAGATTGCTGTGCCATTCTGATAAACTGATTTCCTACTTCTATGGGAAATCCTTTAATTACTACCTCTGGAAACCCTGCATGGTAAGAACAAAAAGTCAAAAGAATGTCGCACATTGGCTGGCTGAATGTGATGGGCAATAAAAACAGAGGTTGGCTGAGATTTGGAGAAGTAAGGGCTATGTTTAATTCTTTTTCATTTCTTTTTATGCAATTAATGTTCTAGATGAATGTTAGCTACTAACAGAAAAATGGCTAACTAAAGACAAGCCTAATCACATTTAAAAATCTAATAATTTCCTTAAGCAGTAGAATATAATTGTAATGTTCTGTAACTGTATTGCTCGCATTGTGTTGTAGTGTTCCCATTATAGGACTGTGAAATCCAGAGGAAACTTTGGCTGCTTAGCTGTGAAATCATATGGTTTTTATTCATCTGCATAGAATGCATCTCATTTCTCATTCAATGTACTGTTCAAAATATCCTGATTTAAGACTATCTTGCTGAGGATTGTCATAATCCAAGCATATATCTAAGTTGGAGTCATACTCTAATACTGAGCAGCAAGTAGATAAGAATGATGTATTGTGTTCTGATTTCCCCAAAGGGGAAATTTGTGTATTTCATGGTTCTCTTCACGGCAGTTCTGCTGGCCCATGCAATGGGCGGGGGGTTGGCGTTATACCCAAGATGAGTTCTAAGGTAAAATACTTTCAAGTCCCTATGTAACTCTGCTGCTGCGCCCGCGCGCACCCCCTCTCCCCCCGCCAGAAAGATCACAGAGATCAAGCAGCCTTTGTTTCTCTATATGGGGGAAGAAGGGGTTTCAGATTTATGTCTGTAGCCTGGAGAGGAGAACATGTCATACTTCCTTCTCCGTTTTTTTTTTTTGCAGAGCTCCTCTTGTATAAAGTTACCACAAATAGGTAGGTAGGGATGCTTTCATGAGCCACCTTTACAGTTATTAGGGGTTCTTCCATGAAACCACTGTTACCTTTTCTGTACTGCTCCTCTATCCCTTCTGTGTAGATTTTCCATTATTCTCCACTCCACACACAGCAGAGGAGAACAGAAGGAGCCAGGATAAAGCCTGTATGAGAGAGAGTTTCCATCACTATTTAATTATAATGTGTTTTATTGATTCAAAGGCACGTTATGACCCTTACGCAGACCATTCATACTAGCTGAATGTATTGGCTTTGGAAATGTCCTAATACACCTTTTTACAGTACATTCTTTTAAAATTCCTAGCCATTATTGTACTAGGAAATCCAGAGGAATCTGTGGTTGCCTAGCTGTGAAATCACGTAGTTTTTATTCATCTACATATGATACGTCTCATATTCCTCATTCAATGTACTGTTCAAAATATCCTCACTTAATTCTGTTTTGCTGAGGTTGTTGGCTTGCAGTGGATTCTGTTGTTTCCATATAGAGAGTAATGTGTTTTTGTGAAAATGGAGAATAACAAAACTGGTACATATGTTACTACGATTCTGCGGGCAGAAGACAGCTAATATAATTGCTGTGATATGAAACAGCTCAGAGTAAAATATTTAGGGCCACTATGTTTCCTTTAGAGAATGTGAACTTGAGAATCTGGACTTAGTATCAGCTTTGTACAGCAATTAGAATTGGACCCAGATTTAACCAGACTGAATCAAATAACTCTTAACCTTGAAACAGGAAAGGGCTCATGACAGTTACATATTTGATGTAACAACTTATCACACATGAAACGAATTAATAACTGAGGGACCCTTATGCCATAATAAACATCTGGTTTTCAATTTCTCCACCTTGTAGTTCTTGGCTTTAAACCACAAAGAAAGATACCTTTTCCTTGACAAACAGCTGGATTTTCCAGCTGGCAGGCTGCAGAGAAGGCCTAATTCTGCTCCAGGTTTCATAGGTATAATTCCAGAGGTACTTTACTGACTTCAGGGGAGTTATTCCATATTTTCAGCAGCATATCTGAGAGACAGATTTGTCCCGTCAACTTTGAGTAAAGAGGTCTGACCGTCTCTTCATGTATTGCACCAGATGGGCTAATCTCAGCAACAAAAATTATCTGTTTCTACCCAGCCTCAGAAAACGATGATCCCTGTGGTTTTTCTGCAATTATCTTTCTGTCTGGCTTTCCCTCAGGCCTGCAAGTGTCTCCTCAAGTACTGAAAGTTTCAGTGGCAGGAATTAGGAATAGGGAAAGAGCAGGATAACGTGTAATTAAATATCAATCAAGAAAAAAATTGGCAACCAGTGCTGCCTTAAAAGCAGGCATCAGCCATTGTGAAATTTGAAGATTTTCTTTTTTAAATGGCTACTTCTCTCTCTAAATTGAGAGATGAATTCATGACAGGGTTGCATAAACCTACACAATTAATAAAATCTTTAGTGGCAACATGGTAGTAGTAGATGGTTAAAATGTCCATATGTCATCACTTCCCCTTGGTTTCCCATCAAAATCTGTTGTTTATCAAGATCCTGATAATTTTTTGAAAAAGAAAAAAATCAATGATTCTTATGACACAGTTTTAACTCCTATAAAAGTAAACTCTGGCTTTGTCCACTGAAGCTTATCCTGCCAATTCTAGATTAACTGGAATACAGAAATTATAGTTTCCAGCCCAGTTATCAATTGGGAGAAGAGTTTGGTTTTTTTCTTGCTGCACTTACACATTATGATATTGTCATATTCTAATTCTCATTTCCAGTGTTTAGTCACATTTGCTGCCATATGGGTTCTGGAAGAAAAAATATAGAAGGACTATTTGCAAATGAACTTCAAGGGTGCCTTAGGCTAAAACCTGACCATGTCAGCCTTTGTCCAAGGTTAACCTCTGGTATGACAGATGAAATAAAGCAACACAGTGTGTGTAGGCACTATATCTTGTATGCTGGGAGCAGCCATGACAATAAACACTCATTGCCATGTGCCAGTCAGGAGAATGTAAATATTTAAAGGATTCTATTGGAGGCTGAGCTGTTTCAAGAGCCTTCTGTTTATAATCATTCATGAAAGTAAACGTTTCCTATTATACATGAAGCACGTGGTAGGTTTCTGCACTTAAAAGCTTGGCTAAAGTAATAGGAAAAAAATAAAGAGCTGGTGAGTTGAGATTTTTGCTACTTTTTGGGCACTCGATCAGCTTCTTATGCATTATTGTTATGAATTCTATCCATGTTGTGGTGGTCTATTGCTTACTAGCCAAAACTGGCAAGGCATGTCATGTGGTGTCACTTCTTTCATCAAGCACAAAACTGTCACTGCATTCCCAGGCACTTTATATCAACTGAAACGTAGTATTTATTAGACACACTGCATCTTACCTTAGACATGTAACATACCAGCTCTCACCAGTTTTCTCAAATCATTTCCTTTTACTTCATTCAGTAATATCATTCTGTGCGCAAATTCACATGCACAGTGGACTGATTAGACCACATGACTTTAAAGGTATTGTCACTTAAAGGTATGGCCTTTAAAGATTCCAAGGTGGAACAAGGATGTTGGCTTTGGAAATGGTCCCTTTGAAGTAGAGGCTTTTTACATCTTCTTCTTCAAGCTTGTGTATAGGGGACTTCGCTTGCACCATATTTTGGGGGGAGCATGAGAGAGACTTTCGCATACACTGTTCCTTTCCAGTTGCTCTTAAACAGCTCTTTATAGAGCTATTACATTCTACAAAAGACTTCATGTTTGTATTCTGCACTGGCTTCATTGAGAAGCCATAAAGAGCTCTGACTGACCACCTGGAGAGCTACATTAAATCAGAAAGTTCATATGATGCGTATGAGTTGCCTGTGCAACATCAGGAAAAATCTGTATTTTTTTTAATCTTGGACCTTAGAATACCTGTCTGCTGCCTGATTACAGACATAAGCATCTAATAATCTCTTATAAAAGCAAATGTAATGATCAAAGTTGAATAGCTGAAGTAAGTGATGTAAACCTTAATGGAATCTTTTCTTGGGAAAAGGCAGAGTACCAATAGTTTCTTAGATTCTGATGTGCTCCAGCAGGGGTCGAGATTTCCCACGCAGCAATTTCTAGTCCAGCAGCCAGTTTCCTATTAATCAGGATTAATGCCTGTATTAGGACAAAATTATAGCTCAGTGATATAGGTTGCCTGTAGGATGAGTTAATCTTCTGTTGGAATTAGATGTCGTTTCCCACCTTTTGTTTGCATTTGGCAGTTGCTGTGGCCAGTTATCTTGTGAGCCCATTTATAATACAGTTGTCATTTTCCCTCCCCATTTGATTGGTGCAGGTGGGTCATTAAGGCCATTCAATCTGATGATTGGGATTTGTCCGAACAATTCCATTTATCATTAAAAGTGGACTCTGATTAAACTTATCACATGTTGTCATGACCCAAGTTATCGTAATGAGAAAACAGGAGGAAGATCAGCCCTCAGATGGGTCATGATGCTGGAAAGTTGGCCAGCAATTTGGAAAGCTTATGATAACAATAATTAATAGTTAATAATGGATGCCTGACATTACAATATAGTCTGATTCCTACAACGAAGATTCCTCATCCAAGATCTTGTTTTCCACTATCAGTTCCCAATTTGCTGAGCTGCCCAAAGGAGAAAGTTGCTGTGGTGCAGTTTCACTTGGAATATTTTTATTCTCATGAGGAGAAAAGGGATAGGAGTTTCTACATGTAATGATTGCCTCTCCCTTTTCTTTTCCATTTCCTTGTTTCATCTTCATCTCACACACACTTCCTTGCCATCCCTCTTTTATCTCCCCCCCCAACAGCTGTTTCTGAAAATGAGGATAATGTTGCCCAAAAGTTGTTCCTCGTTTAAAGAACAGAATCAGCATAGAGAGAGTTACATGCCATTTTATGTCAGTGGCAACAGACTTTGAGAGGAAGCGGGACTTTCCTAATGCACATTGAGTGCTGGTTGGGTGTGAGGTATCCTGGCAGAGCACATAATTCAATATTGACTGGGAAATATTGGTGAATCTTCAAAAAAACATTATAATTTATTTTCTGGTCATGGTGTTGCACATGCATCGTATTTCCTAGTACTTAGCTTTGGCCTTGGTTTCTGACTCCATCCCCATCTAATATAGCCAGGCTCATTTACTTGAAGGCACTGTTTGGATATTTTTATTTTTATTTTTTTTTAATTTATGGAATGTTATAGGATACAGTATTTACTGACACCATGTGACCAGAATGTATACAGGGAAAAATCATTTTTATATCCTACTAGACAGTAAGTACCATATGAATAACAACTTAAAAATAGTTATTTTAATAAATTCTGAACAAATACAGTAGGCCCAATAGAGAACCTATGGTTTGTGTGGACACTCCCTTGGTGTGCGATAGATGTCTACTAATAAGAGCGGCCATCAGGTGGCAGTCCTGTCCCACAAATTTAACAGGGTAAGAGTATGTGTCTGTCATGAGAGTACTGGAATCTTTAAAGACAATGATCAGTAAGTGACTAGGCAGTGTCTAATCAGACTGATTTATTGAAGGTTAACATGCTGTCTTCAAAAATCTGTTTTAATATACAGAGTGACATTTCATTATCTCAATACAATAATGTAAATATCAGTTTATTTATACAGCTATCAATCTGTAGCAGGAAATACCTTGGATATATCATTCCATCATTTCTGTTACAGAAAAACTGAAATAAAATAAAAAATAAACATCTGATTGGTTTGTAAAGGTAGTTTGTAATAGTGAGAACACCTGTGAAAAAATAGTCTTGGGTTTCCATGTTGGAACTTTATTTTCCCAAAAGTGCCGCACAATAACTTATCATGAGGGTCTGTGTTTGGGTCAGATGCCGAAAACATGCAGGTGTTGTAGACTCATACAGACTCTTTCTGCAAGACCAATAATCCACTGGAAAACTGGCTGCTCTTTGGAGCAGCACTAGTTTTTTGTTTTAATCAGGATTTCATCTCTTTTTGGAGACTCATTTTGATGACAGTCAGCATTGCATTTATAGGGCCAACATTCCAATAGCTTGTCCAGTGTTTGGTTTTTAATCAAACAAAATAAAATGATGTGTTCAGTGCATCTTACCACCTCAGCCCTTTTTTATGAATATGTATAACATAGGTACACACTTCAGTGAGCAGTTAACATCCCTTTCCTTTTAATTTTAAATGAGGGTACAATGGATGAAATTACTATCTGGTATACATTGACTTCATTTGAATTATACCACATTTTAATTTGGCCCAATATGTCAAAGCTAAGCAGTGCATAATTTAAAAGATTACCAGTGTCACAACAGATCATCCATCAAACTCTATGGATCTAAGATTGTTTTTAACCATTTTTATCATAGGGAACAATTTCTATTTCATAGTATAATTACCAACATTCAAACTAGATGACATCAATCAAGTTCTCTTTTGTGAGATTAGTGGATGACTCCAGCATTGTTCTTTACACACGTAATTGTGAGGGCAGCTGTTGAAAAAAGAAAGTTTTGCATTATTTGTGCATAAATGCACTGGATAAAGCTCCTGTTTCTAATGATGACTGGGTATCTATGCACTAAGATAGAGTTATGGTTCCCTTTGGAGTTTATCCATCACAGATAGCATTGTTAAATAGAATAACTATTTTGGAAAATGGGCTTATTCAAGTTTTCTAGGTATATCATGACCTGATGTAATCTCACATTGTGGGCCAAATGCTCAGCTAATGTAAACCAACATAACATCATTAATCTTAATAGAGCTACAGATTTACACCAGCAGTGAATGGCCCTGATCCCTTCAAAACTAGTCTTTTAAACATTGACTTCCTGTAATAGGAGGTCAGGTCAGAGCTAAAGTGAGACTCCAGAATTTAAAAAAACTCACTGCAAACATCCATCATATTTTCTGTTGACTTGATGTTTCCACAAGTATGTTACCCTTTCCAGCGTATAGGACTTCATCCTACAATCCCTTACATATTGTGTATGAGGTTGTCCTAATTCACATTAGTAATCTCACTGATTACTTTTGAGGGGAAGGGATTGTGGGATCAGGCCATATATGTTTTAATAACAAGATATCCAAAATTCAAAACAGAAGGCCATTATTTTCAGTTATTTTAGAACCAGGATATTGTTTTACTGAGATAAATTAGGAGGTGGCTAACTAACAAAAGTTAGGGTACAAACCCCTTGATACAGAACTACATATTAAGATGCAGAAATATACACATTAGTGTACACTCCTATAAATGGATTTATGTATGCCCAAAGTAGGCAAAAATGCTTTAATGTGATGCTGTTTGCTGTTCTGTGGCTTGACAGGTCAAAAGAAGGAAACTGTTGCTCATTTTTGCCATGGTAATAAGAGGAAACTTTGTAAATTTCCATTATAGGTAGTAGCAAACTTTCATGGAGAAACTGTATAACTACTTTCTTTCTTGGGGCTCTATTCTTGATCACACAGGGCTAGATCCAGAAAGGGGATTTAGTGTCTCGGTTACAACACCTAACATTTAAGCACTCTGCTGCCTAGTGGAGTTCAGAGCCCAGAGATAGATGGCTAAGCTCCTTATCCGATGTATGGAGAGAACAAAGTGCCTGAGACTGGGTTCCACAAAAGACGGCAAACTGAGCGGGGAGCTGCCTAATCTAGCCAGTAGCAGA
Organism: Mesoclemmys tuberculata; assembly: GCA_007922155.1. Classification (NCBI taxonomy): domain Eukaryota; kingdom Metazoa; phylum Chordata; order Testudines; family Chelidae; genus Mesoclemmys; species Mesoclemmys tuberculata. The sequence goes on from ML675649.1 coordinate 29,706,978, forward strand.
TACTGAGGAGTTGGGGCGTAGCCTAAGCTCCACCCCTCAAAGGAAGTCAGGCATCTAAATATGGGCTGAAGGCTGGTTTGGGGATTCACAGCTGTGAACCTATATTGGAGTTAGGTGACTAAGCCCTTTCTCTCAAAGAATGAGTAGGAGAAAGTGATAAACATAACCTTTATCCTAGAGGTTAGGGCACTCACCCAGAATGTGGGGGATCTTACTTTAAATCCTCAAATCCTTTGCCTGACGTGAAGCACGGATTTAACCCCGGTCTCTCATCTCCCAAGTCAGTGCCTTAACGACTGGGCTCTGAGTTGTTCTGGGATGGGAGTGCTCTCAGTATCTCCTCTTTGAAGCTTTGGCACTGATACATAGTTGAATATCTGTTTGGATATATCTGTTGTGAAGCTTTGTTTACCTTTCTGTTTATGTTTACCTCACCAAAGTCAGGTGTGAGCATCCCTTCTTTAGAATGAAAGGTCAGTACACAGAGGAAGTGAAGTATATTTGCTGTAACTGTCTTCATAAAAGGTTGTCTTCACTGAAATAGTTAACTCAAGTTAGTTTAACTCAAGTGAGAGCAGCCACACTGCAAAACAACACTTAACCAGCACAGCGTGATTGGATTATCAGAATGATTGGAACAGCAGCTAATGAGCTATGCTAATGTGAGCTGAATTTGTAGCCTGGAGCTTCATCCTCACTGCAATACTAATTCCAGTGTCAGCAGAACTTGAGCCTCAACCCACACCCTCCATTAGCCAGCTAGAGTTTAAAGTTTAAAGCACCTCTTAACTTGAGCTAGAGATTATTTTGTGGGGTTCGGGGCAACCTTCAAGTTGTACCTCAAGCCAAAACAGCAGTGAAGACAAGCTCTAAGTCAGATCTCTGTGTAGTTCCAAGGCCTGTTGGTAACAGCTCTGTTTAATGTACAGAGAATATTTTCCTCTGTCAACTTTTTGTCCCCCCGGTCTTTTGGGTTGTGGAGATCAAGCATTGTTGCACAATAACTTTTCTGCCTTTTATCTCAGAAAACTGACTCATCCAAGCAATAGTGTATAGTCTCTGTATGACTAATGATTTCTCTAATAGTTCTTGATCATGCCAAAGGATTTAATAAGCCAATAGAATGGGCTTTTTTGACCACATTTCTTTTTAGATTTAGTATAATACAGCTGTGCCTCAACTACATTAATGACAAACAAAAGTATTTATCTTGGCTCATGATGCTCATTCACCATATGGCATTATGGCTCATTCTCATCTATTATGTGAAAGTGATGTTGAAGTAGTCCCATGTTTCCTCTTAGGACATTGATGTACTACTGCACTGTACATAAACCTTGAGTATCAGGGATGGAATTATATGTAGTAAATCCAATTTTCCATCTTAAAAATGCAACTTTTTAAACCCTTCTAATTTTTGCTGGGTTTCTGTAAGCTTTCTAGCATTGTTTTTAATCGGCATGTTTTAAAATGATCAGACATTCATTGTACAGCTGTAGAAGAGGATGAAGGAGTAGGGATCAAAAAGGTCTAGTCATTAAAAGCAGTGGGATGACTTTAAATAATATACATCATTGTGCAATGGACCGAGCTGTGTGGTGCATTTCTGTTTGCCTTTCGTATTCCATGTCAGAGGTTAAAAATGGTAATTGTTTCCTCCACTTTCTACTTAGTAGGCACTGGTGACCCAGTTCACAGTGGATCAGAACCCCTACAAGCTTTCTCTTAGGAAATGGCTAGAAATAACTTACTTGAGGATAGGATAGCATATTAAATATTTCAGATGTATTCTGATCCGATAAGATGGTATGCATGTCATGGAACTGGAGCCAGTTTTCTAAGATTGCTATACCTCAAGTTGTTTTACTGGTTAGAATATGTCAACAAGACCATATTAAAGTACACCTGTTTGCACAATCCTAGGGTAACTGTTTTACCAGCTTGCTTTACTGAAGCATTACTTATGATATTGCATCAGAGAGAAGAGGTTGTTGCTGTCCAGTTTTTACTAGCAGGGGCTCCCCCAAAAATCTTTTAATCAAAGGCCACTGCTATGCTCTCAAATTTTTGTCCTTGACTGTGTTGTCCCAATTGCTCTTTCAGCACTTTCCCTAATTCAGGATGTCAAAACATGCATTTTTCTCTGCTGTTAATGCTTCTGCATGAGTTGGCCCATTGGGAAATGAGGATTCTGAAGACTAACGAGAGAAGGCTCTGTTATCAATATGTGGAATTAATTCACATGCATGACTTCCATCAGGTTGGGGAGTAGAAATCCCAAGGTCACTTTTGCTGTGACACTGTTCTGGTTATTATTGACTAGTTATTGGAAAGCAGTGTAGCTCCAGAAAGCTGTTGTTGTTTTGTTGCCTTTTTTGAAGCTTGTAAGTAACTTTAGGATAACCATCTCTCAGAATGAAGAATGTCTAATCAGCCAGTAATTCATTAGCTCATCAGAATGGGAGTTGATTTGTTATCTGGGCAGGATCTGAATATAATGTCGTCCTTCAGGTGTGATTGAAGATTCCACTCTAGAACTATCTGAAAACAAGTGCATGTGAATTAGAAGGAAGTTTTTGATTGGCAGACCTTTCTTTTAGTATGTGTTACCTAGTGATCAGAGGGGGAATGATTACCTAAGCTAGGTTAGAGGCATCTTTAGTATTTATAGAATCTGTCATCGGGAATTATGCATTCCATATGGAAGGACTCATGCTTGTGTTTTTATGGTGTTCTAAAGAACTTCAGTAGGCTAGAGGTGATTAGTATGCCAGTTGAATAAATCACTAATCTTGGTCTACTTTTCACTCTTGAAAGGCTGCTCCTAACTGAATTTTTAAACCGTTTTTTAAACAGTGTGTTCCATTTCTTTAACCCTGTTTTCATTCCAAATAAATAGTTGCCTGCAGCTGGAATTCAGGTTGCTGGCATCATGGAGAAATGCAAACAAGCTAAAGCCTGTTTTAGCCATTGTATCTTTTGACTTAATTATTCCAATGGCAGGATCTTAGTTGTATGTGTTGTGTAAAATTTTCCCTGGGGTTAGCTGTGGAGTGTAAAAAACCTTGTCTCTCTCTTGTCTCAAGCATGAAAGGAAAGACTCCTTAGAAAGATTCTTCATGACACTATGCTGTACATCAAAGAAAAGAAACTGAAACTATTGGTTTCCTGGTCACTTGCCAAACAGTTTATAGTCAGAGTCCAAAACACAGTAAAAAATGGCAGTGTAACTTTAAAAGCTTAGGCTTCCAGTAGCCAAAATGGCTTTGCCTTCTCCTAAGGACTCTCTTTCCCAACATATTAATGTTGGTAATGTATTACTACAACTTTTGATGACTCAGGTCAGGTAGAGAAGGCAGTAATAGATTTTGGATTAGTTTTTTGTGGTGTTACTGCTGTAATCATCTTAGGCCATCCTCATCTGAGAGGATTGGTAGATGTCATACTGGTATCTACCAGTTTTCACAGTTGCTTGCTTTTAGAGCTTACATATCTCCTACATGATCCATTCCTCGTCTTTGGTCCCTTCTGCTTTTTCATTGGGCCAATCTTGGGGATCCACTTGGTTCCAACATTTTGTCCACGTCAATAACTTAACTTACAAGCATTTAGGTGACCTATTCACTGTTCATTCTGTTTATTATGACCATTGACTTTCATTTTTAATTTCTTGAAAGAGTATAAGATAAGAATATTGTAGGATTCCTCCCTCTCCACCAACATACATATATGAAGGAGAGCTAGTTCATTGTCATTCAGGTTTATTTTCATTGTCTTAATTTAAGCCAGCTAAAACACTTGCTCTCTATAGAGAAAGCAGAATCACTTCAGTGGTTGCTATACAGAATAAATATCAGTAAAAGAATCCGATATTCCCCTTATTAATTTTCTTATATGGTCACTTTTGAGCTCTGATATACATAAAATCTATTCTAAACAAATCACAATATCAACAATGTCGCATTAACATTTTAACACTGGGCTGTGTGTGTTCTCACACACTAAAAAAGTTTGGGTCTTGTGAGTATTTGGATGGAAAACCCAGAAGTTGTAGGGAGCAGAAGTTGGTCAAGGTTGCAGGAGCCGGATAAGATTAGGATTTGGGTTAAAGACTAAATGAGGGTTAGAGACTCTGTTTGAATTCAGTGATGGTGCAATATTACAAACTGTTCTTATAAGATTTCAGCTGCATAATAATAATCAGAACCAGACTATATATGAACAGTAACAAATGTGAATTCCTAGATCCTTATACCAGTCTGACCATGGAGTCTTCTTAGATTCTCCAGCCTATCTTGTCACCCAGACAAACTGAACTTTGTGATAATGGTCACTTAAACCAAACATCATACCACATCAGGTTTCCTCTAGTCCCAGCACTTATCCCAGATCAATTCGTACTCCACATCTTACACCAAAGACCACAGTGGCAGCCAATTCTATAATAAACAAGCTAAAGATTTATTAACTAAGAAAAAAGAATGGAAGTTACTGAGAGGTTAAAGCAGGTAAAATATATGTACAGGTAAATCACAATTTGTAACTCCAAATGGTGACAGTGATGTAACAGACTTCCAGTTCCACAAAAGTCTTTTGGGGTACCAGGAGTGGCTCTGGGGATGACCACCTTGCATCTGGTGCAGTTCCCTGTAAGTTCAGAGAGGAAGGCTCTTTCTTTGAATCCATTTTCATATCGTCTTCTAACAGAAGACAAGCTGACTGTGTCTCTACCCACATGGGCTTTTCCTTTGATGATGATGAGTTATGAATGCATTTAGTCTTTCGATCTCCAACCAGCATACATAATGGACACTTGCTTTGAAATTAGCATTTTCTGTTAAAATGCTTAAATCCTTCATTAGCATTTCACAAGATTTCTTTGATGGGTTATTTAGTTATGTGGGTATATACATTGCTATTACATTGTAACAGGAACCGATAAGTGAAAACAATGCAAATAACATCCCATTAGTTTTCATGAAGTTTAAACACCCAATACACTCTTATACATGTTATCATTACTTTGAACTATACTAATACACAAATGAATTGACCTGAATACAGTCTAGCATCATCTGGTCTCCCAGTGTCACAGGCTATACTCTTCCCTTCCTCTCCCCATCAACAACAACAAAGAAAAAACATCAGTAAGATTGTAAATTCCTATTTAGGCCTATTTCAAGCAGGACATGCTAGTGTTGATTCAGCAGGTGACACTCTTACCTATGAGTCAATGCAGAAGCTGTGCCTCAGCATGATATTGGGGGATATTGCTTCTGGAGATGCTGTATTATGAATGAATCTTTTAATCGAGCATTTGTGCTCATTTAAAAATCCCCTGGTACTTTTTTGCAAGAGAAGGATATTTAACCTTGGTGTCATAGCCAACTTTCCTTCCGGTTAATTAATTTGGGCCTTTATAAATTTTCCCTGCAATTTCAGATGGATATATTATTCATCACATCCTACTTTAAACTGTTGTGTTGGATTACTCTGTGCTGTTTGAACAGCTGCTGCTTACATTTCATTGATAGAACGTTTGTGAAATGTGCTATATCAATGTGCGATATTATTTTTATCCTACTTGTGTATATATAATATTGTGAATGTTATTTATACTCCCCATTTCTAGCTATTAAAGCTGAAGATATGGCAAGCAATACAACATGGCATGTGAATTCAATTCATGGGCCAGAACAACAGCATACCCAAAAGGAACATATTGTAATTATCAGTGCAATTGACCTTGCTAATTATAGCCTACCTTTGTGAAAAAATTGAATTGTATTTGCCTTTACTCCATCATAAATATTAATATATTTTTAATTATCTTGGTTAGGTATGACAAGAGATGTAGTTGTATTAATTTTGTTATGGCTTATGTTAAAAACATTCTACATTTACTGACAAAATATTAATAAATCTAAATTAGAGTGGTTGGCCTAGACTGTTTGTGGTAATGAATTTTTGATAAATAGTCCCTACATGAAAAACTCAATCTCATGTCTGAGCCTTTTCTCCTTGGAAAAGTAAACGAAGAGGAATTACTCGAATGAGAATTTTTCATGCTAATCAGTCTTGCCTAGTGAAGCTGATACAGATATCTTTTCAGTGAGGTATTCAAAGAAAGGGGACATTTTCTTTTTAAAATAATTCCTGTGTGTGCATAAGTTCTTTTACCCAATCAGGTTAGCTATTTTGCATTGAGGACTTTAACTTTTATATTGTTTGTGGTTTTTCTCCCTAATTAAGGAATCCTCTCCTTAGTTTCTGCTTACCAAACAAGCACTAACTTGTTTTGGTCAGAAGAGAGCACAGCAAATGCTGGGGAGAAGGAAGGAAGAATGGAAACGAGTGTTAGAAAAAAGGAACTCATTATTATTAGCATGTTCTCTTCCACTGCATATCTATATTTTTTTAGCTTTAAAAGAGTACAAAAGGTTTTGAGGTTAGCAAAAATAATGTTTTCTATCTATTACTTTACCTTCTATTGAAGTTCATATGTAATTAAAACTGAAATTTGTATTCTTTTCCATTTAAAACAATTTAACTGAAAGCATGGTAGCTTTGTAGGAAACAGTTCATTGTGAAGGTCTCAGCCAGGGTTGTAATCCTTTAACTAAATGGACAATTGTGTTCCTTAATAGAACAGAATCAGGGTCCTGGAAATGAAAAGACTTTACTCACTAAACCTAGATATGGTAAACTACAGAATTTAAAAAGCATATACCCCTCTTGTTTCAGGCTGTTAACCAACCGTTCTCAGAGCAGTTCAGTACCCACTTTGGCACCAAAATAAGTGGGCAGATTTTCATCAGAGCTCAGCACATGTTGTGGGCGGGGCTCTTCTGAAAATCTAGTTGTAATTGACACAATGGAAAGTGCTGGGCAGTTTAAAGAAATCTGGCCCTTATTTAGGCATCCAAATCAGAACTGAATTGTTTTGAAAATTTAGCCCCGACTGCCTGGGGAAGGAAGATTCTTCCTCTGGTCGGTTATTTCATAGGTCCCTGATCCTTTACCTGTCGAGTCAATGCAAGTTTTACCACTGACGTCGATTTGGCATGGGATCAGGACCTAATTATATGGTTTCTTGAATCTCCCACTTCATTACCTGGCACTGGCAACTGTTGGAGACAGTATTATGCACTAGTTGGACCACTGGTCTGATACGGTAAAACAATTTCTATGCTCCTATAATTCACAGTTGCTGTATTAAATTCCAAGAAATGTGTGTGAAATTTATAAATGTATGTTAGTGATAAACTATATTAAGAACAATGAATTCCTTTGTTAAACAGTTGTCAAACTTTTTTACCCACGAGAAGTATTCAGGTTACCTTATTAAAATACTCTAGGCCATCAGACTTCTGGAATTCATTATCAGATGTATATTGTGTTATAACAATATGATGCCATTACTTTATAAACTTTTTGTTGAGACCTCATTTAGAATACGGTGCTGAGGAATGGCCTATCTTTTCATAGAAAAGATACTGTGTCTCCAGGCAAAATGTATCTTGTATCTGTTCTCATGTGGAAGAGTAGACTTCAATGACTTCTAGGGGTTATTTTATTCAGGATCTGATCCTGCTGTCTCTAGATAGGCCAAACTTCCATTCGAAGCCAAGTGGGTTCAGTGGGCATATTTGGCAATACAGTCCGTAGACTTACTTCTATCTGAGGCCGAGTTCTGCAGTTACATTGATGTCAGCTGGGAAAGTAGAAACAAGTCAAGTTCCATCTGTTTTTCTTTTACTTGAACTTCTTATAAAGCAATATTTGACAGTGAATAAATAGGTGGATGTGATATGGCCATTTGATCCAACAAAATTGATTTTATTGAGTTATTTTCAATCCTACCTTTCTACTTTGTTACTGTATCCTTGCATCTTTTCTTCCCATGTTTTTTCATACAGATGCACAGATCCGCATTAAACGTATAATAAGACTTTAAAAGACAATCCAGTCCAAATGGGTGTTTTGGTAGCTAGGAATTGCAAAATCTGACCCTTCTAATGAATTGCCAGAGTAGGTTGTTGAAGGCCATACCGTAAATTTAACTTGCATTGATACATCTTTATATGAAGCCCAGGTATATGAAGAAAATGAAGCAAGTAGAGCTTCAGATATATTTATAGTTTCTTCTTCCCCAAGTGCCTAAAATATGCACTATTTCCTACAAGAAGGACTGAGTTGCAGGGTTACCTGCTGCTGAATTTAGTCAACAAACCTGTATAGAGTTCACTTCAGGGCCAGTGGAAATGATGAAAGCGAGTTTGCCATCCTTTGCAATGGCTGTGACCTCTACAGTACCAGAGAGTTTAACTTTCTTGGGTATGAAAGGAAATCTAGGAGCTTGATGCAGGACGAGACACACTGGAATTCAAGTCTGAACTGTGATGTCCTGATTTACACTATGGGAATGTTATGGTAGATGACTTCGGCTACATATGGTTACAGCTGTGTTAGTTCTAGTTGTCTCAAGATAAGATGGAAGATAACTTTCTTTTTTGCCGTTCTTGCTCTTTTCTCATAATCCTCCTTCTTAGAATAGTGCCTTTTGTGCTTTCAAAGGTAAAGGTTTATTCTTTTATTTTATCTTTACTAAAATTAGTAAAACAGAGATCTTGAGATTTAACTAGTTGCTTCAGGTGGTGCCAGATACTGCTGTGTGAAAACCCAGAAGAGGCATTGCCATAAAGAAGAAATGTCTGTCATTAAAATAAGTTGGTGCCAACATAACTTTGTCTGAGAGATGCATGAGTGATGTTTGTTTGAATTAAAGTAGCCAAAACAAAAGAAGAAAAGCAAAAGGACTCTAAAATCAGCAATATTTAATGGAAAGAATGTCAAATTTCTAGAAGGATTTTAAATAAAATTGATGTTAAATGTAAATTTGAGAATTTTTCTCATATTCAGAGTTATACAAACAGTTGTCAATAAATGTTGTAAATGTCAACATAATTTTACATGTTTACTCTGCAATTCTTATACATATTCTATGGGATCAGCCAGTTTAATGCTATCATAACACTTTGCTTGCCATGATGAATCAGTATCTGTGTACAGAGGAAAGCAAAACCGCCCATTAAATGTGGTGGGCAAGACTAGCTTGTGCAACTGAAAAGAGATCCTGCTGGCTAGGCTGAAGTCATGTGTTGACTGGCACCAATCAAAACAGTACCACATTTGGCTTGAATTCTTGGGGACAAGGATTATTATATTTATTAGTAGTGATATTACAGCAATACCTAGGAGCCCTAGTCATGAATCAGGACCCCATTATGTTAGGCGCTATAACAAACACAGAATATGAGGATGGATCCCGCCCCAAGGGGCTTAGTGTCTAAGACAAGAGACAACAGATGGGAGAGTAAAATTAAACAGAGACAGTATTGGTCAGCATGATGGATGATGGTCTCTGGACATCAGCAGCCCAGTTGTTGTCAAGTGTTATGTAGGCATCACAGCAAAGGAGAGATTCTGAGGAGGGATCTGCAGGTGTATAAATGAGGTAGCTTTGCTGATGTTTATGGGGCACTCCACCCAAGCACGTGGAGCAGTGTGGGAGAGAGCATAAAGAGATTTGTTTGAAAATTTTACATGTGGGTAAAGGAGGTTGCCATCATTGGCTGAGTGCAGGAGAACATCAACAGCTTGATATCAAAGGAGAGGTGATCGGTAGGGTGGGGATTGACAGTCAAGGGCCTTGACAGTGAAGAAAAGCAGCTTATGTCTAATGTCATAGAGAAGGGAGAGCTAGTGGAAAGATTCAAAGAGAGGGGTGGCAAGCTGAAAGCGATGGGCCAGGAAAATGATCTTCATAGCAGCATTCTGGATGGGTACAAGTGGGGTAAGATTGCATTTGTCAAGGCTAGCAAGAAGAATGTTGCAGTAATCAAGAGCAGGCTGATGAGAGTCTGGATGAGAGTTTTAGCTGTGTGGATGGTAGGAAAGGCTGTCTCTAAAAGATGTTACCTAGCAAGAATAAGCAAGGTTCCTATCTAGGCTGGGTGTGAGGACCTAGGGAGAAGGCTGAGTCAAAGATGAAACACAGTTACAGGCCTGAGTGACAGGTAGGACAGTGGTTTGTCCAAAGTGATCAAACGGGAGTTAGCAGGAAGAATTTGGGGAATATGATTAGGAGTTCTGTTTTAGCCATAAAACAGCTTGATATCAAAGGAGAGGTGATCAGTAGGGTGGAGATTGCGAGCTGGCAACTAGACCCCCATGAGGAGAGGTTAGAGAGAGAGGCTGCAATTTTGTCTTGGACAGGAGAAGACAGGTCTGGAGTAGAGAGGCAGATCTGTGAGTCATAGCATAGAGTATTGAATTTGTGTTTGTGGATGGGATTACCCAGAGATAAGGTGTAGAGGGAGAAGAGGAGGGGACTAAGGACAGAACTCTTTGCCCCCCACAGAAAGTTGGAGGGCAGATGCAGATTCCAATGCCAGAAGGGACCATTGTGATCATCTAGCCTGACCACCTGTATAAGACAAGCAATAGAAAGATAATTCCACATTTACTGTTACATTTTGAGACCTATCAGTTAGCCAGTTTTTGATCCATTTAATGTGTGCCATGTTCATTTTATATCATTTTAGATTTTAATCAGAATGTTGTGTGGTATCAAGTTAAATGCCTTACAGAAGTCTAACTAGATTATGGCAATACTTTCTGTATTTCTATTTGTATTTGTGAATATAATTTACCTTTATCAACCAAACTTCTAATCTTATCAAATAAAGTTATTAAGTTAGTTTGACAGGATCTATTTTCCATAAATCAGTGTTGATTTGCATTACATACATTACCTCCTTTAGTTCTGTATTAATTGAGTCCTGTGTCAGCCACTCCATTCTCTTGATGAGGAGGATCCTTCAAAGGACACATTGAGGGAGCAATTAGAGAGGTAGGGGAAAACCAGGAGAGCACAGAGTCATAGAAGCCAAGGGAGAACAAGATTTCAAGAAGATTGTGAATGACTGTGGCAAAGATAGTTCAACAGGGATGAGGATGGAGTACTGGTTTTGAGCTTTAGCTAGGGATACATCAGTGGAGACTGGCTTGTTGTAGTGGAGTGCAAAGGGCAGAAATTGGATTGGAAAAGGTCTAAGATAGAAATGGAGGAGAGGAACTTCAAACAGGAATTGTGAACAGCATGTTCAATGAGTTCAGAGATGAAAGGGCATGGAGGAGGGGACACAGGGAAGGAGCTTCAATCAGGGCACTTCCCAGGCAAAACTGCAGACCAGAACTGATTACTATTCTGTCTGTTTTGCATTGGGTTTTTAAGTGTGTGATGATGGCATAGATCAAACTGAGAACAGTGGCTTACTGAACAGGTTTCTCTGTTTAAACTGGAGAAGGATAATATGGTTATTCAGCTAATGCACCTGTTATTCTCTGATTTATCTGTAACCAATGTACTTCTGTGTTTTGTCTTAAGTATCAGAAGAATGCTAAATAATCATTGTTTAAATACACGGCAGTGGATAGCTCAGCAGTTTGACTATAGCAGCATTGAACATACCTGGGTGGCTTAGTATGAATAAGGGCTTTCAAGAGTTTTCTTTTTTTTGCTGTAAAATGAATCAGTAAAGATTCGAATGATTTCAGGAAAGGATTGCAGCTTGAACTTCATATTATAAAACAAGAGGACACAAAAGCATCCAATGAACCTCTGAACAGTAAAAATGTTTTAAGTAAGTTTTCCTTTCAATAATATATTTAATACATTTTTAAGCCAAAATATGCAGTATTCTTTTGGTGTGCAATGAAGAAGCTGCAGAACCTACAATCTGTAGCGCCATTTTTGTAATTCTGCAGCCCTGGATAAGAAAGAAAACTAAATCCTGAAAGCACTATAAATTGCCACAGCTGGAAAAATCTCTGGTTTTTGCTAAGTCATAGAGGTCATTTCACATGACGGAGATGTGAAACTAATGACTGAGTGCCTCGATAGGAGATTTTACGGGTGTGGGTACAGTTACTTTTATAGAATTGGTTACATTTTTGTGGTCTCTCACATAAGGGAATAAATTTCATTTGAGGTGTACAGTGAGATAGCATAAGGGAATATGTGCTACCATTTCTGAGAGACTCCAGTGTCTTGTGCTTGGTTTAACAATTCCTTTGAGTTTCTCATGGTCTCATGACACTTAGAGAAAAGATTTCTGATGATTTTGTTTTCATGATAGTATAGGCCCAATTCTGCTTCCATTGACGTCTATAGGAATTTTTCCATAACTTCATCATGACCAAAATTAGTCCCCTTCTCAGTTAGCATGGACACAGGCATTTTGAAGCAGTGGCACCATCTTTCTAGTGCAGTGTGCTATTTCCAGGTATCAGTTTCCCTGGGAGATTCCATCTTTTGAAAGCTTCCACACAAGGCAGAAGAATATTAGTAAGTTTATGATGTTTCTCTTTTCTCCTAAGTGCTAATTCCTACAATATAGAACTGGTAACTTACCCATTTAACAGATGACAGATATTTGGGACAAGATGTGTTAGGTGCTACTAAATGCTTTTTGAAGTAGCAATGCCTCAATAACACAAAATCTGCCTTAGGGCAAATGTTAAGCTCATATGGAAAGGGCTAATAGGGAGACGAAGTACTTCCTTTATTTCTAATGTGGTTTGAATATAGGTAGTCTAGTAACATATCCAATTCTTTCCCAGAAAACAAAAGCACTTGCTATTCAAGTACAATGACACAAGAGTGCATTTTCATTTAGGTGCGCACAGAATTAAGTAAATGCTCACCAACAGAATTAACCACCCCAGCTAGATGTCCCCCAGTGCCAATTTCTGGGTCAATTTACATGATAAAGTTCCATATTCAGGTCACCTGAGATTCTGTGTTCGTTAGCACAGGATTTATTCTACTTTAGACCAGATGGGCAGTAAGCACAAATCTGGGACAACAGGGTCTAAAGGAGAAACTAGACCAAGTAAGAAAGAACACCAATTTATAAATGAAAAGTATAGAAACATTATGAAAAAGGCCAGTGTAAAAGCTGAATTAGTTGACCACAGCACCTTAAGCAGGAGAGGAAGGGGGAACGTTGTCCTGGCTTGTTAAAGGAAGGGTAGCAGTTCTTTACTGGCAGGGGGAGGAGGGGAGAAGGAGGTCAGAAGCTGCTGCAAAACGGGGGGGATGGGGTGGTTCGCCCTGGGAATGGAAGTGTGGAAAGCTTAAAAGGGGGCAAACCAGGGTGTGAGAAGCTCTTTCTCCATGCAGCAGGTGAGGCAGGACCCACCTCTCTCCCCTTGAGGTGGCAAAACACCAGGTTTGGTTAGGACCAGCTGTGGGCAATGCACAAGCTGCTCCTTTTTAGGGGGCAGGAAGGAATTTTTTCTTCATCACCATATTGGCCTAGGCGAAGTGGGGTTTTTCCACCTTCCCCACAACAGGTTCAAGGAGGGCTTTGTTATGGTGAGGGGGAAAGAGGGTTAGGCTATTATGTTACAACTAATCTTGTAAGTGGGGCAGATGTCCAGTGCAGGTGCTCCATCAGGAAGGGATACAGTGACCAGGTAAATGGCGTGGTAAAGCACTTAAAAAGGAGGTATTGGTTAAAGGAAAGGAATGGACTGGGGAATGGGGGGAGGGAGAGAATGGGTTCTGGGCTCCTATGATTTGGTACAGCAGGGAGCCAACCTCCCTTTCTTATAGCCCACCTTAACCTTCCTAAGGGTAGGTGGATGTATGGTCCCAGCAATGGGCTGGCTGGGGACCTGGATGGAAAATGAAGGGGGGCTGGTGGAAGTCCCTGGGTAGTTACTGAATGAACATGGAGTTGCCTGCACTGTACACTTTTGTCTGCCACGTGGTCCCAGACATCTACTAATAAAGTTGTGGCCTGATTAAATCCACATAAAGTGTCTCCTGTCCTTCTTTTGGTATAGCCAGACAATGCCTCTTCCCCCACAGTCAGCAGGGAGGAATTTTGAGTGACTGCAAGGAAAGGACACAGTGCCCAGATATTTTTTTTTGTGGGGGGGCAAGTGCTCCTGGGAACAGGGGCTGCCCCCCATCCGCTCCCAGATTCACCACCTTCCTGTTGGCTGCTGGAAGCAGAGGAAAAGGCTAGTCAGTTGACTCTGACCCTCCCCTTGCATATTTAAGCCTACTTGGTCTTTTCAGAAAGCCTTTTGCTAACTACCCTTAATGTCGCATCAGTGCTATGTTACTTATGATGTGGCTCTGCCCAATCACTTGTTTTGGGGTCAGGAAGGAATTTTTTACATTGGACATAATTGGCAAGAGTTAAGGTTGTGTGGGGTTTTTTTTTGCCTTCCTCGCAGTATCATAGACTCATAGGTCAGAAGGGACCAATATGATCATCTAGTC